>OY744610.1:8943776-9086276 GCA_963556255.1 Allolobophora icterica
ATATATATATATATATATATATATATTTATATTATATATATAAATATATATTATATATATATATTATATATATATATATATATATATATATATAATATATATATATATATATATATAATATAATAATATATATATACGAACGGTGAGAACCATTAAAAATATAATTATATACCCTATACTATGTAATCAAGTTGTCTTGCTCTTATAACGGCGATAATTTCTACAATACTTTAGGTTTTAAAAGAAATATTCATAGACCTACATCTGTAGTTTTCACATATTTTGACAGAAAAGTGCACAAATATTATGGTTCTGCCATTCCGCCATCCACTTGCGGATTCCTCTGAGCAATACGCGGCACTCGCGTTTGGAAAGACTGTTCGAATAACACACCTTTAATTGCATGCATCGTTGCGGTTTAATAACAATCAATTGCGCTTAATCGCTAGATCCAGCCCCAATATCTGTATCCATAAGAAGTCGCTAAACATTGGAATACAATATAATATAATCCCTCTATGTTCCCACATTTCAAAAGAGCAGTTCTTTAAGATACCCCGAGAAGCAGTCATGGCTATAGGTAGTGCTATCGACTTTATTTTCTTAACCTCAGCATACTAAGGCGGGTGGCCAGTCCTATCCCTCGCCCTTTCCTCTTTCCACCGACAGTGTACGGTTAGTGTACTCATAGCAGCCGAGTTGACCAGGTGGCGCAGAACTCTCGGCCCAAATGTCTGCCATGGCGGGGATTTGAACCCCAAACTCTCGGTTAACAGTACAGCAGGCTAACCGCCAGACTGTCGCTTCAAACTCACTCAGTCCAATTCTAATCCATAAGAAGAGTTCGAAGGTATTACAAGGGCTGACTATGGTAATTAAGCGTGCTACACACGGAATCCAATCTATCTAAAATTTGCCACCTGAAATAGCTCAAGAAACATCTAAACTCATCTTAAGATCTCCACTGTAGGAAGACCAAGTTTCAGAACCTACATACACGTTCAGATACATATATACACACATACATGTACAGACGTATATACATACTTATACACATACATGCATATACATGAACACACATGCATACATACATGCATACATACACACATATATGTTACGTACATACATACATACCCATATACATACATACACGTATGTATACATACATACATGGATGAAACCAAAGATATACTTTTCTTACAAAAGTTGACAATTTTTTTGTTTAATGACACTAAAACGCGATAAACTAGCAACAGATTGATTTTTAACTCGTCGCTTAAACTCGAAAATCTTTCTCCTTCAGAAAAGTTTCTACCCAAAACGTTTGTTGGATTTGTCGAATGTCGGTTGGCGAATATTGGCGTTGATTACGGATATTGTGGTTCTCTTGGGAGCGTTCTTCGATAGTTTTATTGCGTTTCTTCACAGTCTGTTATTAATGAGGGGGATGATTTTTCTTGGGGTTTCGAGTCTCGTGCTGTTGTTGCTTTGGTTCGGTAGGAATTTCGGGTGTTTGGGACTTAGAAAAGTTCTGTGGATGAATTCTGTCTGTCTCTATCTGTCAGACTATTTGTTGTTCATGGTGGCTCAATGGACAACGGTAGAGAATTGCACTGCCACCACCTTGTGTAAATTTCTGGGCACTGAGAGAGAGGAGAGAGAGAGAGAGAGAGAGAGAGAGAGAGAGAGAGAGAGAGAGAGAGAGAGAGAGAGAGAGAGAGAGAGAGAGAGAGAGAGAGAGAGAGAGAGAGAGAGAGAGAGAGAGAGAGAGAGAGAGAGAGCGAGAGAGAGAGAGAGAGAGAGAGGAGAGAGAGAGAGAGAGAGAGAGAGAGGAGAGAGAGAGAAGAGAGAGACAGACAGACAGACAGACAGACAGACAGACACACACACACATATCTATATATATGACGCAGTATATTCACACCCACATATATAGAGAGAGGCATTATACATAATCATAGTCATTCGAGCGCTTGCGTGCTATAGTTACGCAAGCACACACTGTGCATATCGCTTAAACAAATCAGAAAGATAATCCAACGATTAAAACTGGTTTGTCGATTTCTGTTAAAGAACAAAAAAAAAGATGTCCTGGGAATCTTGGTCGTCATGGCAACGTCCTTCGACCCGTCGCAGGAAATTGTCCGTTACCGTTCCTGCCATCGGTTTCAAATCGGACTTGGACGCATTGGGGGTCGTCCATTAATTGCGTATGCCTACGTAGGGAGTGGAGGAAGGTCTCGCCCAAGTGTTTATAATGTAAATGTTTTCCTAGACTCTAGAGCGACCAAATGGCCTCGACCGAACACATTTTCCTCTGTATTGATCAACTGAAATCCTTCACAATCTGTTTTAGTGGCGCCACGCCATTTAAGGTCCATTTGTATGGACGGAGACTTAGGGGAGAGGGGGGCAAAACGCCCCCTTTAACGGTTTTTCCCAATTTACAAAGTGAGTAATGGCATTTTAAGCATGAAATCATTGTAGGGTCTAGTACTGAATGTCCCCAATAAAGTATAATTGCGTTCGATAAAATTCCAAAATGGATGACTTAGAAAATAATTAAATACAAAGTGCTTCAAAGGGGGCGTTTTGCCCCATTAGCATTTTCTTATGCAATTTAACCTTAAATTAGTGGTATTCACCTTTAGCGCGCAAAAACAGTTGCTTGAGTGTTAGGCTTGCCACAGACACAGGCATAATTTGCGGGGGTACGAGGGGTACCCGTACCCCACTTTTTGGACTGGGGTACCGTAGCCCCCACTTCTTGAACAATGCCAATCAATATTTTACTATTGTGCCTTCTCAGAGAGTGCAGTCTTCGCCTTGCATCGTGTATGTAAGAAATTGGTACCACCACTTTTTAGACCAAAGTTACGCCCATGGCCACAAGAATCATGACACCATCGCGAACACTTTACACAGTTCGACCATACGATCAAATGGTCATCCCCTTCATGGCATTTGAACTCAGTTCCCACAGGTGATCTCTGGCGACATCTTGCACTAAATGCGCCATCGCTCATGTGCATAGAAGTCATAAAGTTCCTACTGCATTCATAGCACCGATGGTTACTACTTCTGCATGGTCCTCTTTGCCACTGGTTATCTTCTGAACTAAATTCACATCTTTAGTGGCCTATTCTCACTAAATATTCTATTTTTTACCGGCTTATGGACATTGCAAGTCCATACGCTTGTGTTGCACTAAGCGCTTCCTTGTAAACCTGTGATGATTTGTTAAATTGCGGCCGATTATAGCCTGCCATCCTGCTTATTATACTGGTTGCTTCTGGAATGTTTATGGTCATATATGGAATTTATGGATGTCTTTTCATTAAGCCGTGTAACCAGTCTTGAGTAGCAGACCTATCTGAAAATGGATAATCTAAGAAAATAACTGAAAATGGAATATTCAGTTGCACCGCCAGATCTAATGTCTTGTGTCTTAGGTCATATAATGTAAAACCAAATAAAGCCTTTTCAATCATTTTGATTTGTTCCACCAATTGCTACTCTTACTCATGCTTACACATCATTGATAAATTGCTGAGTCTAACGATCCCAAGTTGGGAGACTTTCATACAGATCTGGTAAGCAGATGTAAGCTTATGTAATATACCGTACTGTCTGGCAGCCATTTTAGCGAGGTTCCAAGATGAACCCCATAGCAGCACATAGAGAATCAGTAACCTATGTATGTTTTTCATTTATATATTCGCATCATTTTCAGAAAGTTGTAGAATAATATTTTGTAAACACTTTTACTGAGAATAAGCATCAAAACTGATGTGATGATAGCATCATTTATGTTATCTATATCATCGCTATAATAATGCCTAAGGCATCAGTTGATGGTTGCTTAAAGTGAATCGCAATCAAAACTTGAATAAGCAACTGAAAAATAATGTGATATTGGAAGATATTGAGTATATATAAATAGCTAAATAACTTAATGCTACTGCGGGGCAAAACGCCCCGACTGTGGGGCAAAACGCCCCCTCTATGGGGCGTTTTGCCCCGCTTGGTACTACCCTGTGAGATTGCCTATATCATGAAAAAATGTAACATAAAAGCCCCATTTACTTCGCATAATTATTCGATATACCGTATACTTTGAAACTATATTTGAACTTTTGGCTTTGCTTAGCCTTTTGTACCCTCTAATGATAAGGAATTGGCAGCAACCCCTTACAAGGAAACATGACAAAAATCAATTTTTCGAAATAAAAATTAAGCAAGCTAACAAAAATACAAAATGACTGACAATTATCTCAATAGGGTACAATTTATAGACCCCAGAACAGTCAAACAGTCATTACCTAGCACAGGGGAGACAGGGTGGGGTGGGGGCGTTTTGCCCCGAGGGGGCGTTTTGCCCCTCTCTCCCCTAATTCTCTGAAATAAACCACCATCGGTTTGTTAAGTCGGTTCGTTTCTGTAAAGAGGTCGAATACAAAGAAATACCACAGATATTCTATTATTATCAAATATGTTTGGAAAAACTAAATATTTAAAGAAAACGAGTT
This sequence comes from Allolobophora icterica, assembly GCA_963556255.1. Taxonomy (NCBI): domain Eukaryota; kingdom Metazoa; phylum Annelida; class Clitellata; order Crassiclitellata; family Lumbricidae; genus Allolobophora; species Allolobophora icterica. The sequence goes on from OY744610.1 coordinate 8,948,306, forward strand.
AATTATATGCAGCATTTTGAAAAGCCTATAAAAGATGTATAAATAGAGCCTAATAGGCCCTATTATAAATGTTATTTGTAAATGTTCACTGTTTAGCGACATCTTGTGTTTTCAGGGTCGTTGACGTCGACTCGTCTCAAGGAATAGTCATTTGTAATGTAGCCTACAACAAACGTGTTCCGTTGTTAGTACCGATTGTAAATGTAAATGTAAAATGTCATCGTGTACGGACCGAAATGTAACTCTTTAAAAAAAGCCTGTATCTGAATTTTGTTAGGTTAAAGATTGTTTAACAACTCTGTCATATGGAGAGAAACCTAGAGCATCGTAAATTATATAAAGAGCATAAGGGATATGTAAAATCTGGAGAGTACTATAAAAAGGTGTCTTAACCGTACCTAATATTATTCGTAATGTTCACTGTTTAGCGACATCTCGTGCTTGCCAGAGCCGGACACAGCAACCATTAGATATCGTTGACCACTGGAATACAACTAGACATTTTCGAAAAGATGCACCTTTTAATTGAGTTTTTCTCAGTGTGCAGTGGGGAAAGCGATTTACGGAATCATTCTCCGATTTCTTAATCAACGGACGCTATTTTTGTAGCGTCTGACTTGAAACTTTGATTCAGATGGCAGACATCTTTTACTTCTTCGATATGGAAGACAAAGAGGAAATGAAATTAATCAGAATGTGCGAGATATCGCGGGTGTTTTAAAGCTTCCAGCTCCCCACCCTTCCCCGGCTGCAATCATCAAAGTTTCTCAGCACCTTATATCAAGTTAGAAAAGGGAGACAGCGCAACTTACTTTATCGACGCTTAATTTATTAAAATCCACAGACACCGATTACAACCTTGATTGGATCAAACTTCAGCAAGCCATGCAGTGAGATGAAGCGAAAAGTGGTTCACTGTACAGTAGGCTACCTGGAAAACCTTTATACATGGAAATACCAGAATAATTTCGATCGACAGCCAGTCAGGTTGTATGTGTGTTCGTATGTATGTATGTACGTGTTTGTATGTAAACACTTATCAGAACACTTATTATAGCTCATTTGAAGTACCCCCAAAAGGCTCTGTACCAATGACTATCTGACAGACCTAAACAGGTGAGTTTTAAGACATTTAGCAAATGTCTGCTGCCCAGAATCAAAGGCAACAGTAAGTAAGTGCAGTGGCAGACTGTTCCAGGAGGACGGTTCAGGTTCAGCACACAAGAAGGCGCGACAGAGTGGCATCTGCAAATCTCTATTTGATGTAGAGCGTAGCGATTACCGACCTAGTATAAATTGTCGCAGTAAATGGTAAAGACCTATGTGCACTACGGTCAAATGTATTTGACACTGAATTTAGCTTATTTATTAGAATTCGCGAGAGATATAATAATAACAATAATAAAATATAATAAAATAAAATATAGGATTTTTATTTATTTATATATTTATTTCGGATATTTCTATAGCGCCTCCGCAAGTCAACTACTACTCAGAGGCGCTCCCGATTACAGCATTGATACAGTGTCGGAGTTTTCACGCCGAAGCGCCACGAGCAATTGCGAGTGAAGGACTTGCCCAAGGTCCGTACGCAGCGGCTAGAGTGGGATTCGAATCTGCAACCCTCCGGTCACAAGGCACCGAACTTACCACTGAGCCACCACGCTTACCACCACCACCATAGGATGTTGTATGCGTATGATGTCTCTCCGATTTTTATTCGACTGATTGTTATTTGTTTGCAAAACCTATCCGAAGTACTGTAACAGCGAAGTATAGGATAGCGAATAAATTAAGAATCATAACTAGACTGGGATAATTAGGTTAATAAGACGGTTGGAAAATGATTCTTTGCTTACTACCACACACTGTTTGAGATAGTCGATGACGTCACGTTGTCCTTGGCGATCGGCGTGTACCATGGCAACGTCGCGTGCTAATCAAGCCTTCTTCGTAGCGACTCCACGATCGGCTTCGTTGGAGATCAGCCATTTTAAGGGTTTCTATGACAACAGAAGGTATATGGATGTTTGCTATATTCCAAATGGAAGCCATCTCATTAGAAATAATATATATTCTATATGTATATAAACCATATAGATATATTATATCAGAAATAATATATATTTTATATGTATTTAAATCACGGAAGCCGCAAGATTGCGTTTAACAATGGATGCTACCATATGAAATTACAACGCTTCGAATAGACACCTTTTATTAAGGTCATCATGTTACTATAATAAACATTAATTGCATAGCAGTGTTACATTGCCTAGATTCTTATGTGAGAACTTGGTATGATGTAGAAGGGTACCGTACACTATCGAATTGACTAAACCGTACCTTTGCGACCAAGGAGAGCGATTGATCGCTTGCCTCAAATGAGACGCTCCGCCGTTGACGTCGCCCTCCTCCTTTTCCCCGGCTTGGGACTGGCAGTACCAGAGTACGGGCAGTTACGCAGTTCTTAAGACAAGCGTAGTAGTTTCCAGTGTTTAGCGACATCTCGTGGCTGCCAGGGTCGTTGATTTGTTGACCTGTACGTAGGCCTACATAGTAATAAGACACTATTCTACCAACAGTCAGATAGCAGAAGAGCAAGACTTTTGTAGTAGTTTCCGGCTTCTGAACGACATCTAGCGGCTGCTAGAATTGCCACAGTCACCAGGAGATGATAGACATCGTGTAGGTCAAAAATGGGTCCCTGTCTATACTTATATAAGAATGTTTAGCAAGAATTAAAATCTACTTAGCCCTGTTATGGTTCCCTAAGCAGCCATGATTATGAAGTGTTAACGACTTCATTTTCTTGGCATCGGCATATGAGAGGGGGTTGCCGTCCTCTTCCTCGCCGTCTGATCTTCACACTGACAGTTTCCGGTTAATGTAGTTATTAAAGCTGCGTTCGCAATTGGGCGCAGGTGGAACAGAAATCACGATACAAATTTCTGCTATATCGGGACCTGAATCGGACCCCACCTTTCGGTTAACACTCCAGCATGCTAACCATCACACTAACGTGCAGCCAATGTAATGTGCCTTATCAATCGTTACTTAAAGCAAAGTCGTTGTACAATGGAATTACTCCACGAGACGATAATAATCCGTAGAATGGCAAAGAAAACTTACATCATGGGGCTGCTGCTTTCTCTTATATAATGCGAATTTCATAGTTAAAAGAGGTGTTGAATTATTTTGGACGGTTCTCACCGTTCGTATGCCAAAACATAGAGTAAAAACGTAAAATTTTTTACGAAACTGAATTATATAGCGTGGTTAGAATCAACGTTAAAGGTGTCTACCGCAGCTTATAAATATAACAGTAATAGTTGTGTTGCCACGAGAAATTTTAATTAGTTGATGCTTAATGATTCTCTGTCATAAAAGGTGGTCTCCAAAATGGCTGTGTAGTTTAAGAGAAACACGTCCACATCCTGTTTTTACAAGAAAACTGAATATTCTTAAAGCTCCACGAAAAGTTTTTTCAATTAGATTGTCAAATACAGTAGATACAAAGATGGTCGCCAAGTACATTAGTACATTACCACACCTCCTTTTACGTTTATGTTTACAAACATGTGATTTTCTTTCTGTTTTGTTTGCTTAAGCTATAACAATTTGCCAAACTAATTTCTGTCGACTTCAACAGCCTTTGTTACCATAAGATGTCGTTAAACTCTGCATCCATCCATATTAATGATTTGTAACCTCTTAAGAAGCTTTGCCATGTATAGGGGACCTCGCCAAGAGTGCCGAGTAGCCAAAGCGGCTGGCTTCGTTCCCAAAACCCACTCTGCACACAACAGTATCAGCCACACTCCATAATAAACGATCGAAAATACCATGTCTAGCTCTACTCCGACACTGCAGTTTTAGTGATGAAAGAGGTCGACGTAACATAATAGCATGCACATATTCATTGATAAAAAGAGATACAGAGAGGACAAAGGAGAGGAAAAGAAACACACAGACAGACGGACATATAGACCGATACAAATGGAGAGAAATAGTCAATCAGTCCAAAGTTCCAAACCCAATATTCCTAGATCTAACTAAAATCGATAAAGGAGCAGTTAAAGATTGGTGGGTGGATACGAAGTTTAACGGCATCTTATTGCAACAATATATCAAGCGCCATTGACGGCGGCATATTTTAACAGTTCTTATCGTTCAATGAAGTATTAATTATAGTAACAACGGCACCTACTTAACCATCAACCCAATAAGTTCACTTTTAAAATGTGGTCTATATTGATACTGAAATAAGCGATTTAAAGGTGTCAAAATTGCGCTTAATAAAATTCGTTGAAGTGAACGGCAGCGACATCTGGCGAGCGTGAAATCTAACATCATTGTCAACATTTAGGAACATTTTTGCAGCATTTGCTCTTGGCATTATTTCTTTTAACACGGATTGCGTGTGAAGCTTCTGCTGTATATAGACAAAGTATTTTCCACTGACTTCGGGTGTAATAAAGTATTCATAACTGGACAGTTCCTAGCATCTTGCGCTGATGGCTCAATTGCCGTGCCTGAGAAAATGCTTGGCTGATCAGTTGCCTCAGTCACGTCATTCTAATATACTGAAATAACAGACACTGTGTGCTTTAAGCTTTTTGGTGGTTTCATAAATTTAATCAGGCGCTGTTATAAAAAAAGAATGTATGGAATTCATTTCATGTAAAGATTTTTTGAATTATTTGAATTTCATTTTCACGTATTTCAAATAATGCCTTTGCTTAAAATATTATAATAGTGTAACGAATCGTTACAAGCCTTAAGTATATTACTTTCACTAAGATTGCGAAGTCAATGTTATTCGCTAGAGGCCACTGCGGTAGTGCTGTACAGCGCATGCCAGCAGTAGATCTGTGGTATGCGAGTCAACCAATGAGAAGACGTCGCGCTTTCTATGCTTGTTCGTGATTGGCTAGAGGTGAGCACGTGCGAACATTTGCGCCCGTTTTCGTGGCCTGTATGCAGTTTCAGCCTAGACGTGAACGAGAAAGGAAGGAATTGGTGTCCTTGGAGCTATTTTTAGCGTGAAATGGTCTTAACTGCGCAATAAGGAATTTGACGATTAAAACGATGGAAATTGTCGAAATTCGGGGATAATATTTCATCGCAACTACATCTTTGAAGATCGGGCGTCGAATTTATCGACGGGCGTTCGATATTTCTTCGAATTTGGGGAATTATGGCAAAATTCCCGGGAGGCCATGTTTTCTATTGAATTGGTGCAACGGAGCTCCCGTGACCTTGGATAACCTTGACGAGGATTGATATTTACTGGATTTGACCGGAATCGCAAATATGGGCAATTGAGAAGAATATATCTTGGAAGTTCAGGGAGTACAACCCCTTATTCTTTTGAGTCGTATATTGAAATCTCCAGCGATACGTAGATATAGGGTCGTTAGATTAGATACGTATAAGTTTGTTGTGAAGCGATAAGGCGATAGGTTAAGTTCATGTGCTATATAAATGTACACGTTAACTTAGTCAGGAAACATACAGCGATAGATAAGTCGATAGTTTAGATTCACTTGTGCTATATAAATGTAAATGAACATATGGCGATAGTATAACTCGATAATTTCATTTCTGTTCAATAAATAATTATAATGGAAGAAGAGATTTTATCTGAACACGAAACTAGCCAAATAGGTGTCATTTTGGAAAGGGTGGTAGAAACCCAGGAAAAGATTGTAGAGCGCCAGACAAATCAAGACTCGATACTAGGGGCATTTGTAGAGCGCCAGTCGACTCAAGAATCTGTATTAAGTACATTTATAGAGCGCCTGACAAATCAGGAAACTCTTATGCGTTCATTATTCGAATCTCAGCAGACCTTCATGGAAACCCAACACGTATTTATGGAGCGCCTATTATCAGATCGGGTCCCTGAGAGAAGAGAGCAGAAGAAAGAAATTGAGTCTGTTGTGAGAGCGCCGAACCCTAGTGAGGGCTTGATACTAAGCCCTGCTGCGCCAGCAACGGCAGCCGCGGACATGCCACTCGTCATCCATGGTAGAAGAATGCCTCAGGGACCTAGTATAATGCAATCGGACGTGAAGCCTCGCTCTCGGCCTAGTAAGAAAAGGCGACAGCGGTTGCAGAAGATAGAGAGAAGAGAACAGGCCCACAGCGCCAGCAAGCTGGGTTCAAAACCAGGGCTTGTATACTCTTCAGATGTTCTCTCACAACAGCGCGGGCACTCGCTAGAGCGGGACCAGCACGCTACAATAGATGTAGAAATATGGATCTACATAAATAGATATAAACAAATATATTACATTTCTTAGCAGTAGTCAAACCTATCGGAGATGAAAGTGAACTGTACAGAAGTGTTTGCCTATTGTTCCTGCTTTTTATACGCTATAAATCATATGGGGGAAGTGGTGCTTGATAGCCTAGACTAAGTGGTTAGAGTGCAAGACTGTCAATCGAGAGGTCCGGGGTTTGAATCCTCGCCACTGTCGCCAGGGCAAAATTTGGTTCGAAATTTCTGCATCACCTGCACCCCCTAACCATCTCAGCTATGATGAGTACACTCAGTGCCGGATTAACTTTTTAGAGGCCTGGCGCAAACAATGCAACAAAACTAAAGTAGGACCTCTATCCAATCAAATTATCAAAAAATGGGGAAAAAATTAATTATATAGAAAAACATACTTTAATAATTTATGAACACAAAATGAAGCTGTGATAGGATCATAGGAGATTTTTTAATTTTACTTGTTACAGTTCAACTGTTCAAATATGTTCGTCGAGTTTAAAAGTCTTTCCTTCGCGCTTTTAAAGTAGAGAAAGAATCAATGATATCTTGAAAGTCAAGATCTGTCAAGATTTCCGACTCAATGTTCAAAAGAGTTAAATTTGCCAATCTGTCCTGGCCTCAAGGATTGGTGTGATCGTAAAAAAGCAGAATCGTTTAGTTTTCTTTTGGTACTATTCAATTTTACTTTATTTCCATGTTGTTTTATGGATTTAGAGTACATGCCATCTTGATTACGACATGGTTCAGGTCCCATCTGCAGCCAATAACTGACCAAATCTTCATTTATAGTCCACAGAGCAGCATCTGTTTGTGGCACGTTTCCAACAGATTGATTCTCTTGTTTTAATTGTAGATCTATGGTAGTTTCAGATTTAGGCATATCAGTGATATCATTGCTGAAATCAAGGGTGTCTGTTGTTGGCATTAGTGCTGACACTGCTGAGCGGCCTAAGCCTGAACTGCATCCAGCTTCTGACGCTGAGTCGACACCACCTATAAATTGCGGCACTTCTCGTGTTTTTACTGCCAGAAATTTATCAATACTACCACGTTGCTGTTTGCCTACCTCTTCAAGTTCGCGTTTTCTTTGACGTTTCTGCCAACCGGACTCAAATTTCTTCATTTTCTTTAGGCCTACTTATTTTATTTGTTTAAAAATTAAAATTAAAAAAAGAAATAATTAGTGCTGACACTGCTGAGCGGCCTAAGCCTGAACTGCATCCAGCTTCTGACGCTGAGTCGACACCACCTATAAATTGCGGCACTTCTCGTGTTTTTACTGCCAGAAATTTATCAATACTACACTCTTAAATTTGCCAAGTTATGTCAGCCGAATCCGCGGACAAAAGAACTAAAATTCATAGGTAAAAATTAGCTTCCTAAGCCTTGATCTGTTCCACGTAAATCTTCATGGTTATCCGAATGTAGGTAATTTGCCTTAAAATACCAAGCCTATTATTCTTTGAATGCTGCTGGTGATTTGAATTAGCACGCCTGTGGTTCACCTACAGAAATTGCCTTATATAGGGTGGCGCATACAGACAGCTGCTGCGATAGTTCGCTTATTTCAAGTCAATGCTTCCGAGCGGCGAATGCGCGCACGTACGTCGAGCATCAGGGCGCTCAGTCCAACCGACTTAGCACGATCATTCAGACCTGGTCTGCGCGCTGCAGCTACAACTTTGGCCGCGTAATTAAATATTCATTATGCGTACTGGGCCTGTCAATGATGTATAGCGGAATCTTGTTTGATCTTTGTAGCTGCAACTTTGGCTGCCTGTGTAAATATTCATTATGCGTACTGGGCCTGTCAATGATGTATAGCGGAATCTTGTTTGATCTTTGTAGCTGCAACTTTGGCTGCCTGTGTAAATATTCATTATGCTAACTGGGCCTGTCAATGATGTATAGCGGAATCTTGTTAAATCTCTGTAGCTGCAACTTTTGCTGCCTGTGTAAATATTCATTATGCGAACTACGGGCAAATATGGGATAGTGAACACTACTTTGAACTAACGAGACGCATATGTGCCTGTATAGCTTGATTAACTTGTTCTTAGTTTATGTAGCTCGCCTATATTGTTAGATCGGCATCGTTTCAGAAGTGGCAGCTTTCTTCACATAGTTCAATAATTCATTCATTCTCGAAATTTATATAGCGCCTCTTTAGAGACCTACTCATAGGTTTCTAGTTAAACTTATTCATATTTGATGAATCATCATCATCATCATCACGACCATCCTCATTGCTGCGGATCGGAGACCAGAGCCAACGACGTCAGTTTTAATATTTGATGAAGCTTGCTACTTATAGTTAGATCAGAATGTTATCATGAATGGCACATGAAAACTTGTCATGTGAAAAATTGCATAACGTGAAAAGATTTAACGTTAGGTGAGAGTTCATATGTGATGTCAAATGGAACTGTAAAATGTAAAAATTATCCCACATTAAGACAGGGTTGCCAGTTTTTGAACGAAATGAAACCAGAGTTTTCCCAGAGTTGAAAAAAATTTCAAGTTTGGCCAAGAATCGGTTTTTCAACTGAAAAAAGGCTTTATGTTGCTAAAACAAACTAGCACTTTATATTTTATTTAACTTAATACTTTAATATGGGACTTTAATTGCTGCAATGAACTTTTTTACGATGATTATTCAGGCTAAAAATATTGTTTCATGGAACGGTAATATTGTAAGGTTTGCATTATACTGAACTAACAAGTTTAAACTTTATTATACCAAACACAAGTGTTCCTACTTTTGCAGAAAACGCGAGACATGACTAATGTGAGTAAGGTTGCCAAAAAACTACAAATGTCCCAGACTAAAAATTCCATGAATTTTACAACACTTTAACATAACAAATAAATGTAACTTCAATACACTTCAAATGTCTAGAGCATGCACACAAAATTTCTTAAGTAAATAAACGCTTATTTGATTTTAATAAGAAATAATGTTTAAATTAAGAGATACAATGTAAATCGGCCAACAACTGCAGCACTTTTGTTCCGCTTTTGTCCATACACCACCCTCTGCAGGAATAGTAAAGTTGACTTTGCAGCGTCAGGAAAGTTGACATCAAAAATAAAGAAAGTCTTGAAGCATGTCTACTGCAGTCATCGCATTGGACACTCCAAAATAAATATCCCGAGAACTCATTGCGTAGAAACAGAACCCTCTTCGAGATTGCTCGGGTTCTCGACAAGTGCAACAACATGGGTTTGCAGCCATAACCCCATTCTGCTCCATATTATGTAGTATATTCGTTTATTGAGCAAAAGTTGGCACACCGCAACTAGGAACAGATGAATACGCTGAAGAAAAATATATATAAAAAAATAAAAATAATGTACTAGTTCTTGACTAAATTTAGCTATTGGGGCTTAATAGATTGCATTAAATAGAACTCTCGGTATATAGTTCTTATCGTCTTTGGGTGGAAGTTCTGAGACACACTTAAACCACGCTGTTAAAATAAATGTCAGAAAACAAATATTAATATTTTGCTTTCGTAGAAATAAACATAGTGTTCAAATGCAAACAATCAGACTTTACAAAGAAATAAAGAAAAGTGCATGCTTTCAAATTCACATCACCCAGAGCAGGCAGTAAGTACATTCTTTATTACACCAAAGGAAACGCACAATGGGACATTAGCTAGAAGCACTGATTGTATTGTTTTGTATTTCAAAGCTTAAAAAGCGCCTCTACCTATAGCCAACCATCGCCAAGGCTTGAAACCCCGCGTTTCAAGCCTTGGCGATGGTTGGCTATAGGTGGAAAAAACTGAAGAACATGAGAGCCATTCCAGACCACTGCCCGGAGGAGGCCTCCATCTGCCCGCTTGACCCGCTCCGTAACAGTTGGTGAACCTTCTGGCAGGTATCCCAGTCGCCTCGTTCTGGCCAGGAATCGTTCTAATCGCTGACGCTCGGGGGCTGCAACAAAGCCCAACCAGGCCGATACTGCGTATAGGAGTTGGCCAACCGTGGTGGCCTCCTCAACCAAATGTATCGCTTCAGGATGTAGATCTGTGCTCTCAGGACGTGCAACACATAGAGGGAACTAGCACAGGCTCCAAGAATCTCATCGACGTGGGAGTTGGCTCTCAGGTCGCTGCTGATGGTAACTCAAGAGGATCTTCATTTTTCCGACTTTACCCAGTGGTAGGTGAACTTGTCCTCGTCTGGTTATCGGCCTTCTCCTTGATGTACTGAGACACACTTAAACCACGCTGTTAAAATAAATGTCAGAAAACAAATATTAATATTTTGCTTTCGTAGAAATAAACATAGTGTTCAAATGCAAACAATCAGACTTTACAAAGAAATAAAGAAAAGTGCATGCTTTCAAATTCACATCACCCAGAGCAGGCAGTAAGTACATTCTTTATTACACCAAAGGAAACGCACAATGGGACATTAGCTAGAAGCACTGATTGTATTGTTTTGTATTTCAAAGCTTAAAAAGCGCCTCTACCCGGTGCCCACCAATCAGAGGCGCTCCCAGTGCGAAAATCCTCTGGAATAAAAGAAACTTTTAGAACAAAGAAAAGCTGTGGCAGGACCACCAGTTAGTGTAGCCCGGACCGCAGGAGAAAGCGGATTCCACAATGAAGCGCCTCTATCCAGTGCTCACCAATCACAGGCACTCCCAGTGTGGAAGTCCTCTGGAATAAAGGCAAGTTTTAGGACAAAGAAAAGCTGAGACCGGACTACCGGATAGTAGGGCAGCCCAGACCGAAGAAGGAAGCTGATCCACAATCAAAGGCCAGAAGTATGTATGCAGAAATCCAGAAAAATTGAACCCCTCTTCTCTCCATGTATGCACATGTACTTTTTTATGCCCCCACCTGCGTGGTTACGCTTGACGCACTCCCAGCAGATAATAATAATAATAATAATTATATTCTTTATTATTTCATACTGACAAACGCAGTAAGATTACATTGAAACATGAAAGTACAATCAAGATCTTAAGTAATTAACACACGGTTTGGCAGCCATGCAAGGCGCCGCCCTAGAGGGGGGTTACGGGAGTCGAACCACGTACCTTATGCTCTGCTGGCCATGAGTGTTACCACTACTGTATCCCCCTCCCCATTGTAGAGGGGAGCGATGGGCTATGATTGTAAAACAGAATACAAATTATAAATAAGTAAGTAAATAAATAAATTGAACTCGTGATCTTGGGGTTGACTCGTTGAGAGTCCAGCACCCTACAAATAGGCCAGCGTGGGTCTACATGGTAAATGCAGTGATGAAAACCAGTAATGGAGTTGTTAACTTCTTAACATTGACACTAAAATTACAAATACAAAACATTTTTAAAAATAATAAAATCAGATAGTAGCAGTAAATAATAAAAACCTTCTGGACATCAGTGAGGTAAAGTAGTTCATGGACTCGGATACAAACGGCTTCCACAATGAACGCCTCTTGCCTTTGCCGCTGGATGTCTCGTGCAACAAGGAGAGCAGAAGACTCAAGGCAATGGTCATAACGTGTCTAAAAACATAATGAGCAAATATTATGACAAAAATTATGAGTACTAGCGATAAAACCATGCCTGTACTGTTCTCGTTTCAAACCTTGATAGGGCTTTAAGGCTATTGGTTGCTATTGGTTGCCATGGTGCCCAGAGTAGGATTTGAACTGTCAACCTTTTGGATTTCAGCCCCAACAGGGCTGACATCCTACCACTAAACCACCAGGCAGGGCGCCACGGGCCACCAAATCTGTACTGACGTGTACCATGGTGTGCATTGGTACAAAATTTAGTTAGTCTATAGCGTGCTCGAACATTCATATTTAGTAACAGAATATTTTTGAGCAACTGTAACCTAGTGACACTGTCAGTTTGCCATTCCAGAATGTTATCAAATTTTTCCAATGCAAAGCTTTCATTGTTCTTAACCATTGGTAAAATTTCAGAGTGGGCACTCTAAAAGTTTTTTTACAGTGATTTTTTTAAACGTACAGTCGTGGTTGCGATTCACGACCATCATTGCAACCGTTGATATGCCATGAGTGTTTAACTGCTGAATCCAAGCTGTTAACGTCAATGATCTTCATACAATGTACTAACATTATCTCACACAACATGCTGAACAAAAATTAGGCTTACTTGCATGCCTACTTATTTACTTATTTACATGCAATCTTGTTTTAGTTCTTGATTTCATAGTCTTTACTGATGTCAGAATGTTCAACTATAAGTTACAATGTTATAGCTTTCTGATGTTATAACTGGAGTTGAGAGGAAGTACCTTAAACAGATAGCTTAGAGAATCATAAAATAGTTCAAGATTCCATTACCTCATTGTTTTCCAAGTATATGTGATAATTTATATTCTCACACAGCAGGCTGAACAAAAATTAGGCTTACCTACATTCTCACTCATTTAAATGAAATATTGTTTCAGTTCTTGATTTCTTATAAGATGAGCAATCGGGCATTGGTGTCTTGGCTGTGTTCTGCAAACATTTCTGGACACAAATGAAGTTGAAGTCAATTTTTACACCCACGTGGACCAGCTCGATCATATCGATATCCGCATCCAACAGACACTTTAGTAATGTCATGCCAGGACATATTAACAACTGTTCAACCAACAACCGTCACTGGAAGAATGTACATGCTGACCAAAAAATCAAAAACTTTGGTTTCGAGAGTTTTTCATAGGGGTTTGTCACCATACCAAATTTCACCAAAATTGGAGACGATGACGTCCATTTTTTTCTAAAGTGTGTTGATTTGACGTGGAATGCCCCTATATTTACTAATTTTTCTAAAAGCAACTTTGAAGTAATGTTTTCTATTTCATTTTTTACACTTTATCACTTAAAACCTAAATGAGAAAATAATTATAATCTGTGTAAATTTCTAACGGGCACGCAATGTTTTGTTTAAATTATTTGGTGGCACTTTTGGCATGTTTAGCAGTACTTAATTAATATGATCTACATTAAATAGATCCCTGCATACGTGTGCGTAGCGAATCGTCGAAACAGATTCCGCCCGAAATTGATTCCTTAAGTAAAAACAAAATTATCTACTATACAGAATATTGGCTTCTAATTATATAAAAGTTAACAGAAATGCAAACAGTTGTATAGATGCACACACTTACATTTAGTGAAATTACACAAGAATCACGCTTACATTGCTCGCACGTGGGCAGATCATCGACCTAGCCTATATGTCGATGGTTCAGATAGAAAAGGCCAGCCGGAAAACGCTGGTGCACTTCTTCTTCATCCGGTTAACGCTGGTAGCCTGTTTTAGGCCTACTGTAAGTAAGTTAACACGCTGAAACTTGAGAAATGCTTTTGCACAAAAGGCCAGGCGGCCGTTCTATGCTTACGCATTTTAAAAGCTCATACCCTTAATGGCCCAGACCCATTCGACTAGATTCGTGCCACCACAGTAGCGTGCATGCTGCATCATCATGTATGCGAGTCCTGTACGTATGGTGGGGTTTGCTCAGTAGCAGGATAAAAAAAAATAAGATTCAAACCATCATACACAGGTTGCCCCGGTTATAGTACCTTCCTTTGACCAGCTCTGCCGGCAGATCACCAGTTCACAAGCTGCTATGCAACGTAGAAAACCCACTTCGTAATATTCCATCCAACCACGTTATCAAGACAGGTCCTGAACCGTGTGAACAATAATATGATGAAACTTTTTATAGGGAGAATGCTGTAGGCCTATTCTCATTTATTCCGTTTATGACTTTTTTATGCTTGCGCGGATCTTCAGCAACCGGTTTAATAAATATACTTACTTACATACTTAACTTAAATTCCACGATTTCGACGACAGCGTGATAATCAATTTCTATTTTTCATTGTGCGTTTGCTAATGGTGTAATAAAGAATATACTTACTTACTTACTTATAATGCACCGTGTCTAACACAAGGTGTCAATCGATTGTGCTTAATTATAACAGAGTAGGCCTACAGAAAACAACAACAAACATGATTGCTGACTGTTTAACAAGGGGGTTGTTCAAATATGTATATTTGAAATGCATCTTGGATATGGGGTTGCTGAAATAGGATTTTGCCATGATTTTTAAGTGTGTATAAAGTTGAGGTGATAGAATTAACTTGTTATACATATTCTGGGCAATAGGTGGCGCTACAGCAGAACTCTCTTGAGAACTATATGTACTTTACTTCCCGTCTTCGCGGTGATTTTAATGGATGGTTACTGAACTCTGATTTAATCTAACAAATCCTCAATTTAAACGGTGAATTCCAACAATAATAATATCCTGCGTGAAACGCGTGTGAATCACATGTAGGCCTACCAAACTCACGCGTGAATCGCATTCTTTCCATGCATGTGTAAAACTTTGAGCAGATAGCAACAACAAGCAAAACTCTTTCCAGGTTGCGGTGTTGGAATTTTCCACAGGCTGATCGTTTAACACGTGGGGATGCACAGAAAAATTAACATGAACAAGACTCTAATAATAATAATATTATTATGGTTTCGATTAAATCTTTTCTTGTCAATAGGCCTAAGATAAAAGTGAACTTCTAGATCCCAGAATTTTGTGTATGGTTAAATTTGACTTGTACTTGTCAACAATCTACTAAAATAAAATGATCTGTAATGAAAAACAATGTGACTTGTATCATGGGGGGTACCGGGAACAGTAGGCCTATACTCTGCACGGGGCCTGAAATATCCTAAGACCGGCACTGGAACGAGGAACTGTTTCTAGAATAACAGTTGTTAATACAAGTGCGGATAATCATTTCATAAATCGTACAGCTTATTTTTTGATGCTCGTAATCGTAATCTCCAAACTTCCAAAGCGCCACTCGAAGGCCAAGCGCAGGGCACCAGCCTATTCACGAGCGCTCAACATCCAATCAATACTGTTTAAATCCGATGCAGATTATTATTGGAGCAAAACGCATTAGGCAGGACTGCATAATTGCTGTTGCCGATTAATGCTGGTTAAGTGAACTAACAGCGTAGTTGATAAGCCAATCCTACACACCCTATTGGCGGATGCTAATTCAGCAAAGTTTCATAGAATGCACACGTGTTCGGAAAAGATATACAGACACACGCTCTGTCAGGACACGTTCGCCCAACGTGATTTCCAGTGCGCTAGGCGTCTGTGCATTTTTAGCAGAATCACCAAAACACAAGTTACCTCTTTCAGCGAAAGTTTGCTGACGAAACTAAATTTTCTCTTGCAATAGCGATTATTTATAGTTCGATAAAGTTTATCACCACAACAAAGAAACTCATAGCTCAGAAAACTCTGCAGTTTTAAGAGTGTACCACGTTGCTGTTTGCCTACCTCTTCAAGTTCGCGTTTTCTTTGACGTTTCTGCCAACCGCACTTAAATTTCTTCATTTTCTTTAGGCCTACTTATTTTATTTGTTTAAAAATTAAAATTAAAAAAGAAATAAGCAGCTACATAAACACTAAATAGTAGATAATAATATTACATGAAACATACACTGTGTCGTCTGTACCGTACGCATATCTATATTTTATTTGGTGATGGGGTCGATCCGCGCATAAATTGATTACGTCATACGTCATCATTACAGTACACAATTAATTAGTACCTCATCATTATAGTAGTAGTACTGTAGAAGGCCTGTTTTTATAATGCCACCAAATTTTATATGCAATGCTTGTTTTAGAAATTAAACATTTTAAATAAGCCGGACTGTGACTTATATAAAAAAATTCGATCGGATAATCGGATTTCTCAATGTTTTTTTAAATTTTTACCCCCGAAAGAAGGCCTGGCGCAAGTGCGCCAGTTGCGCCATAGTTAATCTGGCACTGAGTACACTATCGATGGGAAGATGAGACGGCGAGGGAGAGGACTGCTAATCCGCCCTCACATGCCGAGGCTAAGAAACTGAAGTCACTAACACTTCATAGCCATAGTTGTTCTTCTTCTCTTCTTCTTCTATGAAGCACATAGTACTACAATTATCTTATTGCATATTTTGGGGGTTTAAAGCAATTCGCTTTCTACTCGATGACTTCTACTTGTTTAGACTTAATGAGATTTCGCAAAGTTGTTGTATGTCCCTATGCTTCCTTCTATTTCATGATAGTTTCAGTAGGCCTAAAACTCACATTCAGAACTGTATAGGCCTATATCCTGGTCATGTTTTCACCATGTAAAATTATCCGATATAGGCCTATTGCGAGCCAAAGGCAAATATTAAACTTTGCGATGGTACAACGAGGTGGCCATATGATAGACCCAGATAACGATAATTCATAGCCGAGTCTTATATCTGACATCCAGGTCTTTGTTTCTCATCACTGAACTGTTAATTGGGTCAAGTTGATTTGACAGAATTGCGCCAATAGCCTACTGATAAGAAAACTGGCGGGTACACCCTACAGTATGGAAAGCTGTTGCACAACAAATTCTACAATATGTCGCTTTATTATGCCACTGTTTCGGGAGACAATGACTGCGAAAAACTTCTATTTATAAATGCAAATATCGTCTATCAATTATTGGTTAGGGCGCTCGCCTTGTGACGCTTAGTGAATGGGTTCGAGCCTCTTCTTAAGACTAAGACGGTTACAGTGTAAGGACCTTGAGCAAGTCCTTCACTGACAATTCCTCAGCGTCATTGATAGATGTTTCGACCTTAGATAGTGTCGCAACTACAATAAAGAAGATCAGATTGGATTGCTTTATATTATATCGGGTTAGAATGGATCATATTGGATTGGGCTATTTTAGAATAGCTTATGTGAGATTAAAAACTTTAAAAGCCAGAATCCAGAAACTATCTAGTCTACGAAGGTCTAAGTTAGAGTTCTAAATGAAACACCATCGTAAGTTCCCAGTAGGCTATAGGGCCTATGCTATCCTTTGTTTTCGAAACACACGATTCCTTTAACTTCATTCTTAGTTTCGGCATGCGAACAGAAGTCATAAACAACAATTTACACCAGATTCTATATTATCATTGCAGTTCAAGCACATTCTGACAGCTTTTGTCTGCCATAAATGTTGACCATCCCTTAGCACACAGTCAACGTCAAACACCCACCGTTATTGTTAGAAAGGCGTCCTAAATATAGATACGGATTCGGTCTATAAACAGCCAACTGTAGGTTGTCTAACTTTTCTGATTTATTATTCGACGCGTTTTCTTTCGGATGTGCTCGGATATCAGTCTAGAAGAAGTTTAGCAACACATTTTAGTAGGTATGAAGTTCCGCCTTTTATCAGCTAGAAAGAAATGTTAGGGTCAATTATTATAGTCCTTTGTTTTGTGAAAATCCACTATTCTATAAATAATTATCATTTATACGAAAGGGAAAGTAGCAGCTGGAACCTATGTTTATTTATTTATTTATTCTATGTGTCTGCATAGTTGTTATAATTATCTGTGAGTATGGTCATCATCATCTGTCGTCGTCATCATCATCACTGTCATCACTCTAATCCAGTGGCGTAGCTATCTTTTCTTGGGCCCGGGTGCAGAAGGTTCCACATGGGCCCCTGTTGGTTCTCTAAGGCCTGGAGCCTTGCGTTCTTACCAATATTGTGGGCCCCTGAAGGTCGTGGGCCCGGGTGCCTTGCACCCCCTGCACATATGATAGCTACGCCACTGCTCTAATCGTCTTTAGGCCTACTGTCACCTTATTCATCATTGTCGGCACGATCGTCATCAACATTGTCATATTCACCACAATTACCTTCGTTATATTAATCATTTGTGGCATGATCATCGCCAGCCTGTCTCCTATTCATCTTTCCAGGTCATGGCAAGTCGAGGTGAGATTGGATGGCAATCACAGAAGACTTTAGGGGAATGCATGCGTTATATGTTGGACAACGAAATAGCAACGGACGTCTGTTTCGAAGTGGGACCACCAGATGGCGAAACTGTCAACATCCGGGCTCATAAGTTGATGTTGATATCTCGCAGTCCTGTCTTCGAAGCCATGTTCTCCAGTGGAATGACTGAGACCAGGTGTGACTCAGAAGCCAAGATACGAATTGTTGATATCAGTGAAGAAGTATTTAAGCTGCTGTTGAGGTACGAGTTCTATATATGTTTTTTATTTCTCAATGTAACAGATTGAATTGTTTACCCAAACGTCTTATATTCACAAGATATATTAGAGGATTTGAAAAGTTTCATGCAAAATATTTAGGTAAGCCTCTTTGTAGGCTAATGTCTTTATATATGCATCACTAAGACAGAGGTCGCATGACAGAAACTTCATCTCTAGGGTCTTATGTAAAAAAAACAGTAGCCATGCCATCGATGTTGTTCCTTGCTGGAACAGTGTCTTAGTTAAATTAACTTTTACTTCTACTCTTATTGTAATGGTTTGCGTTGTGTAAACCCACTGATTGGAATAATAAACGAATATACATAAGCTTATGTAAACACGTGTATGGAATAACTATTCACATTCTCATGTCATAATAAACTTACAAAATGATAAACAATAGAACTGAATTTCACATTGCCTTCCTTTCAAAGTTCGGAATTGCATACATTTAGCGTCGATGGTGCTGAGGCACTGTGTGTGAAGGACTTGCTCAACATCTTTACACAGTAATCATCTCTATAGAAGCGATTTCTATATGTTTTACTTTCTGGGAGAATGGAATGTTACTGCTAACAATGTGCATTTCCAGTGAATGTGTGTGTTTGTGTGTGTATGTGTGTGTGTGTGTGTGTGTGTTGTGTGTGTGTGTGTGTGTGTGTGTGTGTGTGTGTGTGTGTGTGTGTGTGTGTGTGTGTGTGTGTGTGTGTGTGTGTGTGTGTGTGTGTGTGTGTGTGTGTGTGTGTGTGTGTGTGTGTGTGTGTGTGTGTGTGTGTGTGTGTGTGTGTGTGTGTGTGTGTGTGTGTGTGTGTGTGTGTGTGTGTGTGTGTGTGTGTGTGTGTGTGTGAGATGGACATTGCTTAAAAATCAAAATAATGGACTAATTGACAGTATACTATGGCGATTTAATGGCTCTGTCTTGTGTAGGCCATACGTGACAGAAAACCATTCCTTGCTGCATGCCACCTGTTATTATTTGTTTGAATGATCCAGATTTAGTCTACCGATCTGAAGCTGTTTTGATGAATAAATGTATTTGTAATTGTTGTAACATATATGTAAAGCGCCACTTCTTACCCTATCTAATGTGGTACATTAAAAGGCATACAGTTTATATTTGATTTGATAATGAATTGATGTATAAGATAACGCAATGGATTCGTTGTCGAAATACTGACATTTCTTTTTCAGCTTCATTTATTGCGATTCCGTCTGCGTAGAACTTGACTCTGCACCAAAGCTTCTATATGCCGCAAGGAAGTATTTACTTCCCAGGCTGACAGAATTTTGTTCAAAATATCTTCACAGTATTTTGAATACCAACAATGTGTGCGGAATATTAGACGAGTCTTACTTTTGATATCGAGGATCTGAAGAGTCAGTGTATTGGATTAGTTGCCGATCACTCTGAAACAGTTCTAAATGGAAAAGAATTGCTTACACTTTCTCGTGAGTCGTTGGAAGCCATACTAAAGGTGGATAGGATTATGTCAGGCCCAACAACGCTCTTCCATAGTTGTATCAAATGGGCAAAGCACCAACTTCACATGGAGCAGTCTATCGAAGCTCCAAGTGACCTGCAGATCAGAAAAACTCTGGGAAGTCTTCTATACGAAATACCTTTCCCAACAATCAGTGTAACCGAGTTTGCACATCTGGTTGGAGAAAGTGACGTATTAACCCTTCGTCGGGCGTGGGGTCAAAAATGACCCCAGAGCGCATTTTCAAACTATGGTTCGATATCAAAAACCGAAATGGCTGCCGTGAATTTTCACGAGAATTATTGCATTGGTTGTCTCTACGTATTCCAGTTGAGTTTGCATGCGAATTTTAGATGGACAAAAAATTACACGACATTTATACACTTAAGGTCATGGGGTCATTTTTGACCCCATTACTGATTATTGATGTTTCTTTCTCATTTGACAGTCTAAAGTTGCACATTGCCCACAATTTTACTACCTTATTTATTGTTACTCTTTACACAACGCTCAAGGTGCAATGATTCAAGGGCAGAGGCGCAACTTTGGTCTAAAAAGTGGGGGGTACCATTTTTTTCCATATACGAAGCAAGGCCGAGACTGCAATCTCTGGGAAGGTACAATAATAAGATATTGACTGATGTTCAAAAAGTGGGGTGTACGGTACCCTCAGTCCAAACAGTTGGTAGGGTACGGGTCAACGACCTATTATATATGGTACGGGTACCCCTCGTACCCCCACAAATTACGCCTATGATCCAGGGCCATTCGTGACAATTGGCGAAAGGCTCGCTCCACATCGAGGTCGGTGCAAAATCCGTACAAAATTCGTCAAAGCCGGCAAAATACGGCATAATGTTATGGATGTGCTGCGATGCTGAAACGAAGTACGTGTACAATGCCAGCATATAGGCTATTGCAGCAAAGAGAGCCCTGATGCAGCTTCAACCAAAGATCTGGGAGGAAACATTGAACGTCAGCTCATATACCTTCTTGAATGTGGAGGTCGCAACATTACCACTGATAACTGTTGCACCTCGCTGGCCCTAGCTACAGATGTTCTGAAGATAAAGAAATCTACTTTGGTTGGTACTATTCGTACTAATCGAGTAGATTTGCCTAAAAAATTTGTTTCTCCCTGAGGACGCGAGATTGTACTCATCCTTTGTCGGGTTCAATGAGACCGGCGACTTGTCATTGCTTTCTTACAACTGGTCATTGTCTTGTTGACTATGCACATCTCCAATGGAACTTTTTATCAAAACACAAAGGAAGCTTCCAGAGGTTATCAACTTCTACAACAAGACCAAAGTAGTTGATTAGGCTGACCAGATGATTCAGCACGAAGTTCTCAACCAGCCTTCGGCAGGCAGTGCCGTTCTGCAACCTGTTGGATATTCCGGCACTTCAGGCTTACGTCCTTCATGAGAAATTGAATGTGGACAAAGCTCCAGTGAGATAGCGTCATCAAGAAGCTTGGAAAAAGATCTTTGCCAAGAGCTACAGGAACAGCGATGCAACTCAGCATGGGCTGATTAGAGGATGACTGTTAGACGACACTCTGGAACCTCCAAAGAAACGAGGTCGCTGCCAAGTTTGTCCCAGACAGACAAAAAAGCCACGACTGTGTGCAAGGCATGTCATAAGAATGAGTGTACTGTCCACTGTCAAATCTTCTGTCAGACATGTCTCTCTGCTGATTGATGAAATACTTTCCTAAGCTCCTAGCATTCTCCTATGTTCATTCTAGCGTCATTTCATTGTACTGAGGGCACTAGCCTATACATTAAGGTAAGAACAGTATTACAAGTCTATGTTTGTATGTGGCGTCATGACATCATGACGTGACGTCATGTCATGACACCACGTCATGACGTCATGTCATGAGAAAGCGTCATTACATTGTATTGAGGATGCTGAACATTAGGGTAGGAACAGCATTACAAGCCTATGTTTGTATGTGGCGTCATGACATCATGACGTGACGTCATGTCATGACACCACGTCATGACAGCACGTCGTGACGTCACGTCATGAAGTGTTGTCATGAGGAAGCGTCATTATATTTTATTGAGGGCGCTAAACATTAGGGTAAGAACAGTATTACAAGCCTTTTGTTGCATGTGGCGTCATGACATCATGACGTAACGTCATGCCATGACGTCATTTTATGACGTCTCGTCATGAGGAAGTACAACAAATAATGACATTTCAGTGAATAATAATAATAATGACCTTCTCGTGCATGCAATCTATGTGCTTATTTTATTCGAATTACATAATAACTACTGTGGGGTCAAAATTGACCCCACGCCCTTAGTTGTATAGTTTTTTTTCCGCCCGACGAAGGGTTAACAGCCAAGGAAAAGTCAGCTGTCTACTATTACTTGGGGTCTAGAAAAGGAATAGATAAGCTGAAGTTCAGCACGGAACACAGACATGAATACTTGGTTAATCGCGCCACCAATACGACCAAAGGTGTATGGCCGCATTCCCAATGTTCTTCGTGTGGCAATAATAAGAAAAGCACTTTCGAAATCAGCTTTAAAACAGACAGAAATATTCTGTTAACTGGACTTGGTCTTTACGCAGGACACAGCGGATTTAACTACGAGGTGGACTTCCAGATTAGCCAGGAAAAAGATTCTCTTCTGCAGGAAAAGCGTATAGTTCCATATACAGGAAGTTCGACAACGTTTAAAGTTTCTTTTGATGGACCCGTTTCAATTGCCCAGGGAAAGCTGTATAGCATATCCACGTTGGCTTATGAGGCGATCGGTTACTATGGTGAACTCTGCCCTGAAATACATGTCGAAAACGTCACGTTTACATTTGTCCCTGTATCGCCAAATACGTCGGACTTACATGTTGGTGTATTTTCAACCACGTCGAGATGTAACAGGCGTGGTACGAACTTTGGATTATTTGGAGGAAATGTCAGTGCAGCAACGTATGGTCAAATTCCTGAACTCTATTTTATACCTCTATCATCTTAATACGTCACTGACTCCACATATTTTAAACACCATTTAGAGAGAAATAGCGGGCAAACAGCTATGATATATGATTTAGATTTTAGAAGACCATTGCATCCGATTGTACTAAACTCACACACAGTGTTAACTTTCTGAAAATATGAACACAGCCATGTTCACAGTGACTATGTATGATGACTTCCGATAATGTTAATAACATGAGAGTTTTTGGTTTTTGCTTCGGAGTTATTGGGAATACAAAAATGCCAATGCGTTGAATAGGTAAATGCTTTAATCTATTTTGAAGCACGTGCATGCTATTTTCAAACATAAACCTATGAGGTTGTATAGTTGATAGGACACCATGTTGTCTGTAAAATGTTTCATAAACAGGAATAAGTATGTCTACAACTTAGGGTAAAAAAAGTGATCTAAAATCACACTCTCAAATGGTAAAATATAACCGCGGAATCTGGCCAATTGTTTCACTGGTGGAGTTGGCTGTGAGTCGTGGATCCTTGGGCTTCGAAAAGATAAAGATAACTTTTCCACTTTTGGACGACGCTTGACAGCAATTTCCGTAGAATCCGATGCTACCATGAGCGAAGACAATTACAGTATAAACCACTCCGGCTTTGATACTGACCGATTGGTCGAGAGAAACTCGAAAAGGAGCCGAATCTTGTGTGTCAGGAACGGTTATCGTTTTCATCACAAGGCACTCGGAATGTTCTAGAACTTCCACATCTGCAATGTATCCAGAAGCATTTTGCCCCGGGTAAAGTCCGAGTCCAGTCAAGAGAATATCGTGATCGGTTTTGAAATCAATTGCGTCAGCGGTCGGGGAAAGATAATACCAATTGTGTGCGATGCTTGTCAAAGCCCTATCGACAAAAAACTCCTCCACTCGTCGTTTTTGGGTGTGGAATTGGAATATGTCTGTCTTTTCTTTCGTTATGAAATAATAGTAAATTGACGATTTCTCATCACAGCTCAGTAGACCACTACGTCCCAGGAGCTGAGCAAATTCCTTGTCGGTCATGGTTGGAAAACGGATAAGGTAGAGAAGGCTTCCGAGTGTTTCCCGAATCTGTTGGTCGGTGGGATTTTCCACGGATTCCTTAGTACGTAGCTGGAATTTTGCCCAGCTGATGCAACCCTGGAGGGTGACGCTCTCGCTTGACCACAGTTTATCCGTCCGAAGTATCGCTTCAACCACCTGTCGTGACGAACACAGTAGTTCTCTACTCGTCAAAATATGTTCTGAATTCACTGCTATAAGCTTGAGACAGTTGGCTTCCAGTTCTTCGTCGTCAAACAGAAGACTCTGTTCTAGAATCTGGCAGACGTTCTCCAGATTCAGGTAGTCGCGGAGGCACTTTCCGCACTCCCGAACGAGTCTTGGCAGCATGTATTTCTTTGCGGCATACATCAGAGGCAGGGCGGTGTCGTATGTCACCGTCACACTCTCATAGTAAATGAAGCTGCGCAAATGAAGAAGTTTAAACAAGACAAACGTTTTAATGTAAGACAAAAGGTTCAAATAATGAACATTTTAAACAACAAGACGAGTTTAAAACAGTAAGAACACACATTGAGCAGAAAACAAACATTGCTATTGCAACAGCTACCAGATCTAGTACAACCCCTAACTGTTAACAACCCATTCTATCTAAACTACTGAACATTATACTTGTGTTAAGAAGACTTTTAATGCACTGTTGATATACAACACTAATAATACTTAACAATTGATACCTATCAGACGTGTTGCACGTTGACCGATTGGTTAAAGGATTTGGCTTGTGACGCTGGGAGTATAGGTGCGGCTCTCAGCCCGAGTCAGTTACTGTGTACAGTGTGTAGGGACCTTGAGCAAAATCTTTAACTTACAATTGCTCTGCGCCATCGATGTTCTGTCGTATGCGGTTCTCAAGTTTGGAAGGAGGAAAATTTTAATTGCAGTTTATTGTATGGTATGGACGTTTGAGGTGTCAAATAATCTACAATATACTTTATTACTTTATGTTAAAATTAAGACAGTTTAAACAGCTTTCTTGGCTGTGATAACAATGATAGGGCCTGTATAAAATATTAAAGCAATAGAATTGATAAAAATGCAATAGAATTGATACAATTGCAGAATTGATACAAATGGGAGCGCTGCTGAGTGGCCTCAGGTGTGAGCGGCGCTATGCAAATCGATAAATACGATACGATACGAAAAAATTAATATCGTGCTTACTTTATAAAATCTCTGAAAACGAGTGGGTCAATATCTTCGATTCGTATCTTCCTCTCAGGTCCATTCCTACATTCAGTCATTCCACTGGAGAACATGGCTTCGAAGACAGGACTGCGGGAGATCAACATGTACTTATGAGCCCGGATGTTGACAATTTCGCCATCTGGTGGTCCAACTTCGAAACAGACGTCCGTTGATATTTCGTTGTCCAACATATAACGCATGCATTCCAACAAAGTCTTCTCTGACTGCCATCCATTCTCACCTCTTGCACACATAGTGTTATATCTGAAATACCCATAACAACTTAATCTGTAGCCTTTAATTTCACTTGCATGGTTTTAGTAATTCTTAATAGGTGGATTATTAATGACAAACTTTATTTATGCACATACTCATTTTAAAGCATTATATGGAAGGTGTGTACTATACACTTAATTATTTATTTTAACTCTGCTCAGGTAGTTGCTCCTCTTTATAGACTGTGGTCTAGTCTTTTATTTGATGCTGTTTTTCATAATTCAGCCATTCATCGATTCATTTGCTGATTGATTGTCTAATTCATTCAGTGAATTTTAAATTAGTAGATTCACACATGACCCAGTTAATATGTGTATTCAAAAGTCCTTCCAGTCGTTTCGTACATGTATAATTCCATGTCCCCAACAGCATGAAGTAAAATGGACAACATTCGTATTATAGGCTTCGTATGTCCTACGAATATTCGCACACATGAGGCCATGCATATGGGACTATTATCATATGGGTGGCATCTGTCGTACAAATGGCGATACTCTTGAAAATATTTGCTCAATCATGCACTTGAACCTCAGATCTCCCTTCCCTTTTTCAGTGTCTGTATGGCAGTCAGTATTAAGGTCAACAACACTTCGGCCTAACTTTGATTCCGGTGCAACGCCCGCAAGCCTACCTTCCGTAAGAAGAGACCTGTTAATACGAATCTTAGTCTGGTCGTTGATAATGACTGAGGTTAATACGCCACACGAATGTTAATATAAATGCTGGCAGAGTTTTCGTATATTCAATGATTTTTGATTAATTATTATTTTGTCACATGCACATTTTACTCCATATAGTATGCGTTCTTAGAGCTAGTTCTCATATACGCCGTTGTTTTGAGTGTTTTGGATGATTTCGAGTGTATGTTTTCGAAGTCTCACTCGCCACTATCAAAGACTAACTAGTAGGGGCAAAATATTTACCTTTCGAAAGGCCAAAATATGGCAGCTCTACATTGGCGACGCATTTCCAGCTGCTAAAGAATATAGCTTTGCACGGATCCTGTGACCGAAGGAAACCTGGACAATGTCGTATGATTTTGCAGCATCTTCTGCCAGGGATTGTTTGGTGCTGGGGTTTGTGTGTGGTTTGTGTTTAATTGTTTGTTGTGTGTTGTTTGCGTGTTGTTGTTGTGTGTGCTGTGTGTTGCGATCCTCAAAGCCTGTCTTCGCTCCGCTTCTTGTGAGGTATAAAAGGCGCTTTAATTGCTTAGATAGGCCTATAGACATACATACGTGCCTACATAGATACATACATGCACAATAGCATTCGTACAAGCGTACACACCTACATACATTTGTACATACATAGGCCTACAAACAGACATTCATACCTCCCTACGTGCATACATGCAGGTAGATATATATATATATATATATACATGTATACATACATATATGCATGCATAGATACAATGAAGTCATGCTAAAGATTCACTTACCGAGACGTTTCTTGAAGTTTATGTTAAATATGAAGAGATCCTAATTAGAACGCTGCAGTGTATTTATGCCCTGTGACCTGAATTGTTATCGGTCTGTCACTCTGTCTAGGACTGAGGACATTGTCCTTTGACCATAGGGCGATGTAAGACCACGACGCCAGTTAAGACAAACCAGACATCGATAAGTCACTGCTGGGCGAGCAATGTCTAGTAGGTTAGTCGGACAACGAGTAATCGTAATCGTAATATTTATAGAGAGCCATTATTACAATGTTAGGGAAATTTCAACACACAAACCACAAGCGAAGATATTGAATTTCAACACCTGACTCAGTAGTTGAAATGATGATAGTCTACCTTTCAATCCGCTGCGTTTCTTACAAGAAATCGTGTTACGTATTAGTTCTTACAGTTGCAGTAACGGATCCAAATGGGTAGATAAAAGCGACTATGTAGTGGTCGAATCTGCTTCAACCTGTGACATATGGTTCCTGGTTTCACTTTCGAAATCGCTGAACAACCAATAAGCAGGCAACACAAAGTTGAAAAATTTGGCATAAAGAATTTTCCAATGTGCATATCAGTGTTAAGATATATCCGTCACTAGTCATGAATAGATGCTGCATCGAATAACGGTGTTTGCCCGTAATTTGCTGATGTTTTTAAGAAAGCAATTTTACTTGTGAATCACAGCTATTTACATATGGAAATGGACATTCTAGCAATTATTAAGATTTTCGCATTACACCTTATATTTACGTAAATGTCTCTGGTCAATATTAATAGAAGTTTATATCAAAATTGTCAGAACTCACTAGTTCTCACCGACTTGCAAGCATTCGGATATTTTACTTACCCAGTGTGATTCTCGTTAACGATAACGGTAACGAAAACGTTCGTTAACGAAACTAAAACTGTAGGCCTAACTCTGTAGCTAAAAATATCATTAACCCTTTCATGCCCGAATTATTTCTAGGACAGCAAAAAATATTTGAAGTGTGTTTTTGAAGAGATGTGTGCAATATGTTGTACCATATAACATTATTTTGTAATTAACTAACTTCTAATTAAAATTAATTAGTGTTGCCATTTGGCAACACTGGGAATGCATGGCAAAAGCTTACATGTTGCCATTTGGCAACAGTGGGAATGCATGGCAAAAGTTTCCATATGGCAACAGTGATGTAGAAAATGTCAACCAGCAAAAGAAACATAAAAACGACTGCATCTTGCTTGCCTATTGTTGCACTTGGCAATTTATGGCTTGTTGCGGTAGTTCATGTAGCAGTTCTTTTGGGAAGTGAGGCACAGGTAGACATCACACTTGGTACGCATGATGCGGATTATGGATTTCTTGCAGTTGCTGCAACGCCCCTTGTCTGATCTATGAATAGGCTGGTGCCCGATGTTGTCTAAACGTATTTCGATTGTCCCGGTTTCTTTTTCCTGAGTATTAGGCCATGTGCTTGATGCCATGCAGCTTAGCGTGGTTTTCCGCTCTCTTCCCCCCCCAACCTTCTGCTACTCTTGTTCATGCGTTCATTACCTGTCGGCTTGACTACTGCTGCTCCCTCTATATTGGGCTTCCTCTGACTCGACTGAATTGCCTCGAATGCACACTACATTTCGCGGTGCATTCCTAAATTCGGTCATGTCTCTGTCACATGTGTGACGTATTCCACTGGTTACCACTCTCGCAACGCATTGTCTACCGGGTCGCCTCCATTGCCTGACAATGTCAGCTTGGCCGTGCTCCCTCCTCCCTGTGCGAGCTTTGTTCTCGTGCCTCTGCTCCACCTGGTTACCGCTCTCTTCGCTCTGCCACCCATGGTGACCTTTATGTTCTCTTCGCACGTACCGCTACTATGCAGCAGCGCGCTTTCTCCGTGGCCACTGGCTGGACCAACAATTTGGAATGGGCTTCCTCCTGAGTTTCGGTTTCTTCCTCGAGACTCGTCCACAGCTTTCTTCTATGCTCTAAAGACATCTCTTTTACCGGGTTTGGGCTGGGAGCATCTTTGAATAGTTGCCTTGAAGGGGCTCTATATAAAGGCTTAGTTGAGTGATTGATTGACAGTCTCGGTTCGAACCAGAGAGAGTTCGTTACAATGACAGGCTGGGAAACTTGGGAAACAAACCCAAGAAGATCCAGTCTCTCTTTTTCAGGAACTGCAAGTTATGAGCAGTGACGTTTGTAAAGGATCAAGCCATTGATGCAGGCAACGTTCAAAACCCAGTAGAAGATCCTACTTTGCACTTTTGTGGTCAATGCGGTGCATTACAGAGAGCAAATCAAGAAGATAAACACGTCCCATGTGGGCACCGTAGTCTGTGACTGCAGCTGGGCACTGAACCTAGACATACCTCTTGACCTTCCTGTCCCAGCACTTCATGATCTTGATATAAGAAGAATGCCAGTGTGTGTCACTGAGATCTGCACGACTGTCATACCATCAGGTGACATAAACTTCATACCACCAGGTGACATAAACTCCCGAGTTTGTGTCAACCGTGCTGTCATAAGATGATAAGACCCACGACTTGCCATGCGGAAATCAGATTCAGACTTCAAACTGCAACCTCTAGGCTATTTGCATGAAGAGTCCCTGCAGAGTGGAATCCCAATTGCTTCAGCCTCATTTGGAGCTCTGGAAAATTGAACCAGTTGTCAAATACACAATATGGTTCACATTCTTTGGGAGAGTCTTGCACAATAGGATGACAAGTCAGCCGGCTGAAATCCCACATTCTCTGACACTGCTAGCTCTGGTGCACAGCCTGATATAATATGAAGTTATGGGTAAATCCAGTGTAAGCACAGCACCTCGCAAAGACCTTGAATCCCCAACGTTTTGGTTTCTACACATCCACGACTTCCCATTGTTGCCAAATGGCAACTGGTATAAAACTAACTGAATTAGCAAATTTGCACAAAACAGTAACTTGATGGTATATCAATACTGATCCATGCCTTCTCTTAAAATATTTTTTGTTCTCCACTAGCAGTCATCAGTGAAAAAAAATTAAACCAACAAAACTTACCTTTGAAAAACTGTAACTACATTCACTTCAAGGACATAATAGTAGAACAAAATGGCCGCAATAACAGTTCCAAAGGCAACAATTACATTCAGCCAACATAGATGTTACAGATACTCTTTCAAATTCTTTTAAAATTGTTAGCATAAGAAAAAAAATTACTTAAATTTGTTGTGTTGCCATATGGATACAACAGACGCGAAAGGGTTAACTATAACTATAGCGAAAATAACACTAACGAAAATTCACCCTTATTTTTGTTAATTAAAAAAATAAAAAAGTGCAATATCGACAAACATGAGAACGTGAAAATGCGCTACAATACCCTGCTAATATATTATGTGAAAGTGTAATTTCTTGTTTCCACATTAGCTGGGGTTCAATGTGTGCATTTGTGTATTTATGTTTGCATGTGTGTAAGTATTTCTGTATGTATGTATGCTTGCATGTGTTCGTTCGTGTGTGGGAATGTAAGTGTTTATGTATGTAATGCAGGCTCATGAGAAATTGTGACTTTCTAGATTTATTTGCGTTGAACAAAAGATTTTTATATGGGTACGCATAGAAAAGACTCGCCTGTCGTTTGCATAGATGAAAAGCTGTTGACACCAAGAACTTTAGGCTTGTGTTAAGTTAGCCGCATCACACGGGGGTTAGGAGTAGTCGAAAAAGAAGTCCGCAACGCATCAGCTTGGCATAACGCGCTGTTTGATATCTCTGCCAATGTTCAAACTATTTAGAAGATCGGGTTACGCTTGATGTCACCGTTATTTAATTGAGGTAAAGCGAGAAAGAAGGTTGCGATATTAGATGGGTTATATAGGTCCTAAATCAGGAAGCACTGTCTGGTCTGCTTATGCCTCGGAGTAGTTGTTATTTCGCTGCAAGTGTGGGCTCCTTAGTCCAAGTGCTCGTAGTTTGTTTTCATATGCGTCATTTGAATCTACAGTACGAACGAAGTTACTCAGGTAAGCTGTTCTCAATGTTCTTGTTATTTATTATGGTACATCATTTATAAGGGATGCAATATATCCATTAATATTTTTATAAAAGCTTTAAAAATTAATTGCTGCTAACCGTTCCTTTAATTTAAAGGAAACTGTGCAGTCTCATCAGCTTAGCCTTAAGTTTATGGCTCGAACAAAGGTTGCATTTAGGGTTTGCAATGTTGCTCAGTGAACTGTCATCAACATTGCAGAAGCGAGTGGCCATAGATCTATGTCCGAATGTTGTTCATGGTTGTTTCGCATTTTAACATTGGCTGTGAATATACACTCCAGGAGTACAAATGAAATTTAAGGCCGGGATATAATTCACCTGATAAAACGAGAGCAGCGTAATGACTGCAGAGTCAACAGACTACAAAAAAGCAAATGGTTTGTGTTAGGCTTGTGTTAATTTAGCGTCATCATTTGGCGGCAAGGAGTACTCGAAGAAGAAGAAGCCAGCATCTTTTGACTTTTGCGAAAAACGTACGTGATACAGTTCTGCCACATGCTACGGACATGCGTGATTTTCGAAATGGCTTTGAGAACAGATTTTAACTTTCATTTTACCATTTGAGCAGGTAAAAATGTTTAATTGTTTTACTATTTAATTACTGAGATGATGCGCCGTTGAATTCAAGTGTCCTTTTCCAACAATGTTTGAAAGCCACCAGGCACTCTTCGTAATAACTAACTGACGTTGTTTTATAGTCTAGTAGCTGGTTTACCCGGCGTTGTCCGGGGTTATAAGCTTCAATCCCTGTTGCGAATAAGCAAAAAAATTAGGTATAAGTTTCAATCCCAGTAGTGAAGCAACAAAGGTTAATGTGAAGTGAAATCCCTACGGCTGCTCCATCTGGCGAATCTTTAGAAATGCGTGCCGGTGACAGAGAATTGGCGGTCAAACACACATAATCTTCTCGGGCGGCGCCATCTGGCGAATGAAAATAGATCGACTCAAATTTGTTTGGACCAGGTAAAAAGTGGGGGTTTGGGAGAGGTTTTGGCCCGGGGCACCATGGTAGCGGTGAAAACGGGGGACGCGAAGCCTCATACTGGGTGTGTAATGCCCACACCGAGACAGTAGTGAAGGTTTGGAGTGAAAAGGTCCAAAGCTGTAGAAATGCATCGCGGTCAAAGATCGCTGTGACAGACAGACAGACAGACAGACAGACAGGCAGAGTCTTCTCTTTATCATATAGATAGACTTATGAATTGACTTAGGCTACAATGTGTAGGTCTGTGTCATTTAAGAGGGCTGTGCTGTTTGGCCACTGAATACAAAGCAATAAAGCTCGGAATGTTACAATTCAAATTATAGCTAATCAATGTTGTTTTCCTTTGCACTACCGTCTGTTAATGGTGTCAACTGTGAAACTTAAGCCTTGGTCTTTACAAGGTTTTTACTTCAACTTTTAACTTGATTTTCCTCGCTATGGTTGCAGAGTGAAAAGACTTATTCAACCAAACCTATTAGCAAAGGAACTGAATCAACAAGACCAGTGGCAGCAACGGAGAAATGATTCATAAAGTGGCATTTAGTCTGCTAATAATATCTTTACTGGAACAGGGTTAGTAGTTCTACGACATCCCAAAAGAAGATATTTTAAACTATGGCCTTGAAGCCTTCATTGGCTATTAATTTACCGCCACGTTGAACAAGGTCTACACTAAACTCTTTCTTTCCCGATCTGGGACAGGGACTTGGGAGTCATCCTAGAGCAGGAACTTCCATTCACGCGGCACATAAATCTTCTCTCCCGCAGTTGCTATTCCCAGCTGTGGCAGTTCAAGGTGATCTCCCGTTCTTTGCCTCCGATGCAGCTTCCACGCTTGTCCATGCATTTGTTGTTTCTCGGTTGGACCATATATGACGGACTCCAGGCCTGCCAGATTGAGCCCCCGAATAGAATGCTAAGTTCCTAGCCGCTGAAGCAGATCTTGTATCGCGGCCGTAATGTGGCAAAAAAATTTTAATCGCATGACCAGACAAGCAGCAGTGTTGATGACCGCCCAGAGACGAATGATTCTGCGCTTGTGGCAAACCAGCAAAGGTGACATTCCACTTATAGACTTGACTAAGGATTAACCTTGCACAAGATAGCGAGTCACTTCCTGTGTGAGATCATGTGCGTGTGGTAAGTCGAGGAGCCTGAGGCAAATGACGGTGGATATTGTTGGAGGAACTGAGATTATTCAGTTCGTTCCAGAATCAAAGGGAAGTGTGGAGATCTTCATTCGAGTAGTAACTGGGGGACGAGCTTGAGTGAGATAGGAGGAGG
Organism: Allolobophora icterica; assembly: GCA_963556255.1. Classification (NCBI taxonomy): domain Eukaryota; kingdom Metazoa; phylum Annelida; class Clitellata; order Crassiclitellata; family Lumbricidae; genus Allolobophora; species Allolobophora icterica. The sequence goes on from OY744610.1 coordinate 8,981,425, forward strand.
ATTGGGTAGAGCGGGATGACAGAATAGTGAAGAGTTTGCTAAGGAACTTTGGCTGGGAGTATTGTAGTGACTTCTGTGTACATGTATGTTAGTGATAGGACTTTGAAGTGGGTGAGTTCAGATATTTTCAGCAACTTCTTCTCGGACACCGATGAATATTAGGCCTACTCATCATATTTATAACAATGTGTCATCCACCGATTTCTACTGATCAATCACCGTCAACTTCTGCTGAGTCATCGGAATTACCCTGGTATATATTAAGGAGCACTCTGTTCCAGTCATAAGTCAGCCGACTTGGAGATTGTCGCGCTCTGCAGTCTATGGAGACATGGAGGTGCCACGCTGTCGCCCATCAACTCAAACCCATCGTGCCTTCTCTTGAATCGAACCGTCCTCCTGGTATAATCTCCCACTACATTCACGTACTGTTGCCTTTCATTTTGTACAGCATACATTCGCAAAATCTTTTAAAACGTACTTGTTTAGGGCACCCCGTCAAAAGCGCCGTGGACATAAGCGCCCCGACAAATGCGCCCCGACAAATGCGCCCCGACACATACGCCCCAACAAATGCGCCACTAAAGTGTAATTTTAGCTTCTAATTTTAGTTATATTTTAATCGTTGATCCCGCCACTAGTTTAGTTATATTTTAATCATTCATCCAGCTTCTAGTCTTAGTTATATTTTAATTAAATTGCTACACATATCTTTAAATCCTTAAAATATCCTAATTAAATTCCGGCTTTACAAGTATCACTAAATTTCTCTTTTTTAACGGATAAACAGATTTCTTATATAGCTTCAGGGTGAGAATTGTCGGGGGGTTGTTCAACCCCCTAGTCTTTCTTAGGACCCCATAGTAAAGTCTTCATTGCACACCCAAACTCCATATGAATCAAGGTCTAACCCCCCCAGTCTTTTTTCTACAATTCTCATACTGTATAGCTTTAATTCCGAAAGTAACTTTCAGGTGCACTTACCTATGCTTTACAGCTGTCTTTGATCGAAGGCCGCTGTGTAATCTATTCAACTGCTTCTCGTCAAATGAACTCATACAGCAAATAGTGTTATTATGTGGCGCGAATGTCGGGGCGCATTTGTCGGTGATTTTTTGGCGCTTTTGTCGGGTTTTTCTGTGGCGCATTTGTCGGGGCGCTTTTGTCCACGGCGCTTTTGACGGGTCACCCTTGTTTAGATAGGCTAAGTTATGCAGACGGTAGAGTCCCTATGTTGTGATGAACGTCAGATGCTCTTGTTTCATCGCAATATTGGGACTTTTCGTATTTCTGAAATGTTGTCTTTCGCCAATTTTTAAAAACTATCTCAATATTCTCGGGTTTTATCTCACTGATAATGGGATTTGGCATTTATAATGCAGCCATGTTCAATAAGTTGCAATAGCAATATAGTCCGAATACTATCACGTTAGTCATATAGACCGACTTCGAGGCTCTGAACCTCCGATTGGTAGGTACGCCAAAGACTCAGAGATCAGCCAACACTGGTAATTACACATCAAGTCCCATGCAGTAATGGCTAAATGGCTGTAGCCAGCGGTAGTTGGCCTAAACCAAGCGTCCTGTCCTATATCGCGGAGAATAAGCTTCGACCAATTGTTTCGTTTTTGTTGACTGAATAGCTTTCGATGCAGCTCCCAAAGCTTTCAATTCGTTGTGAATGGAAGGATTACTCCTTATAGTTACACATAGCCAGTTATGCAAATTTCTCTATTCAGTGTGTGCAAAAGGTGTGTATTTTCTAAAGGCTCGATTGTGCACAGATGTTTGGCGCCTGTGCAACCCAACGACCCACATTAATAGCCTGCTAAAATCGAAAACCTTACATGACAACAAACGTTTTCATCATAATGCCGTTGACAAAAATAGTCTAATGAAGAGCACTGTGCACATACATAGGCCTACCTACCCCCGTATACAGATACCCTAACTTGCCGTCCTACTATTGCTCTGCCTCAAATCAAGGCATCGAGGGAACTTATTAAATTAAATTTTGCAAAGTTACATCAAAATTCACCTGTAAATAACATTATCGAAATTTTACTAGACGTGTGCAGCTTTGTCACAATTTAAAGGATGCCCGACGCTAGGCTAAAGGTTGGTATTGCCACCTCAACAGGCACGTAACTAGCCTTTTTCGTTTGGGGGGCTTAAGCCTTGAACATGGCAGCATTTATACAGTGTTCATACGAATCTTAGCCGTAAGCATACAACGGCTTGACTTGTTTGGGGGGCTTCAACTTCGTTTGGGGGGCTTAAGCCCCCCAAGCCCAACGCTAGAGACGTCCCTGCACTTCAATTAGATCAATTTTGAACATGTATCAATTTTGACGCGAGCTAATTGAAAATATGCTCAATACTCTGGCTAATTAGGCATAAGATAGACTGAATTCTAGTGTATTGTTTATATTTTTAATAATGTGTGTCAATGACAGCATGTTTACTTGTATTATTTTGTGTGTTCTTTCATTTACATAAAACCTTCGTAAATCTCTCAAAGGAGCTTAAAGTTGAATAATGCTAATGATAAGGATGTTTTGTTCTCTTACGTTTAGGTTTGGTGTCAAGTGGTTCTCTAACCAGAAAGCCAACTAATACTGCAGATGTCGCTGGATCAAGCAATGTCACGTTCGAGTGTGCTTCCATTTACGGAATCGAATACACGTCTTGGCATTTTACTCCGTTGGATTCTTCAAGCAACGAATCTATTGAGATTTCCTGTGGATGCAAATTACACACAAGCAGTCAGCAGTATCAAGTAGACGCAACGGTCAACAATTCAACAGTACTCGTTGTTCGTCAGCTGTCAAACGTGACTGAAGGAACTTACAGTTGAACGGACAGTACTGAAACTGCCAAAGCTCTGCTTCTGGTGCTTCGTATGTACTATAATTAGAATTATGCAAATCTATTCTAGTCGAATGATGTTGTATCATCGTTTCAAGATTATAAACGTATTAAAGAGCATATATTGATTAAGTTCAAATTAACACGCTGAAAATATATTGCAAGACTTATGGAGGATAAGAAATTTCTATTACTTTGTTTAACTCCAGTTTGAGCGAGCATAGACGTGTTTTGGCGTGCCATTACTATGTGCACTGTGCTAACGTAGGCCTACTAACGAGGATAATAATGACTAACTACGAGAAATTGTATTTTAACAATAATGGCTACAGTTCAGTTGAAAGTGAAGTTATCGCCAAGATTTTGTAGTTTGCTGTGTGTAAACAGGGAACAAACTGCTTATCATCTTTTGGTGCAAATTATTTTCATGTACAAATACAACATTTGACCTTATTATTTTTTGATATTTCAATATTAGCCTCTCCGATCTCAATGGAGCCACTGTTCGGTCCAATAGCTGGAGGAACGAACATCAGGATAATTGTTGGCTCAGAATCAATTGATTATATATCGAGATATACATCACGTATCTCGTATGTTAGTTATGTCTACATCGGAAATGACTTGTCTTCAACGTCCGTGTTGGTTAAGCCTAATGACAGGTGAGAGGAAGACTTTATCGAATGCATGCAACATTACATATGCTTTATTTTATACAGTGCAGGAACCGAAAATAGAAGTACAAAAGAAGAATGAGTAAACACACTTTTCACTGAAGATATAATTTCTAATTACATGCATTCTACTAGTGTTACTAGTTTCCCTGTAAAGAGAATATTTACTTCAAAAATTTTGCTCATTCCTGTAACTATTACAATCTTTTCGATGCTATATTAAATCTGATCTAAATTATTGTGATGCTTTTTTTCCTATCGTTCGATGAACACATTTGGTTGTCTTTGAAATATTAATAAAATCAAACATTTGCTTTCAACTTCAGGTCAACATTAGACCTTGTGGCTGCAACTCCGAGCACAACAGAAGCATCAATCGGGCAACCGTTGCCTGTTATAATTGAATTCTCTTCGCAATGGCTGTTCAACATGAGTTTCAACAGAGAGTTCACTTATTTACCTAGTCCAGAAATTACAAGCATCTATCCAAGCAACTTCATTGTAGCGTAAGCATTCTTTGTCCCAATATTATGTTTTACATTGAGGTAGCTTTGCCTTCATGCTGGGAAGGTCAGATAGATCCATTATTAGAAGGGAAAGACTATGGTAAACTTGCTAAGGAAAGTAATAAAGCAATTACTGAGAAATAAAATAGAATTTAATCATAAAAGCCATTAATTCTAATTTCAGAAATTGTGTTTGAAATCATTAGAGTATATAAGCACACGTCCGAATATTTAACGAAAATCTCATCAGTCGAAAAGAAAGTCGCAATTCTGTTTGGGCTCTAAGCTTATCTTAAGCACCTGCCCTGTGTATCTGGTCACGCGGTCAGTCCAGGACGGTAAACCATGGTATCAAAGATAAGACATCCATTTGGCGAGGTATCAATGAAACAATCGAAACTGATATAGCGCCCCTTCAAGGCCTCTACTCGGATGCGTTTCCGACACAGCACAAGCTGAAAAGGCAGCCTTGAAGAACCACTAGAACGGTGAGGAATGACCCGAGGGAGGCGACGAACCTCCAAAGGGAACCCGTTCCACGTCGCAAGGGCCAATAACAGAGAAATGCCGGTGCTGAGTTGTAGATGTACGTGCAAAAGGAAAAGCCAAATTGCTGTGGGTGGCAGAGCGAAAGAGACGATGATCACTGTAGCACGAGACAGAGCTCGCGCAAGTAAGCGAGCGCCGCCCTCGATAGCACCTCGAGACCAAGGAAGAGATCCGGAAGTAGATGCGCTGAAGAAAGGGAAGCCAACATTGGACATCCCGCATGTTGTGCTAGACGCGAGTAAGATAAGTCTTAATCGCCGGAAACCACGCCGACTTTATCAGATATCTATATTAGTGGTGATATACTAGTGGCTAATGCAAGGGAAAGCCATCCACGGACCACGTTAGATATCAAACCATTTACGCTGCGTCCGTGATGACTACTACTGATCCGTGAAAGTTCTATCAGTTTTGAAATGCGATTTTTACTTTCAAACCAATTGAACTCGCCAAGTAGAACTTCAGATCGCCATCTTATGACAATCATAAATTGAGCACACAATTTAATAAGCAGTTGCCTTTTACTGACCGCTTAAGGAAGATGTGATCCAGGCTACTCAGCGTCCCAGGGTGGAAATGCTGATGATTATGAGGACGATGATGTGATAAGCACGACGGTTACAAAACGACAATCTGTATGAGTATGTATAAAAACATTAGCGCATTTTGAGTATCTCACAAAAACAATGTACTTGCGAATGTATTCAGCACAAAGCCATACAGAACAGTACGAAAAGGCAACATGGGCTCGATTTAAAGTGCGGCACCTGAAGATATCCGTGGACCGCAGAGCGCAACAATCGTCGACCCAAGTTGAATCGAGAACGAACCACAGAGTTTTCTGATGTAATAGTGTGTGCTGAGACAATAGTGATGGCATTGATGTTGGCTGGATGAATAAATCGCCGAAAAGAGTCCTACTGCTCTGTAGGCCTATTGAACTGTGGTCAATCGGTATTTTTGGTACGACGCTCGCAGGTGCAGAGAAGGTAAGTTTAGTGCTCGAATTGGTGGCTGACAATGGAGTCTTTTCAGTGCTCATTACTTAGGATCAGACAATAGATAAGAACAAGGGTAACATTCTTCCGTCTTAGCTCACTGTGGTCGTGTTTTCTACTTCAATCTCGTCTTCACATTTATGCATAGTCTCTCGTCCAATGAAGTGCATTATGTTTACCCTTTGCTACAGTGGTGGTACTCTGTTGGAAGTAACCGGGCGAGGTCTGTCATCCGTGGCTAAACCAATCATCCAGTTGACAGTCTTCATAACTCGAGCACCTGAAAACAGCTCAACGTCAAATACATCGTCGAGGGTAATCACCGTTTCAGTTAACAAACTCACTTTTAGCAATACGCTATGGACAAGATGACATAGTGTACTATAACTTGTGTGTTTCTTCCGATATCGCTTAGATTGCAACAAATAAAATAAATCAAATGATAAGGTCCATGAAAATTTATTGCAAGAAGGGTCAAATACATTTAAATTTTAGTTTGGGCATTACATTATAATGCAGTTGAGCATTCAGAAGAAGAAAAAACAGTTAACAACCTCTATTCAGACTTCAAACTACTTAGAATTATGGTTATCCTTCTAATCGGCTTTAGGCTACATATTTACAAACTGTAATGTGATATTCTAACATTTGCCTTGTAGGAATGTACAGTTCAACCAGGGAATGATACTTATATGCAGTGTCCAATGCCTGCATTAAGTCTTCCAGAATACTTTCTCGAGATCTTAAACTTAAGATACAATACACACAGAAGACGACGAAACATGAAACCGAGTTATCCGTTTACTCAGAACTGTCATAGTCGTCTCTCTCGCATGAAACGTGAGATCTCTTGTGTACTAACAGTGCATGGACCAAATGGCATCGATCGAGCCGACATTTGTCTAGGATTCATCTTCGACAACTACATGAAATACGAGAACATCAAAAATACTCTTCCGAACACAGCGCTTCAATTTTACTCAGATCCTGAAATAACTTCGTCTAAACAATTAATTGATTTCGATCCATCCGAAGATGAACTGATTTACGTGAAGGTGGGTTACGATAGCTTTTTTTTATCATTCTTTAAACTCCTCGCATTATCTTCAAGGATGTAGGCGTTGCTTATCGTACGATGCAAAGAGATCACGTATGGAGGGTGTACTGCCCTCATAAGAAAGAACCACGTAACTGAAAATTTGGCCGTTTTGAGTTAGATGCAGTTTTTGCATGTATTAGTGGTCTTACACCTTGGTACGAAGTAAGAACCTCCTATCTTGATGCGATCATAGAGAACCAGCGCTTGTTAATCCCACGTATCTGCACACTTCGTATCAAATACTAAGTAAGAACAACGCATCTGACATGCGTTGTTTTTTGCTAGTAACACAGAGCATAATTTTTGCAGATCCGTGTCCACGCGCATGCGCAGTTACTACTTAGGCCTACCGACAATGTTTACGTTTAATTTTACGAATCTGAGAGATAATTAATTATTTTTAAGACTGTAATTTTAATCCGTCTTGGTGGTTTTCATCATTCATCACGCCGTGGGATTAAGTGAAAATTGAGCAACAATAAATATAGTAATTTCAAAGTTTAAAACGTTTTTGAATGATTTATCATGGCTTTGTTTGTGACTACGGATGATTGTTTTGGGTGCATAAAACCTATTTTCCAAGTAACAACAAAGTTATTTGGGCAAATCTAACTTTTAGAGACTTTTCGAATATACTAAGTTCAGGATATTGGCCGGCTTATCCATAGGCCCTACTACTAGTTTTCAGGATTCGAACGCTTGGCACAATATTGTTTTCGGGAATTCGATCAATTTTGCATTTCCACATTTTATCTGGTTTCGGGGATTCGGGTAGACCCAGATTGTTCTGTAGGCTTACACGGTTGAGGTTTTTATGATTTAACTTGAAAGAGTCAGAAAGACGATATGATGAAATCTGTCGAGAGTATAGGCCTAAATACAGAGGGTGTGGGATGCCTCTGGCTGTTTTTTATTCGATTGCACACTGATTCATTTCATCCAACCATATCACACTATCGTCGGGTGCATGCCCAAACAGGCGTACTTCCCATCAGGTATTTCTATTACAGAAATGTATAATGACCTTACAGCGAAACATTAAGTTGTAGTCTGCTGTTATGATCTCTATCATAATAGGCCTATGATAAAGCAGATGAACATTTCAATTACAAACTGGGTAACGAGGAATGTGAGCGGTGTGAAGAATTTTCTTTACATAATAATTATTGTTCAAGCAGTAAATATAATCTTAATTGCACGTATATGCAAATTAGGCGTCCAAAACCGAAATGCAAGAACTGAGGCGAGAGGGATTCCCCGAGAGAAAAAAGGTGACATTATTTCTAAACTGAGCGTTCTGATGCCAGAAAATTGAAGACAATTCTGGCAAGATATTAAGACATCAGATGTTGTGGACCTAATAGATGCAGATTAGTAAGTGTGGTTCTTCTTCATCTGTCCTGTTAGGCTACATGTTCACTATCCCAGACTATTTTCATAGTCGGATATGATCAAATATAAGCGAAATCAATATTTTTAAAGCTGTATATAACTCTTTTCATATCTTTAAAATTATGGTTGACAGGGGCATAACTTTGGTCTGAAAATTGGAAGTACCAATTTCTTACATGTATACACGAAGCAAGGCAGAGACTGCGATATGTGGGAAGGCTCAATAATAAAATATTGATTGGCATGGTTTAAAAAGTAGGGGGTACGGTAGCCCCAGTAAAAAAAGTAGGGGGTACGCATACCCCTCGTACCCCAAAGGGCGTAACTTTGGTCTAAAAAGTGGGGTACCAATTTCTTGCATACACGAAACAAGGCAGAGACTGCGATTTCTGGGAAGGCTCAATAATAAAATATTGATTGGCATTGTTTAAAAAGTGCGGGTACGGTACCCCCAGTAAAAAAGTAGTAACCTCGTACCCCAGGGGCGTAACTTTGGTCTAAATAGTGGGGTACCAATTTCTTGCATACATGAAGCAAGGCAGAGACTGCGATTTCTGGGAAGGCTCAATACTAAAATATTGATTGGCATTGTTTAAAAAGTGGTACCCCCAGTAAAAAAGTAGGGGTACGCGTACCCCTCGTATCCCAAGGGGCGTAACTTTGGTCTAGAAAGTGGGGTACCAATTACTTACATACATGAAGCAAGGCAGAGACTGCGATTTCTGGGAAGGCTCAATAATACAATATTGACTGGCATTGTTTAAAAAAATTAGGGGTACGGATACCCTAGTACCCCCAGAGGCGTAAATTTGGTCTAGACTGTGGGAATACCAATTTCTTACATACACGAAGCAGGGTGGAGACTTCGATCTCTGGGAAGGCTAAATAACAAAATATTGATTGGCAATGTTTTGAAAAGTGGGGGTACGGAACACCCGTGTAAAAATTAGTGGGGGTACGCGTACCCCTCGTACCCCCACAAATCACGCCTGTGTTGTTTGATATAATTGATCTGAAATATGAGTCAATTGTTGAATTGTTCCACACCAAAACACGATTTTATGCAGATGCGTTGTTCTTAACAATTATTGGGTTATGTCGTCGATCTTCAAAGCTAGGTAAAAACACATTAACTGACATTTAAAATATATATGAGAAAAAATACTTAAAATTCATTTCCCCCTAAAAATGGTAGCTCTTTGTTACATATGTTGGTTAAAAGCAAAAATGAATATTAATATAGGATCTACTTGGCAGCAAGCAATTTATGTTTTTTGCATTTATCTCAAAATCAACTTTTTGCAGATGCGTGGTTCTTTCTTATGAGGACAGTGTAGCGCATGCGCGGTGCCGAGAATGGTGACGGCACTCGATGCATCTATGCTCTGTAACAAGGAGCTGTGTGTATTTTTTCGATCGGATGGCAAGGCCTTCGCTGGTTTCGACGTTTGGTGCTATTTTATTAGAGCCTTCTTATAAGGAATCAAAACAAAGAACGTTCATTCAATGTTTTCGAAATGTCTTCTGTCATTGAACTTTTGACGTTGTAATTACTGCTTCAAGGCAAACTAATTGTACGGCAAAACTAATAGTAGGTTAAATTTATATCAGTTTAGGTAGATGCCTTGAAAAATACCATTTCGCGAGTTTAAGTGTGTTTCGATCAATTGGCTCATTTGGGATAATTTAAGCATAATAAGTTTTCTTATCATATGCAGAACGCAACACAAACAAGAATTTTGACAGATCGGTCAATTATAATTGCGTGAAACAGTTGTTTAATTAAAAGTAGTTAAATGGGAATTTTGTAGACAGAACGTATATTTTTGTTAGGGAAGATACATGTTGCGCGGGTGTCGCCTAAGAGATTATCTGGTCCACATTGGCAATCAGATTTGTATCAACAGCGACCTACAGGACAACCAGCTGAGCTGTCGACCACCAAAAGAAAAGCCATCGTCAACACTAAACGATACGAACTATTGTATAAAACATCTAAGCATTACAGTATGTCATGATGAACAACTTGTACCATTTTGTAGCACGCACCAAATCGTAGAAGAGAGGTTGTTAACATAAGCAGATGGCAATGGCCGTTTTCATATTGGCCAATCAATTCGTATTTCGTATTAGTATTCGTAATCTCAGAGCGTGATGCACAATTGCACAAGAATTACGTCATATTATTGTTATATTTGGGCAAACAATCGGTAATAATAGGGAGATGAACAAATAAATTATTATGTTTATTAAAAAGCCGTTTTAATTTTCTGCCATATTATAATTAATAGTAATATCTCGCAATGACTTGTGTGATATTAATGTTTTCTGTCTACAACAATATGCAATAATAGATACTTGAAGAGAGAAGAGGCGCTTTTTTAAATCAGGCATTTAAATTATATAGAGTTTGATTTCGTATCTTGCATTGAAAATGAAAGAAAAAACGGCACCGTCACTAACTACATCCTACATATATCGTGGCTATGTGTTGACTACATGAAATTCCATTGCCTTATTTCAGATAACTCTTGGATACAAGCAATATCAATACGCTTGTCTTACGTACACAGATCGTTCAGCAACAAAGACATTCGCCCTCATTGTTGGACTCACCGTAGGATTGGGTGGATTGGCTATTTTCCTAATCCTACTCATTGTTTGCATCGTCATATGCCGTAGGAAAAAAGTAACCCAAGAGACTGATATACACCAACACTCCGGAGGGCAGGAAATAAGAAAACCAAATTATAATAACGCAGTGGAAACAGAATCAGAACAAGACCATGGACATCAGAGACAACAATATGATGACTACATACAGCCAAATAACGGGATACAGCCAAGTGACGAATATTTAACTCCTGCCGACTGATTTGACAAAATCATGTTCCTGCTGCAAGTGTAGCATGCGGAATTTCAATTTAATTCGATTGACGAAAATTCAAGAGACTGCAAAAGTTGAACATTTAAGTGATCCACTGTGTTTGTATCGTGCGTTCAATTACATGTAAACGATTGAAAACTCTTGCAACGACTATGAGATATGTTTAGATAGTATTGTGATATAGGCCTACTTTGTAAATCTTGATTTAATAAGGATTGCGTAAGACTATCTGAAACACATTAACTTTACATTGACTCTCATGTTATGAGAGTACATTAAGTGAATCAGCATAAATATTTTAGAGTTCAGTTGAGCCCCGAGAGTTGATGACCTGGTTGCATAGGCGCCGACTTTTACTTTTGTCTCTGGGTGCCAGCGGGTGCATGGGTCCTCCGTTTCACCTACCACCTCCCATGCTTAGGTGTAAAAAATTTGAATTTAATGTCCGAATTCTTCTGTGTGCCACTCACACACTGAACTTTCTCTCTGGGTGCATTGGCACCCAAGACTCCCAAGATGTCGGCGCCTATGCCTGGTTTTCCTCCAACTGGCTGAGACAGAAACCAGAAAAAAAACTTAACTCATATGGCTGGGCACGGGAGAGGCACGTTCCAGCATTTACAGAGAGGCGATTCAAGCGGCATTCCCTAACTTGAAGGTACAACACGCTGTCCGGTACCTGGGAAAACTTCTGAATGAAGACCTGTCTATGGAAGAACATGGCAATTCCCTCTGCATGCCTTGCTTCGATTAACTACGCCATTTTAGAGTCATATGGCGAAATTTATCAGTTTGCGCCGCTTTGACTCTTGTCCAATCCTTTGTGCTGACGCGCTGGGACTATTGCAACGGTGTACTTGCGGGTCTGCAAAGGTTCCGGATACGACAGCTCGAGTCTTTCCTCAAATGTGCCGCCCGAGTTGTCGCTAAGCTGCCAAAATTCTCACATATTTCGATCTACATGTAAGTACGAGACACTTTGCACTGGCTCCTGGTTGAGGACAGTATCATAGTTAAGACCAACCTAATGGGACGAACATCGATGGTTGGTGCGGTCTCATGGAGCGCTGTGTTCCCATCTCCAGTCAACGAGGTCGTCGATCCTTACGTTCTGCAACTCGTGGGGACTTGATGGTCCTTCGCTCCCTTACATCGATGCAGGCGCACCGTTCCCTCTTCCAGTAATAAGTCGCATCTGTTTACATCTGTTTAGCGCCTTTGTGAGGTTCTTGTAAGGCGCTATATAAAAGGCCATCTACATACATACATACATATATACATACATACATACGTTCTTTTTCGGTCGCTGGACCTGCAACCTGGAATGGCCTTCCTGTTGCACTTCGCCTGGTCCCTATGACTCACTCTACCTTGTTTCTTGCAAACTTAAAAACTACTCTCTTTAGCCGTGGTTGGACTAGGAGCGCTCCTGAGTAGATAACCTTGAAGGGGCGCTATATAAAAGCTCATTAATAATAATAATAATAATAATAATACATACATACATACATACACAAACATACATACATACATACATACATACATACATACATACATACATACATACACATACATACATACATACATACATACATACATACATACATACATACATACACATACAAACATACATACACAAACATACATACATACATACATACATACATACATACATACACATACATACATACATACATACATACATACATACATACACATACAAACATACATACGCACACATACATGCATACACATACAAACATACATACATACATTCATGTGTGATGATCATTCTGAAAAGTGAGTATTATTCGACTTTAAACCGTTGTATAAATACTCTGCTACGAATAATTGCTTTCTGTACGAATTAACACTTGACTCAGGTTGTCATTGATTTAATTGATTCAAAATGATAGAAGAATTGATGGAACGGAGATCCAGACTGATTGGTTTCATAGTCACGAGGTCATGTGTAATGCAGCACCATACTAATGTTTAAAACACGATTATGATTAGTTACCTAATATCATAAGGTATTTTGCTAACACATACACATATGTATTCAGAAAACAGACAAATTTCTAAGGCATTTTGTAACAGCTTCATATATATTATAGTGACTCTTGATTCGTTAAATTAGCCGTCATGCATACATAGTTTTACCTACATTTCATATATAGGCCTACAGTTACACAAATACATGCATATTGCAATAAAACCTTAGATTTTAGTTAGACGAACTTGTTCCTGCCGCATAAAACTTTTTGATTAGGCCTAATTCATAGCTGATTGTAACGACCGTTCCAAATAAGCATCTTTGGAAACTGGGTCACTAAAATAAACAATTTAACTCTTTTTGAAATCTACTCTCAACAGACCCAAGTAAACGAGTAGACCTAGGCCTACATTCAGAATATCATCAATGAATAGAATTGATCAAAACCACAATATTTCGATGTACTTGACGCTGCAACTCAAAATGATGCTGTAGGCGAAAATATCCTCCCGACATTTCCATGATCAATTCTGTTTTAATAACTTCTATAGTGCCGTTACAATAATGACCAAGGCATCGATTGATGGTCTCTTCGAATGAAATCGTAGCCATCTGTCGGAAAGACAAAGTTGATGGAAGCGCAACGGACTGCATAGGTGTTTTTACCTATTATAACGCCAGATTACGGTAATTATTGATTCGCATTTTCCGGCTAGGCTAAAAACCCTGGTGAGGGTTTTTAGCCTATCAATTTGTATTACATTGCTTTAAACTGTTGTTCATTCATTCATATATTTATATAGCGCCTCTTCAAGGGAACTACTCAGAGGCGCTCCGGACTCCAGCACGAGGAAAAAAGCAGTTTTCAAAAGTAGCAAATCGTGGATCAGTCTGGATTCGTATAGCTCATGTATAGGTGCAATCTACTAGGCAGCGCTCTCTATATTTTATGGTATTGTATTATATATGGACATTTATAAGGCGCCTCTCGCGGTATAGACCATTCAGAGGCGCTCCCAGTGCGCGAGACCCCGAGAGAAAAATCAGGATTTAAGGTGAGAAAAGGAAGAAGCAACGCTACCAGAGAGAATGGTGTTGCGGACAGAAGGAGGAAGTTGGTTCCAAAGTGAGGGACCTATGCAGGCTAAGGGCCTGGACTAAGCCATAGTTGTCCTGACACGAGGAACTACAGTAAGAGGTCAAGACGATCAGAAGATCGGAGAGGACGCAGCAAAGCAGCAGAATGGGCCGTTGAATTAGATCACTCAAGTACTGTGGATCAAGACCCAGTTGAGACTTAAGCACAAGAATAAGCATTTTGAATTGCATACGGGCAGAGAGAGAGAGGGAGCAAGTGGAGTTATTGAACCATGAAGGTGGAGATATGAGAGAATATTTTGATAATTCTGACTATATAAACTATATGACAGCACTGCGGTTTTAACTTAGTATTCCGTTAAGACTTGAATGATAGATATGGTGCTATCAGACCGGATCGACGATTTGCTACTTTTCTCAACAGACGACAGAATGATTGTAGATAATTCTGACTTAGATAACCGTGATACGCCTGATGGGATTAACGGTTTCATTGTCCAGGATGATAATTAACCGTGACGTTGATATCTGATATGTGTGGTGCAACAGATTTAGTAACTGTGCGCCTAGGAAAGCCTAGCTTAGCGTTTCTATATGACTGCATAATATTATGGTGGTAGGGAGTAGTCTTACAGGAGACCCGCAGCACATCGACTGACGTCAGCTTTTCTTAACGCCCAGTTTGATATCTCCGCTAAACCTTCGAATTGTTACGGTGTCACACAGCATGTCACAGCTATTTCACTAAAGCAGCGTCAGAAAGCGGTTTGCAAACATAGGCTTGGCACAGATATGGAGAAGCATTGTATCGTCTTCCTAAGCATCGGAGTTGCTATTCTGTTGCAGAGAAAGGAGGAAGTATGCCTGCGACACTCGTGTCTTCGTCATCGTTCGGTTCTATACGGGTGTGGCACATATAGGCCTACTGCCATCTTCTGTTCGTATACAATGAATCTGTGACCGTCATAAGCCGTCTTTAACATGTAAATGCTTAGGCTTAACATATTACAAATATATCCTTCTTAACTTCCTTGTGCTGCAAAATAGGTCGTTGTAGCCAACATGAAATTTATAAAATGTCGAATATTTATAATGTATTATTATTACCTTTCAATAATTCATTAACAATTTATAAATCTACAACATCCAGTAGGCCCTATGATTCTGACTCTTTGTTTTGACCTACTACGATTCTATTTCTCGAATAGTCTTTAACTCTTCGAACCGCCTCTGTGTAATATTTTGTATCATTGTTACTTTTCCAGCAAAAATTCTACTTATTAGCAATTAATTTGAAATTGTATTCCTACAAACATAATTTTAAATCTCATTATGGAGGCCTAAGTTTGGCGCATTATTGGAAATAAGATTTTATTGGATAATTGTTTTTATCTGCGTCGACTGCATACACAGTTCGAATTTTATCTCTGTTTGCCTGTTTTCTTATATATTTATTACGGTACACTATATGAGAGGGATATAATTATTATATCCATTAATCTCATTAAAACTAACACGCAGTTCGAATGTTATATATTTTGGTGCACCATCTAAGAGGGATAGATTTATATCTATTAAAATGTTGCCAGCGTTTCCGTAACCAGGTATAGTCTGGGCAGCCCCGCAAGTTTGGCATTATGGCTCCAAAAAAGGAAGACATGTATTTGGGCAACAAAGGACTGGGGTTTACAATGAAACTCATTGAACCGTCATCAACATTGCTGAAACGTGTAGCCATATTATATGTGACGAAGCTTGTGCTTGACTATGCTTTGAATATACACGTTAGGCGCAGGCTACAATTGAATATAATGGCCGTGCGATAATTCACCTGATAAAAGTAAAAGCAGAGCAATGACCGTAGAGCCAACAGGCAACAAAAAAGCAAACGGCGTCTTATGACTTGGCGAATGAATGAATGCATCTCTATTATATAGCCTACTTCTGACATAAATTTATCATTTGAGAAATCGCCTTGACGTCTGATATAAATTCTAATGTCATGATTTATACATTTAAACGTTTATTGCTTTGCTAATCGACAATTAAGATATCAGAAGACACTTGAATTCAGGTTTCATTTTCCACCAATGTTTGAAAACCATTACAGGTCAAAGCAACTCACTGATGTTGTTTTAGAGTCGGTAGATTTATTTAAATGACTTATGATGCGTAACTTTCTATCCATGCCGAGTAATGGTGCTGTCCTCTTTGGCCAGTGACCAGAAAGACATAAAATCTGGAATTTGTCAATTCGATGTTTAATATGTTATGCGATGTTGTTTGTGGTTCCAAACGTAACACTTAAATTGTGTTCCCTGAAATGTTTTCACTTAACTTTTAACTTGTCTTTCTTTGTTACGTTTGAACAGCGAAAAGACGGAATCGACGAAACCTGTGAGCAAAGGAACTGAGTCAATATGACTGACTGCAGCAACGGAGTAATGATTCTTAAAGTGGCATTCAGTCTGCTAATATTTTCTTCATTGTCCCAGGGTAAGTAGTTGTTCGTTATCCCAAATTAAAATGTTGTGTATCTACGATGGTTATTAGAACATTCATTATTTCAGCCTGCATTAAAGTTTGTCTATTCAAGCCTGTCATTCTTTGATTGGCTTGAAGAAATTTTGCCGTTAGTTATTATGAGAATTATCTTTATTGAGGGTTCCAGACTGGGATTAACTGCTATCAATTGAGAAAAATTCCCGTTGGTTTGTAACGGAGCCATCTTCAATTTCACCATAGTCTATTGCAGGGTTCTCAAACTTTATTTTTATTGTACCCCCAAGTAAAAAAATCGAGTGTTGGCGTACCCCCAGCCAAGGCACCGTCTGATCAGAAACAACAGGCGAGCGCGAAGTGCCCTTGCAATTAGCGTAGGACCATGGCATAGGTAGACAAATTTAAAATATAGGCCCTAATTTAAAGAATGAAATCATATCAACAAAAGGTCAAAATGATATCACTATAATTACAGAGTGTTAATGTGAGCTGTGGGCCTGTTTCGCAAGCACAGATTTACAATTTCTGGTTTCATATTTTGTCAATTTCAAACGCAAATCTGGTTCGATTTCAAGCATTGTTCTGTATTGGTTTTTGATCGCAAGCATTGCTGAAAAGCAGTTTCGCACAGATATGACGTGCTGAAGGGAATCAACAATTTTAAAACTCGATTCTAATACTTGTGAGCTAGCTGCAGTTAACGACCTTAAACTTTTCTCTCTTTGTAGCATCTCAATTTTTCTTCGTTTAAAATATTCAAGTGGTTTACCTTGAAGAAGTGGATGTTTTGTATTGAAGTGTGGCTGAAGTACAGAAGGTTACATTGAATAGTGACTTCAGTAGTCAATAGCTAAACAAAGAAACATAGGAATAAACTCATAGAATATTTATTTTTTCTCACATTTTTCCCCTACCTCTTAGCGACACCTGGCGTATCCCTAGGGGTACGCGTACCACCGTTTGAGAACCCCTGGTCTATTGGGAACTTCAGACAGATACTAACTCGCAAGTAACTGTGAACCAGAAGGAAGCAATCTTTCATGGGCTAATCTCTATTCTGTTCTATGTTATTATTTGACACTGTTGGGTTAGAAGCAAGTAGCTCACCATTCAAAACATACAGAAAGGTCGGAAGAACTTGAAAAAACCGAAGAACCAGTTGCTAATGCTAAGTATACACTTGTTACAAGGATTCAAGAAGAGGGAGAATACCAGAAGACTGGGCAAAGTCGTCCGTATATACAAAAGACAAGGAGATCCACAAGACGGCAAAAATTACAGAGGCTTTAGCTTACAGAACGTTCCTGGAAAAGTTTTCATCAAAGTAATAAAAATCAGAATGAAGCGGTATGTTGAGGGAGAACATTAAAAAGAGCAAGCCGGGTTCAGACCAGGAAGAAGAACAATGAAACAGATACTTGAAAGAAGCATTGCACACAACCAGAAAGTCTTCATCAACTTCATAGACTTCAAGCAAGCATTGGACGGTATGTAACATTATGGAATGCGGAGAGCAGGAATACTAGAGCGATTCATGAAACTTGTACAAGAGATAAAATTATATCGAAAATTATCAGGTGCCATAAAAGTAAATAAAAGGATCACAGAATACTTTCACGCGAAAACAGGTGTACGACAAAAATATACATGATCACCATGTTTTTAGCCTAGTATCTGAAGCAGTAATGTCACTCAGACTTAACAGAAACGGTGCACTGTATACCCCGTGATCGATCGAGTCGAACTGTTACGATCGACTTGGCTCGGCCGACGATCGACTCGATCGACTTTGACGACTAATCGATCTCTCGTCGAATCGATCGACTTGACAAATGACCGAGGACACTGGAGAACATTTATTCGTACCCATCGCCACCAAATTTCTGGCATCAGGAACTGATGATGATTATGATGATGATTATGATGATGATGATGATGATGATGATGATGATGATGATGATGATGATGATGATGATGATGATGATGATGATGATGATGATGATGATGATGATGATGATGATGATGATGATGATGATGATGATGATGATGATGATGATGATGATGATGATGATGATGATGATGATGATGATGATGATGATGATGATGATGATGATGATGATGATGATGATGATGATGATGATGATGATGATGATGATGATGATGATGACAAAGTTTGTCTATTCAAGCCTGTCATTCTCTGATTGGCTTGAAGAAATTTTGCCGTTAGTTATTATGAGAATTTTCTTTCCTGAGGATCTGGACTGGGATCAACTATCAATTGAGAGAAATTCCCATAGGTTTGTAACGGAACCATCTTAAATTTCACCATGGTGTATTAGGAACTTCAGGCAGAGACTTACACGTTAGTAACTGTGAACTCTCAGGAGCATAGTCATTCAAGAAAAAGGTCCGCTTTACATGACACCCATAGTCAAATACCTGCTCCGGAAACGAAGCAAGCTGTTGAGGAGGAACATAAGGGAAGCCGCAGATGCCCTTTCTGAAAAAATAACGGACTCATAACGCGAAACAACCTTGCCACCTTCGAGCTATGGGCTGAAGTAAATCGGCTTCGTGGTGATGGTAGCCGATGGGTCCAGCAGCAGCAGCAACAGAGCGATATCACCGCATCGGATTTGAACGAGCACTTCGGCCGTACGTCTTGGGACGAACAATATGATCCTCATCTGACCAAGGCAACCGTTGTGGATAGTACCGAACCGATCACTGATTACTCGTTACTGTCGAAGCCATCTTAGTTTCTCGTGCATGCTGCACCGATGATAGCAGAACCAGTGGGACACCTGTACAATATATCAGTTCTCTTTTCGTACGTTCCACCTCAATGGAAAATCAGTAATATCACGCCAGTACCAAAGATCAACCATCCGTTGGAGGCTTCTGATTTTATCAGTTACATCCATTCTCTGCCGCACGCTTGAAAAATTCACCGTGAAACGATTTGTCCACCCAATTTTGCTCGAACCTAAGTTAAACCAGAACTTCAATTACCAATACGCCTTTCGACCGACTGGCTCGACAACCGCAGCCTTAGCTGCCTTAACCACCAATATCACTGAGCTTCTCAGTGCCAATCTGTACGTACACCTCATTGCATGGGATTTCTCCAAGGCTTTTGATACAGTGAGTCATTCGAGCCTGGCTGCGCAAGTTGCAGGGATGGAGATACCGGATTTTATCTGTAGTTGGGTCGTGGCCTTCTTGGAGGATCGGGGCCACAGAACTACGTTCAATGGCGCCACCTCGCCTATGATGTACATTAACTCCAGTATTGTCCAGGGCTCGTGCTCAGGCCCGATTAACGTTCTAGTAATAATATCCACATTAAAGATGATCCACAACGGAAATAAGATATTAAAATATGCTGATGACAGCTACCTACTAATACCCTCAGTAAATAGCGCCACTGTCCCTCCCGAACTAGAACATGTAATAAATTGAGCGAAGACATGCAATTTAAAAGTTAACCCTAAAAAGATGCAAGAGATGATCGTTAAAGGGAGGCGAGGGATTGAGGGTATATGTCGTGGTCTACGCGGGTGCATGCATCAAGGGAAGAAAACCGACGCGTCAACAAGCTTGTTTACAACGCACGGAAAATTCTGCAGCAAGCTGTCAACATTAATTCGTTGCATGCAACAAGGATATACGTGTTCAGTAGGACTTTCCAGGGAAAAGTACAGTGACGTCACAGAACGTTCTGGAATCCGGGAGAACTCTATATAAGATAGACCTGATGTACATTAAGGGCCTTTTGACGAAGATTTGTAAACGTTGAAACATTGATCGTATGACGTTCAATCGAGACCAGCCAACCTGTGTGCTGTCTACGATTGTGATATTTGATAGACGAGTTGACTTACTCTACACTTAATCGACTTTATTTTTAAATAAAGATCTTTTAATAGTTCCTTCGTTGGTTCGTCGTTGCGATCGAAGGAGTCGACCGCGACATTATTGGTGTCAGAAGTGGGATCATCGGTGTTGGATCCGGTGAAGAAGACGCGAGCCGGCGGAGGAAGGAGTCAACCCGGAGGATCAAGAGACGGTCTGTTCCAGACAGCGAGCGGATCGAGACGCCTTTCTACCGTGGGAGACGGGTGAATCGGCATACGACAGTCGGACGGACGAAGTGCGTCGTTCGGCTGAGACAGCAGAAGACAGCAGTCAACATACGGGTAAGATCCTAGGTGTTGTCGTGGCTGAGAAGGAGAAAAGAGAGTGGAGTTGCAGCCGAGTGGGAGGCAGCCATTATTTCTCTTTCAATATCTGCTGATTATTTCTTTGAAATTTGATCCATTGTTGTGATCGAGGCCAGACTTGCGTGAGCTTGTATAGCTTTTGCGTACTTGGCGAGTGTACTTCTTTGGATACTGCATAGTTGCACTTTGGGTTGTGGAATTTTCCTTTTGTGTGGCGGGTTTGCCGCGTGGTGTCTGTTTTTTTTGTTGATTGTTGTTGACTGACTGTTTGTAAAAATGGAAGCGTTGCCAACAGAGATGCAAGCGAATATTCGCAAAATGTCGTCTGAGCGCCTTAGGGTGTATCTTATGAAGGCAGGAAGGGACGAAGATGATGTTATGTCATGGGATCGAAATCAATTAATGGAAGAATGGGCCATGGAGATTGGAAAAGAGGAAGAGGAATTTAAGGGTAGTCCAATATCTCCAACAGGAGTGGATTACGAGCTGCAGAAGCGCCGTCTGGAATTCGAAATCCGTAAATATGAAGAACAAAGGGAGGAACGGAAGGAGAAGGAAGAAAGAGAAAGGGAGGAACGGAAGGAGAAGGAAGAAAGAGAAAGGGAGGAACGGAAGGAGAAGGAAGAAAGAGAAAGGGAGGAACGGAAGGAGAAGGAAGAAAGAGAAAGGGAGGAACGGAAGGAGAAGGAAGAAAGAGAAAGGGAGGAACGGAAGGAGAAGGAAGAAAGGGAGGAAAAGAGGAGAGAGGAAGAAAAGAAAGAACAAAGGGAGAAGGAAGAAAGAGAAAGGGAGGAACGGAAGGAGAAGGAAGAAAGAGAAAGGGAGGAACGGAAGGAGAAGGAAGAAAGGGAGGAAAAGAGGAGAGAGGAAGAAAAGAAGGAACGGAAAGAGAAAGAAGAAAGAGAAAAGAAGGAACGGAAAGAGAAAGAAGAAAGGGAGAGGAAGGAAAAGCAGGAAGAACGAAATGTTAGAGATTCTTTAGCAAGTCGTACTAAGCGTTATAGTGATGCCCTTAAGAATATTCTTTGGAAATTTCCTTCCGACCCTATAGAAATTCCAGGTTTCTTTGATCACTTGGATGGTTTGTTTAATGTGTATGAGGTGGATGAAGATGTTAGAGCAAAATTATTGCTAGCCATTTTAAGTGAAAGAGCTAAGGCATTAACCATGCGCCTTACTGAGGCACAGCTCCATGACTACAAATTCCTGAAGGAGTTTTTGCTAAGGGAGTTTAAGATAAGCCCTTCAAATCTTAGAGCCCGATTTTGGTCGTTGCACAAAGCATCGGACGAATCATTTACGATCTATTCATCCAAATTGCGTGTGGCTCTTATGTATTATTTGAAACGTAGAAAGATAACTGATGAGTTTGATAAACTTGTAAGTTTATTGGTTTCTCACTTTAAATCCTGCTTTTTCTCTCGGGGTCTCGCGCACTGGGAGCGCCTCTGAATGGTATATACCGCGAGAGGCGCTTTATAAATGCCCATATACAGGGTCGGACTGGCTTGCAAAAGCGGCCCGGGAAATTTGGTCATGGGCGGCCCACATTCATGGACGTCCACATGAATTTTTCGAGGGCGGGCGAAAATTTCTGGGGAGGCCAAATTTTATAGGGGGCATAGTATTGTAGGGGAGAAAAATTACTTTTTGGCATAGTTGACTTACCTCAAAAATTGAGTGTTTTTAGCATTGAAAATCGTGTTGGGACTGTTGGAATAATCATAAAAATCAAAAGATTTTATTTTTGTAAAATATTTTCCAAATTCAGCGGGCAAATATCCCCTTGCCCTCCTCCGGACGTCAATGCCCACATTATCGAGCGCAGAAGGCACGAAACATTTCAGGATAAGAGGCATGGATGGTGCCTGCCAGTGCTTTTTGCAACATTTAACATAAAATGGAGGACATTTTAGTTATTAGTGGGCCAAATGGCATAATATTGTTAAATGAATATTAAAAGATTAAGAAATGAACACACATGCGTTTTAATATCTGATTTGTCGTAAATTCGTATTTATGTTTGGAACTAACTGTTACATTATGTAGTACCCTGTGCATAGTTTAGTTTATTTCAAAAACTTAACATCATGATAGAATTAGTAGACACAACTTCACACAAGTATTTATTATAGCAGCTTTTTCATCGTATCACTAGTTGACACCAAAACGTCAACGATTTCATCATTATTAATTCTGAGAAGGTCCTTTTCGCAAGCCATCAGCATGAAAGACTCAAAACTGCGCTGGCTTAGCAAATTTCTTAATCTGTTCAAAATGTATTTCAATTTTGAAAATGACTTCTCACAAGCAACTTGTGATGAGGATAATGTCAACACGAGCTTCTAAGTCAAAAACACATCTGAATAAGCCAGAGTAGTCAAACTGAACTTAAGGAGAACGTGGTAGGCCTAACAGCAAACAATGCATTTTCTGCATTTATTTCTGATCCTGTTGCTGTTTTCTGGTACGGGACTGTTTCACTTTCAATAGATTCAGACTGAATGACGTTTTCTGAGACGGTGTCTGTTATTTCAGTGTCAAATAGCAAACCATAGCCTAGTCTGTGAGTTCTGAAACTTTTTCATTTTCTTGCAAAGTCCAATAATTTTCTTTGCAGCTGCGCTTTTGTTTCACTTTAATCAAATTTTCCGAGCAACTCACTCAGGTGCTGTAGGGCCCATGTAGTCCATCACTGGGAATTTCTATCGAAATTTCTGCAAAATCGTTTGGATCTAAACAAGACAAATCAGCATAAAGATTACCGTGCATGCACAGCGAATCTCTGTTTCAAACTACTAATAACTTGATCCATTACCATGTTGTGAACATTTACTCGAAATTTATCTTTAGCATTTTCATTTGGCTAGTCTTTAGCAAATTCTTTTGGCAGTTTCTTTCTTGATCTAGGGCCATAATTCTTTTTTGTTTCAAAGCAGTCTCAACATCAATGTCGAGGTCTATTTTATCTAGTTTACTGTTAGCAAGTTCTGAAAATTGTCTAGCTGCTTCAAAAATGCCATCAAAATTTCTATTTATTTGACTTAATTCATTGATTGTGTCTTGAACCAACTCTATTTTTCTCTTTTTGGGCGGCCGGCCAAGTCCAAGCCTGGGCGACCGGCCCACCGGGAATTTCCCGGTGTCCCGGCGGGCCAGTCCAAGCCTGCCCATATACAATACAATACAATACAATACAATTACATCATTAAAAATAAAATTAGCAATTATTAATGTAATGTTTGAGCTATGGAGGGTAATGAAGATGCCTGCAGCGTATACAGGCTCATTATAAAATAATGTTCAAAGAATACAGAAAATCATATATTAACAGTATAAGTACAGTGATGTCAATTGGCAAATTTTATATGAACAGGAAAGATTATTGAAAATTTGGCTGATTATTTCTTAAAACATAGTAATATAGTAATAATATCAATTAAAATTACGTTAGCAAATAAAAATATAAATTTATGGAAATATAGGGCCTACTAATAAATGACATAGTGCAAAAGCAAGAACAAATTCGTAAGCATTTCAGCATTTAGTCATAGTGAACATCTGGACTAAATCAGAACTTTATTCCTGGCTTTCAAAGCTGCGAACTTGTCAATCATTTAATCTAAATCAATGCCTTTCGCCAACTTACTTTCCATCGATAACATCGTTGCCATCGCAAGATCGGAAAGCCTAGACTGTCCCATGGTAGATCGCAATTAGTTCTTGATGAGTTTCATATTCATTGTGGGAACTAGAAAAAATACTGGGGAGGGTTGAAGATTTTATCCGTATTTTGCAAACTGATGTCAACGAAATTTGAGAGCATACAACGCAGTTTTGAAAGTCAGACTCGAATCAAAATCAATTCCTTTGTTGAGAAAATTCAAAAATACATACATTATACACCATGGGAATTTCTTCTCTTTGTCAGAGACTCAGAGTAAACTAATGCTAAATCACATTAGCACAACTGAGGGGTTGGAAACGACCCCTGGGTGTGTAATGAAGACATAAATGTAGGGGTCCTAAGAAAGACTAGGGGGTTGAACCCCCAACCCTCCGACAATTCCCACCCTCTTCAGCATTGAAAAGCTTCTCTCGTATGAAGTTACGAAACCACGTGATTTTTAGCGTCATTGTAATTTGGTAATAAAGACGGCACTGCAGCGTGAGAATTGAAGAAAAAATACTGGGGGTCAGACTTTGATGACTTTAATGCACGTGAAGTTAATTTTTTCCGCATTTGGCAAACTAAGAAAATTCAAAAATGCAATATAAAATTTACACTCCTAAAAGTGATGACATCACCAAATTTATTACTATACAATTCATATGGTCACAAATCTCACAATAAACCAGAGCATTACTTAGTAAGTAACCCACAAAGCGAACTGTGAAAGAAAATGAAATGTTAAAATATACGCACAATATAATCACACTGGCACAACTGGGTGGGGGGCGGTTGGAAACGACCCCCTGGGGTGTGCATATAAGTCTTAACTTGGTGTCCTAAGAAAGACTTGGGGGTTGAATCCCCAAACCCCGACAATTCTCACCCTGCGGCACTGACCGGAGCGCATTAGAAGGTTCAAAAAAGGAAATAAGCGTAGAGTTTCAGGTTTAGGTAATTATAGGCCTACAGTCATGTAAGCTAGGCTTACGAAAAATGTTTTTGGTGTTATCTGTTATTGTCAATTTTAGATATAAATTTCTGCTGAAACTCTGCATACAAGTTTTTTAGACAATCATTTTGTCATTTTGGTGTCACCCCCTCTGAGGGTGTCACCCGCTGCGACCCGCACCCCATCGTGACGCCACTGACTACCAACATTAGAGATTGAAATAGCTATTCAAGCGGCTGCATCAACATTAAAAACTGTCTGCAATACAAATGCGAAGCAAGCTACGTCATCAACGCAAGGACCGGATACAAGAACTAAGATCGAATTAATATCGATACATTTTCCACTATCGGAAACAGTTATACAGTTAATCCCATCGTAATCGTAAGCTCTAGACAGTTTTTTTAATGGATACAATGTCAAATGAACTTAATTATAGAACGTCTGGTTCTTGGTCGAGTCGAACAATTTCATCGTCACAATACCTGACAATGCTCAAAAACACTTTCGATAATTTCTGAACAGCTGTGGCGACTGAAAATTAGTTACAACACATCGCTTTCGATAGAGATCTCCGGCACAAAGAAACCATTTTATTACTTCTATTTACATAAGGCAGGTTTGGTGCTTGGTGGTCCTATAGAGTTCAGAAGTGCAAATACGACCATGCAAACTGAGAATCGATGGCGCCGAGTAACTGTGCGTGAAAAACTTGATCAACATACCTACACAGTAACTAATAATAATAATAATAATCATGTTCTTTAATTAAGCGCCTGCAAACGCACTGCGCTGTACTGTAAACATATAGTAGAAACGGCAGCCACGCAGGGCGCCTTAGAAACATGCATACAGTAGAAGCACATGATAACAGATTTACAGGAGTCGAATATAACTGTATTTAAGCGGCAGCCACACGGCGCCAACATGGCCTACTGTTCATTTTACCACCGCCACCTAGCGAGTTGAAGGCTGAAAAAACCTTACGGAGGTCTACTGGGTTCGATCTTGTTACCTTCAGCTCTTCACGTCAGTGTGTTATACATTACTCTACGGACCCCCCCCCCCAGTGGAGGCTCGAAAGCCATACTCTCCGCTATACTGGTGATGCGCCAGGTAATAACCAATCGGCTATAGTGACTTGATTATTTCTTATGAGCCTGGATGTCTAATCAAAGTTCCCGTGTAGAACCTCTGAGGGCTAGGCCATCGTATTTCCGATCCTGTTGTATCTCGAGAAAGGCTGCAAATTTGGACCCGGTCTGAAAACAGCATAACTATCATCCTAATTACTCGCATGTGACACTGGATAATTATACCATAGGACTCTGATATCCAGGAGCTCTGCGCAGTTCATTGTTTAACAAGTGAAATTGTAAGCTTATAGTATAATGAACTACAATGATTTAAAATTTGGTTTGAATATATATATATATATATATATATATATATATATATATATATATATATATATATATATATCTGTTCTGTTCTGTTTTCTCCTCCGTCAGGTATACACCGACGATGAGGCTTCGACCAGACGTCTCCAAGTCTCTCTGTCTCTGATCTTATCCATAGCGTCTCTCATATCCATTCCTTGTGCTTTCAGATCCTCCATGACATTGTCCATCCATGTCTTTGTCTGTCTTCCTCTGCTTCGCACTCCCTCCACATGTCCGTAGAGCGCCATAGCTGGTAGTCTGGTGTTGTCCATTCTTGTCACATGACCAAACCATGTGAGTCTTCTTTTCCTGATCTTGTCTATCACTGTTTCTTTTTGATCCAACTCTTTTCTGATCACTTCGTTGCGGATTTTATCCCTTCTAGTTCTGCCCCTTATTCTTCGCAGCCAGCTCATTTCTGCTACGAGCAGTCTCCTTTCGTCTTCTTTGCGCAGGCACCAGCACTCGGCGCCGTACAGCAGGACTGGGATGACAAATGTTCTATATAGTTTCAGCTTTGTTTCTATCGATATGTTGTGTGTTTTCCAGATCTTATTCAATTTCCCGAACATTGCTGACCCAAGTCCAATCCTGCGCTTTATATCTCTTGTGCATTGCCCATCTTCTGTTATTAGGCCTCCTAGGTATACAAATTCTGTCACTTGTTCTAACATCTCGTTTTCCAGCGTAACTTCTAGCTCCTCGTGTTGTTTCCCAATGGTCATTGCTTTTGTCTTTTGTGTGTTGATTTTTAATCCAAATCTCTTACTACTCTCCTGTACTCTGTCAGTTAGCCTTTGTAATTGTCCCTGCGATTCTGAGACCAGGTCGATGTCATCCGCAAATCGTAGGTTGTTAATCAGCTGTCCATTGACCAGAACGCCGGCCTTTTCCGATCTCTTCGCAAAGCTCATCATTGCTTCCAGGAGCATGTTGAACAGGTCCGGTGATAATCCACATCCTTGTCTCACACCTACCGTGACTCTGAACCACTCCGTTAACTCCCCGTCTACTCTTACTGCGCTCATCGACTTGCTATACAAATCCTCTAGCAGCAGCACCAGTTCCTCCGGGACTCCGTAGTTCCTTAATACCTGCCACAGCCCCTCTTGCCATACACTATCGAACGCCTGTTTGAAGTCTATGAAATTGTTATACAGAGTTCTATTCTGGCCGAAATACTTTTCTGACAGTTGTCTAATTACAAACAGCTGGTCTATTGTTCCTCTTCCAGCTCTGAATCCCGCCTGTTCCTCCGCCAGCACCTCCTCGACATATCGCCTCAAACGCTGTTGCAGTACTCGGGTGTATACTTTCCCTGGGATGCTCAGTAGGCTAATTCCCCTGTAGTTGCTGCATTCCTTCCTGTCGCCTTTCTTGTGCACTGGTATAATCACAGCTCTCCCCCAATCCTCTGGGCATTTCTTTTCCTGATATACTTTATTGCATAGTGTATGCATCATTTGCACTGAGCATCCATCTCCAGCTTGTATCATTTCCGCCATGATGTTATCTTCTCCTGGTGCCTTCCCTGCCTTCAGTCTCCATATAGCTGTCTCTACCTCACTCTCAAGGATATCCTCCATATGTTCCTGTTGGTTGCTTCCTGGTAGCTCATCTAGTAGTGTCATATCCACGGGATTACTTTCATTGTATAGTTCTTCATAGTATTGTTTCCACCTATTTTTCATTTCATTTGTATTTTCCAGCGTTTTTCCCTCCTTGTCCTTTACTGTCACGGATTTTGATGTAACCGTACCGCAGATTTCGTTAACTACCTGGAACAGTTTTCGAGTGTTCCGGTTTCCGGCGTGGCTCTCTACCTCTTTGCATCTGTCCTCCAGCCATTGTTCTTTACACTGTCTTGCCTTCTTTTTAATCTCTTTAGTCAGCTTGTTGTATCCTTTCCTGTTTTCCTCGCTATGTGTTTTTGTTGCCCTCCGGTCTCTTCTCTGGTTACTCATATCAAGAACCTCCTGTGATATCCATGGAGCCCTCTTTTGTTGTTTCCTATAGCCTATTACTTGCTGCGCTGCTTCCGTATAGATGGTCTTAACCTCTCTCCATACTTCTTCTGCTGTGTTCAAGTCCTCTGTGTTAGCCCTCCTCCACTTGTCGTGTAACAGGTTGCTGTACTGTAGCCTGGTCGTTCCCTCCTTGAGTTTTTCTACATCAAATCTTCTTCCCAGTCTTTCCTTGTTGATTGTTTTCAGTACGTCAATTCGCTCAAAACCTCAGATAAATTGGCTGTAATGTTAATATAAACGCTTCGAATGGGTTTTAAAAGCATTTTCATAAAATACTAAACAATAGAATTCGAGTAAATGATAGCAAATTGCGCTTAAACGTTTGCATGTATTTGGACGCATCTACAAAGTCAGTTAGCTGCCTTTCAATTGAATAGAAACTCCGTCTGAACGAAATGTCGCCGGTCAAACTAGGCGTCTGATGTTAAATATCCGTCTTTCAGCTGGATCCCGTTATTTGGTTGCAAGTAGTCATCGTATTGTTGCCTCTGCTGTCCATTATCTACGTTTGATTCTGATTGCACAGCGTTATTATTATGACGATTTCTGAGTTCCTGCCCTCCAGAGTTTTGTGGTCTTTCAGTCTCTTGACTTGCTTTTTTTCTACGGCATATGACGATGCAAACAATAATTATGGTTAGTAAAATGGCAAATCCGCCCAATCCTACGGTTAGTCCAACAATGAGAGCGACTTTCTTTGTTGCTGAACGATCTGTGTACGTAAGACAGGCGTATTGATATTGCTTGTATCCAAGAGTTATCTGAAATAAGGCAATGGAACTTCATTTAGTCAAAAGTCAGCCATATTGTATGTGGAGTGTATTTAGCGACGGTACTGTTGATTCTTTCTCAATTAGATCGTAATCGTAATCGTAATCTCCAAACTTCTAAAGCGCCACTCGAAGGCCATATAATTGGCGTGTCTCTACAAAATAGTATAAGTTGCACATCGTTACATACCGTAATGCTCAGATATTGATCACAGTAGATCGTATCGTTCACTGTTGACGATGGCTTTTCTTTTGGTGGTCGACAGCTCAGCTGGTTGTCCTGTAGGTCGCTGTTGTTACAAATCTGATTACCAATGTGGACCTCATAATCTCTTAGGCGAACGCCGCGCAACATGTATCTTCCCTAACAAACAACATTCGTTCTGTTTACACCTACATGTTACAATTATTTAAATCCCATATAATTACTTTTAACTAAGTTACTGTTTTACGCAATTTTAATAAACCAATCGATCAAAATTCGTATGTTGCTTTCCCCATAATATAATAAAACGTAATACGCTATAATTATTAAGTGATCCCAAAATGCGCCAAATGATCCAAACACTCTTAAGATCAGAGTAGAGTTGGCTTTCAATTTGGCTAACTAAATGTTGGCAATCTAATATAACTGTAACTTGCGATTAATTAATGCTGTACTATTATGAAGAATTTCTACGTTGCCTTGAACAGAACACTGATCAGTAATGACAACGTCAGAAGTCCAATGACAGACGCCATTTCGAAGCAATCGAAAGAACGCTCCTCTCTCCTTGGGTAGACCAGATCGGTGGCGCAGCGGAACTCAAAATAAGACGTACACAGTTTTATGTTGTGAAAATTAATAGAATAGCACAGCACCAAAGCCTAATACGAACGACACAGTTCGCACAGGTCCTTATTGCACTGACCTCATCTATCGTTGACGCCACTAATCCGCGAATGTTCACTTCTCTCCAGTTGCTGTCAGTACTAACTTCGAGTGCCTTCAACTTTCTCGTCACCGCGCATATGCTGCACCCTCCATGAAAACTAACCAGTAGATCTCTTATATCGCAATGATGTTCAGTGTGTTTATGAAGAAAGGTAACTAATTGCGCAAACCTACCTTCACATAAATGAACTCATCTTCCGACGGATCGAATTCAAGAAGTTGTTTAGATGAAGTTATTTCAGGAGCCGAATAGAAGAGAAACTTTGTGTTTGGAAGGGCGTTGTTGATGTTCTCGTATTTCTTGTATCCGTCGAAGATGAATACAAGATAAATGTCGGCTTGATCAATTCCATTTGGCCCACGCACTGTTTGTAGAGGAAGACCTCCATGATTTCTCTCAAGAGGGAGTCTCCTCTTAATATGTGTCCAATCCAGTTTTGTGTCTTTCTCTTAATGTTGTCATCAGTGATCTTTTTTCTTCTACTCTGTGCAGCACCTCTTCATTTGTCATTCGCTCCGTCCAGCTCACCTTTTCCATTCATCTCCATATCCACATCTCAAAGGCCTCCAATCTCTTGATATTCTCTTTCCTGATGGTCCACGTCTCAGACCCATACAGCACCACACTCCATACCAGTGCCTTGACAAGTCTCTTCTTTAGGTCTTTGCTCAGTCCTCCTCTCATCAACTCTCCTCTTTTCGTGAACGCATCTTTTCCCAATACTATCCTTCGTTTAATATCACTATGGCATCTTGCATCTGTTGCTATCACACTTCCCAAGTAACAGAAGCTCTTGACCTGTTCCACCTCCTCTCCATTTATTGTTATTTTCATTGCTAGCTCCTCCTCCTCTCCACTTATCGTCATAATCTTTGTCCTTCCGATATTTATCTTCATGTTGTATTTTATTGAGGTCCTGTAGATAGTTGATCCATCAATTTCTGCAGTCCCTCCTGTGTAGTCGCCAGCAATGCTTGGTCGTCAGCAAATTAGGGTGCACATTAGGAAGGTTAATTTCAACTGCTTATGTTATCGGTAATAATGCATAAACTGCAGTTCGTTTGGGTGCAGCAAATTATTCGAATACCTTGTATGAATGGTTATGCTAGATTTATACAGGGTGGGCCAGTAGGAATGCAACTAATTTAAATGGATATAACTTGAACAATTGATAACCGAACATCGTGCCCAATATACTAAATTGAAAGTAATCATCCACTCTACTACTGTGTCAAATCTTGCACTGATATACGGCACCGTTGTTATAAAATTTCGGTGCGGCGCACACCTCTCAATTTTTAATGTAAATATTGAACATCATGGCGCCGCTCACGGAAGATGATAGAATTTTAATCCGAATTTTAGGAGCAGAAAAAGGATACAATGCACATCAGATGATGATACAATTCCCTTCTAAAATGGAATAAATATGCTCTACATCGATTGATTAAACAGAACGACCGTGTGTACAGTGCGTCTGATTTGAAAATAGTAGGCGGGTTGAAAATCGATCGCAATTGATCGAGTAGGCGAGCGATGCGCGGCCGACCTCGGGAGCTTTTGTGTAGAGCGTATTTTATGTACCGTATTCGTTCGTATAGCTGCATAAAGGCCTAATAATCATCTAGTAGGCCTATCTCAATCCAGTGCCGTCCTGCATCATAGTTGTAATAAGTTTTAGCGTGCTACTTGGCTATAATTAATGATTACAGTAACAGTATTACTGTATTCCAGGACAGAAGTAGGCCTAATTGAACCCAGTGAATCACTGATTTCAATATTTTCTAATGAACAGTACTGAAAAAGATTAATGGAAGCTGCACAATCACAACAAATTAAACAATCACATTTACTGCACCATTATCTGTAGTTCACTAGTGTTTTCGCATCACACATTGACAAATTCTATCATTGTCACTGTCAGTGGGTGGCATTATGGGCCATGCCATAATGTTTTATTCTGCCATGTCAATGTCACCTGCTCCAAAATCGTCATCACTTGAGTCTGAATGATCTGTTTCATGATCAGAACTGCCATTGGCATCCTCATCAGACTGAAGTGGCTCATCATCACCAGAGTCGGATAGCAAGTCATCAGGCTTGCTGTCTGAAGCGCCGAGACTGCTCGAGATTGCTGCCACCTTTGCTGGTGGTTGGGAACAGGCTTCGCTATCGATGCCACTGAGAATAAACTTACGGCGACTTAACATGACATTGTATGCATTGTGTTGACTGTGTCGTTTATCAAATCTTCACGTTCTTTTTCCAACCACGCTAGGTGGTTTGCAAGAATCAACAACAAGTCTGATATTTGTGCTGTGACCCATAGACAGCCTTCGATCAGACAGCATTGAAGTGAGAAAACTGAAGCATGATTCGGCGAACTCGTTACTAACTCCCATCGCCATCACCATTAAAGCAGCATGCCTACTCGGCAGTTCCGAACGACAGCAACGCATAGTGCCAGACATCTGAGACAGATTTGTTGTCATAATAATAGCGCACTATGCGCCTAAGGGATTTTAGTTCAGTGGCCAGCAACTAAGTAAATTGAAGTAATCTTAATTAGATAAATAAAATAATGGTCTGGCTCCAGGTTCATCTATCGTCTTGGAGTCTAACTCAAACTCAGCGAGCGACGACCGACTGTCACCGATGGTGAGAAGTCTTCGGCTAGGCGAGCGGTAAATCGCTCGCCGGTACCTTTGCTAGGCGAGCGACCAAGAAGAGCGATCGATCGCTCGCCTTAAATCAGACGCACTGCGTGTGTATGCAAACGTTAGCTTTAAGCGTGAGGTTGCGCCTTCTCGGCTCTGAAGGGCAGGAAGCACTTCTCGCAAAGTGTGATGGTGTCGTTGGCTGTTTCAAAGCTTGGAAAGACGGCGCCATTCTTTGTTACTCCAAAGGCTAAGGTGAACAGTGTTTATAACTGCGATGAAGTACTCGCAAGAGGACTGCTACGTGATATTCGCCAACTGTCTGGAGTTGATGGTTACATCTTTCAGCAAGATGGAGCGCCGGCGCATCGTTCACGTGATACGGTTTTATGGCAAGAAAATGGCACATCGAATATTAATAGCATTATCTCAAAACTTCGAAATAGTATCTCGTAGATATTTTGCAGAATGATAAAATGGATAATTATCTTCAGTCTAATTTATGGACAAGACGCTGAGATAAAGTATTCAAGTTATAAGGCATCAAAGTTGTTGCATTTCTACAGGCCCACCCTGTATAATACGACGATTGTGCCATCGTCACGATAAGCTCAGCTCCGTCTTTGTTGTATGTCGCCAAGAAATACATGTTATCGCTCCTGTATTTAGTAAGTAATACAAATAAATACGTTGCAACATCGAAATGCTTATATCCTATGTAAATAGTGGGTCATCTAACATAAAATTTTCGGATTTTTTTCCCTTTAGAGAATGTGCAGACATCCTACCATTTTCTGCACTCATAGCTGATCATAAATATGTAAATGTTTGGCTTGTAGGTGGAAAATGCACGATGCAGCAGTAACAAAACTCACTATTAGTTATATAGGCCTACGCTATGGAAGATTTATACAAGCTGGGAAACATACAATCATACATGACACTGTATATATGACTAGCTGGTGAACCCGGCGTTGTCCGGGTTTCGGAGGTTTTGGGCCGGGACACCATGGAAGCGGTGAAAACGGGGGACGCGAAGCTGCTTAACCCGGCGTTTTGGGTGTTTCAATCCCTCTAGCGAATAAGCAACAAAACACTGCTTAACCCGGCGTTGGCCGGGTTTAGTTCAGTGAAAGTTTCAATCCCTCTAGCGAATCCGTATTGTGGCTGCTTAACCCGGCGGCGCCATCTGGCGAGTGAAAATAGGTTCAGTGTAAGTTTTTTTACCTGCTAAAAATGCATCGCCCGGGTAGGTTTTGGCCCGGGACACCATGGTAGCGGTGAAAACGGGGGACGCGAGCCGACCACTGGGTGTGTCATGCCCACCCTGACACAGTAGTGAAGGTTTCGAGTGAAAAGCTCGAAAGCTGTAGAAATGCATCCCGGTCAAACTCGCTATGACAGACAGCTTCTTCTCTTTATTTATATAGATTTTAAACTAGGGACGTTGAAAAAGTGTTAAGCCTGGCTATCTTCCGCTACACTTTTTGGGTGGACAAATGTTGCAGGCCTAATATACGGAGTCTTGTTAGTGTTCTCTAAAAATGTTATGTAGTTTTTCTTCATTTTACGAGGTACAATTAATTGAAAAGGCTGTGGCACAGTATGTCTGATTTTTAAGAAAATTCGCTTCAGGCAGTGATATAATTTTTGACACTGGAGAACATTCAGCCGCAGCAGATACACAACCGAATGATTGATGTATATAATATGGTGCACATACGCAATCATATGCCACGGTCAAGCGTTAGGCTGCCGAGTTTCGTCGAGGTAAAACAAGCCTTGAAGTTGACACTCGGTCTGTATGCCCATCTGAAACTCTCTGTGCAGAAAGCTGTCGTTCTGTAGAAAATGTTTTCTTGCAAAATCGTCGAATCAATGTGCAGCTGACAGCTTGCGCCGAGGATATTGGTAATGGTTCACTTAAGACGATTTAGTACAACACTTGTTAATGAATAAAGTCGGTCCATGATGGGGCCCCCGTAATGTTTGACCAGAAAATGAAGGATTGTCGCCATAGGTCACATGTTGAACAAGCTGCTGTAGCTGAATGCGGATTTCAAGGAATGCGCCGTCTACCATACTCTCCTGATCTGGCACCACGTGATTACCACGTGTTTCCGAATTTAAAAAACACCTCCGTGGACGGAGATTTCGACAGATGATGAGCTCAAGTATGCGACGGAAGAGTGGTTGAGTTTGCATAAATCTACTTTTACTGACCTTGGAAAACTCCGAGACTGTTATAAACTGTGCATCGACAAAGACGTTGACTATGTTAAAAATAAATCTGTGCTCTTTCTGTACCTTTGCATAAATAGGTTAGCCTCTAAACTTGAACGCCCCTCGTAGAAGGCTAAGAATGTGTTAGTCGATTCCGAATATTATGAAAAGGGATAGTCGCTTCGTTTCTGAAAAGATACAATGCAACGCGGAATGTTTTTGAATGCATAGAACCTTTGACTGAAAGCGTACATGATATACAACATTATTCATAAGGTTACTAGTGTGCAGTTGAAGGTAAAATTGCCCTCAAGCTTTGTTCATTAAATGGAGAAAGCCATTCAGATGCATAGGGCTCCAACAATGGACCCCGCTTGCCGTGTGAAATAAAATTCAGTGAACCGTGAACTGATATTGTTGCTCACGTGATCAGCCATATTTTCCCACAAAAGATTCTGTATCGTGTGACTATAAATACGCAAGCCAGGCGTACAACTGAATTGATGACAGGACCATAGTTGCCCCACAAAAGCGCAAAGCAGGCTTGGGAGTCAACGGGCAACAGAAAAGCCAACGGCGTCTTTTGAGTTGGCGAATAACAGAGTGCGTGGCAGTAACTATTATGCTGTTGACATAAGCCTACGTGTAATTTTAGAAATCGCTTTGAACACAGACTTTTTATTAAAAAGGTAAAATGATGTTGCTTAGCCTATCGACAAGAAAGATGGATATAATTGATTTGAGGGTTACTTTTTTCCGACAATGTTTGAAAAATCCTAGGGCGAGATCGAAACAGCTAAACTGACAATTGGCAAAGTAGGTAGGCCTACAGACATTTAAGTTAGATACAAGTTTTTCTTTGCTTTTTGAGTGATTATGAATAAATAAAACTTGGAAGGTGACAATTCGATTCATGTCTATTTAGTGGGCCTACGTTGTTCTATATTACTTTATTCTGCATTACTTTTATCGGTGGTACGGGGCTTAGCATTGAAGTCTTGTTACATGCGAGATGTTTACTTCAACTTTCATATTCACTTTTCCGTTGCATTTTACAGGGAATAGACACTATTAGACAGTTCCAACGAAACCTGTGAGCTTTCGTATTCATTCTCCTTGGTCTGCGAAAACAACAGCGAAATGATTCTTGGAGTGGCATTCGTTCTGATAACATTCTCCTTATTGGCAAATGGTAAGTAGTTCTATAAGATCTTAATAGATTAATATAGGGGCCTATTGGCTAGTCATTAAAACATTCATTTATTCATTTATTCTTCAGTCACCATAGACTGCATTAAAGTGGATTTATGACAGAAATGTTTCTGCTCTCTGTCTGTAGAAATGTCTTCATTGTCATCCAGTACGAACGTCACTTTTTTACGGTTACAGCGTTCACTTGCAGATTATTGTTCAATCACACAGAGGATGAGATGACTACGAGATTGACTTCTTAAGATGAACGCCTATAGTGTCTGCTTAACACTAGACATGTTAGCCTTTACCGAACGCACCATCTAAGCTGCTGGCATTTCTGTCTTCTCACTGATCACTCAACAACTTCCTGACTTACCCTGACCGCTCTACTGAATTACATATCTAAGTTATTCTGAGGTCCATGGTAAAAGTATATTTCTTATTGGTCCAGCAAGCCATACCTGTTCTACCTTATATTCTCAGATTGACATTACGAGTTTACCAGGAGGTTGGCCTACCCAATTCTACTTACGAATAGAAAAGCTATCCTGACAAGGATGGATCACTGTTTCCAGAAGATTCTAGAACGTGCAGCTGTTGAATAATTTGTTTTACCAAGTAATCAACTTGTCAATTACTAACATCCTCGCCCGCAGCCTATCTTTGAAGACGGTGGCGCCCTCTGGTTGACCAGGTGGATACAGTAAATTTGGATATGCCATGACAACGAATCCTATTCTGAACTCCTACAGCTTCTAAGGCGCCTGTGTATACTTACTTAACTGGGTCCTATAATTACTTACATACCTAAATCAACTCTATAATAGATTTATGCAAATTCAAATTCGACTACTGAGTTTGACGGATAATGAAAATTATGCCATTTATCATCATCATAGTTTTTGTTACTGAATATTCTGAAGTGAGATCAACTATCAACAGCGAGAAATTCTCATGGGTCACAAGGGCGCCACCCCTAATTTCACCAAGGTGTATTAGGAACTTCAGGCAACCAACAATTACTATTCAGCCACCAACAACGACTAAGCAACAACAACAACAACAACTACTACTACTACTATTTCTGCAATTTTTACTTAAAATATTATCTGAATATTTTCGGGTTTCCCCCCCATCGATACATGCGCAAGTGATCATGTAATGGGATTTAGCATTTAGTATTTAGCCATGTTTAATGGGTTGCAAAATGTTTACAGTTCGAAAATTATAACGTTAGGCATATAGACAGATTTCGAGGCGTTGAACCTCGCGATTGGCGGTTACGCCTCAGGGATTAGCCAAATCAGGCCAAAAACCTAAATCTTATAAGACCATGAACTTCTCGAAACTTAGAAACTTTCTCAGATTCAGCTTCAAGGCCTTCAGTTCGTTGTGATTGGAAGGTTTACTCCTGACGGTTATATATATAACCAGTCATACAAGAGTTCTCTATTCAGTGTGTGCAGAAGGCGTGTCTTTTCTAAGGCTCCGTTGTGTGCAGGTGTTTTGCGCTCGTGAGACCAAACGACCTACATTCACAGCCTGTTAGAATGGAATATCTTTCAAGGCAACAAACGTTCACCGTCGCCTGCAAATAGTTTTACGCAGAACAGTACAAACGCACATGTAGCTTACATACAAACCCATATAAACAGATATACTAACTTAACGTCCTAGTATTGCTCTGCATCAAATCAAGGCATAGATTGAACCCATTAAATTAAAATGCAAAAAACTTCACATTTTGACTAATTTTTGTAGCTAACACGACAAAAAATACACGCGTTTTTTTACGTATAATGTAATTACTTCCTACTCTGTGCAAATTAACTATGGATACACTGTTGTGAGGGTTCTAAGTTAAATGCCTTCTCGTTAAGGGACACCGAGCTCAAAAAAAGGTACTCCACTTCAAATGGGGTCATTTCAACTTGCCTCAATTTTCACGGGAGTTAATGGAAATTGTGTTGAATATTCTGGCTAATTAGGCAGAATAACAATAATTGTTCTTATTCATTTCCAGTGTATTATTCATGTCCCTCACAACAGTGTATCCACAGAATAATTATGCGTTGTAACGTTACTTTAATTTGGCGTATTTGTCAGCCCCAGAGCCGTCTCCTGGTTTGCCACTT
The DNA here is from genome assembly GCA_963556255.1 of Allolobophora icterica. NCBI lineage: Eukaryota > Metazoa > Annelida > Clitellata > Crassiclitellata > Lumbricidae > Allolobophora > Allolobophora icterica. The sequence goes on from OY744610.1 coordinate 9,020,222, forward strand.
ATCCAAGGACGCAAAACGTAAAAAGGTGTTGACACCTAAAATAGAATAATTTGAACGCATCGATTTTGACGGGAGTTACTGGAAAATGTGTTCAATAATACTCAGGTTAATTAGGCAGAATAAAGACTGTCTTAAATCTTATAAAGTGTATTATTAATGTTTTTAATAATATGTGTGTAAATGTGTAAATCGCATCTGTGTTTTGTCACTTACATAAAGACTTTGGTAAATCTCGCAAGAGAACTTCACGATGAATGTTGGAACGAAAGTTTTCTTATGTTACTTTTAGGTCAATATTCGAGTGGTTCTCTAACCAGGAAGCCAACTAATACTGCAGATGTTGCTGGATCAGTCAACATCACTTTGGAGTGTGCTTCCATTTATGGGACTACCGCCATGAATTGGTCTTACACTCCGTTGGGTAACGGTTCTTTCAGCAACGCAACCATTCAGATTTCCAATGGATATCAAGTAGTCGTGACCAATCCACAGCTGTTTGCACTTCATGCAAATGATTATTTATCAGTACTAAATCTTATCGTTAGTCAGCTGTCGAGTTTGACGGAGGGAATTTATAGTTGCTATGACGGCGTGGAATCTGCCTCGGCTCTGCTCCTGGTGATTCGTACGTCCTATAATTCGTTTTCGTCCTATAATTTGTTTGAATAATATTATAATTTATTCTAACTTAGTGACGTTACAGCATCGTTTAAGATTATAAAGGTGTTAAAGAGCACGTTTTGAATGAGTTCAAATTAACACGCCGGATATATTGCAACGTTTATCGAGGCAAAGATTTTCTGATGATTCATTTACTTTGTTTAACTCTAGGTTGAAGAATCTGTCCGACGCTATGCGTGTGTAAACGTGCAACTACTGTGTGCAGTGGTAGGCCTATATAATATTAAGGAGGTGAACCATAGGCCGCATGATCACAATACTAGAACCTCGGTTTGCGAGAACTAGATTAAAACAATTTTCTATTAAATGCTCAGGTCCACGAACATGGAACTCACTCCCAGAAAACTTAAAAATTGTTGTAACTCTAAATCAGTTCAAATTTAGATTGAAGATGTTTTTAGTACTGACACAGTGAAAGGTATTTTGGCAGCTGCTGCCTCATGCTTATTGTTCTGCCTTGTGTTTATATTCCATGTGATGAGATAAACTACTTATGTGACTGCGTTGATTTAACACAAATTAGAATGGTAAATGAGTTGTTGTTAGCGGGTCTGTTGATCCTTTTCAGCTAATTCATTGTCTCGTACTGTAAGCTCAGGTTATAAATGCACTCTGCTACAAAGAGTTTGAACTGTACTATTTTGTGTAACTTAATGTGTTTGTTTGTATAATGATTGAAGTCAATAAAACTGATTGATTGATTGATTGATTGATTGAATGAATACGCAATGTATTATAATAACGGTTACAGATCATTTTAAAGAATTGATACCGCTAGGAACAATGCAATTTCCTAACACAAAACAAAGTGTTTATCATCTTTTGTCTTATTAACTTAGTCAAATGATTTAAAAGATCTTTACTTTCAGGCATAGGCTACTACAAGATAAAACCTTATATTTTTTTTACTGAAAACCGGATATATTTCAATTATAGCTTCTCCGATCTCAATGGAGCCACTGTTCGGTCCAATAGCTGGAGGAACGAACATCACGATAATTGTGGACTCAACAACAATTGATTATATATCGAGACGCGTTGGCTCATATTTTTCAGAAATCACGGGTGTTAGAAATGTCTATATCGGAAATGATTTGTCTGCTACATTCGTGTCCTTATTAGACAGGTTAGACGGTTAACCTATGCAGACAAAATAATATCTAATATCTGAATTTTTGGCCCAAGGCAAAAGTTGAACGCAGAGAAAATAAAGAAACAGAATTTCAAATGGAGGAATAAGTTCGATATTAATGGATTTTAATAGAGTGACTGTTTTCTCTGTTGTCCCAGATCTTAACTTAAAATTGTTCTGTTTTCCTTAGCTATGCATACCGTATGATTATCTGAGAAGTAATTCTGCATAATGTTGTTCAAGCAAAATCAGTAAAAGAAGGTTCATGTTAACGCTTGTTATTATTAAAGTGGACAGTAGTCCGGTTTCAGCGTAGTTATTGCGTTGCAAATATTGATCATATCATATCATAACATAGATCATAATATGTTGTGAGCGGCGCTTTATAAATAACCATAATTATATGATATTATCATAATAATTATGGTTATTTATAAAGCGCCGCTCACAGCATAGACAATTCAGGGGCGCCCACCGCCCCCCCCCCCGGCGTGACAGGCCCAAGGGAAAAAGAAGATTTCAGGCAGCGGAGAGAAGAGGGAGAGATCCCAAACATTGGATACTATGATATGCGATGTGATCAAACCTCATCTCATTTCATGCTGTATCAGTATAATCCTTTGATGTTATATAAAATCTGATCAAAGCTGATTTAGTGTGATATCCCATCTGTTTTTAACGAATACACAATGTAATGCGATAGACTTTATTGGTTTTTTAAATATCACAATTTTTGGTTTCAATTCATTCAGCTCAACATTCGAACTTGTGCCTGTAACTCCAAACACAACTGAATCGTCAATCGGACAATATCTGCCTATTATAATTGAATTCCTGAGTGTAACTGCTGTTCGGGAGGATACATTGCTCCCAGTCAATATAACTTTCAACAGAGCGTTCAGTTACCTGCCTAACCCAGAAATTACAGACATCTATCCAAACAGTTTCGTTGTAACGTACGTATGTTTTCTCGTGATACTATATTATAATGGGGTAACTTTGTCTTCATGCTGGAAAGGTAAGATAGATCCTATTATCAGATGGGGAAACTCTATGGGAAAACTACCTAAGGAAAGTGAACAGCAAGTTAATGAGAAACAAAACGAGTTTAATAACAAAATCCATAACTCTAATGTCAAAAATGTCAGCGAAATTATTAGAGTATAGGCAAACAAAAATAAACCAAAAGAACTCCAAAATACGAAATTCTCCCACATGCTTTTTCACCTCCCATGGGTATCTGATCTCGTGGTCAGCCCAGGACGATAAACCCGGGTGCGTAAGTAAGTGCAGTGGAAGATGGTACTAAGAATGCGGACTGTTCTCGAGAAGGCAAGGTGTGCTGGAGTTGAAGTGCGGGAGCGTGGCACCTGCATGTCTTCATGTGCTGCAGAGCGCAACGATCGTTGACCCAAGTTGACTTGAGACTAGAACTCATGATGTAATAATGTGTGCCGAGACAATGGTGATGGTAGGCTATTGATGAGCGTTGGATGAATAAATCGCGATTAGGAGTTCTATTGTTCTATACTGAATGCTGGCCAATTGGTATTATTGATACGACGCTCGCAGGTACAGAGAATATAAACTATGTTCATGCTGGAATGGGAAGCTGACAATGGAGGACCACGCTATATATGTCGACCTCTTGACGCTCACTCTTTTGGATCCGTCAATAAATAAGAGGAAAGGGTGAAACTGTCGCTGTGGTCGTGTTTTGAACTTCATTCTCAGCTTCACACTTCTGAATAGTTTCTCATGTAAATAAGTGCATTTTGCTACAGTGGTGGTACTCTCTTGGACGTATTCGGGAGTAGTCTGTCGTCTGTGGCTAAACCAGTCATCCAGCTAACGGTAGTAATAACTAGAGCAGCTGAAAATGACTCAATGTCAACTACATCAACTACATCAACTACATCGACTTCAAGGGTAATCGATGTTTCTGCTTACAAACTTTCTTTAAGCAATCTGCTACAAGTGAGTTAAGATATTTTTAGTACAATTTACGCATTTCATCCGATTTCGCTTAAACTGCAACAAATAATCAAATGTTAAGATCCATGAACTGTTATTACACGAGGGGTCAAATATTTTCATTTGGGCATTGCAAGATAACTCAAATGAGCATTCAGAAGAAAAATCCATAGCTACAAACCTCTTTTCTTAATTACACTTTCTAACGATGTCCTGTTGAACCCACATATTCATCTTAATTAAAATATTATATTTGGTTAGGGATAAGATTGCATTATTTTGTGAGGATGTTATAACAGGGTATGGGGTAAATTATTCGATTAATTAATTGAACCTGCAATTTGAGGAATAATAACTTTTAGCAAGGGTTCGGAGTTATTTTTGAGATTCTGGACTAACATGAAACGATGTAGCGAAATGTGATTGGATGAGTTGAAATTCAACGATCGTTGAAAATTTTCGTCTGCTTATTGAAGTGATGTTTGCCGCCTCTACGTTTGAACACACGAAAGAAGTTAGTTGGGCGATGACTGTCTAAGGCAACGGATGTCTTACGGGGGCAGGTTCACTCTGCATTCCTGGTATCTCGATGAATACTTAAATTTTTTCGAAGGTACGATAAGCAGGATAAGGAATCGTGTAAGTGGGTGTCTGGAGATACACTCCGTCGATTTTATAAGTTGCGAGTGATTTGAACTTGGAGAGCAATACATCGACCAATGTCCTGGCATGGCGTAGTCCCATCGGTGAATCGAATGTCAAACTCCTGACTTTTAGTGAAGAACGTTTGTGAGTTTCTTGGAATGATTACTGTGAATCCTCGTCAAATTTTAGCTAGGATGAAATATAAAATCAACGAAAAGAAGACGAGGTCAACAGCACAGAAGATACTGTGCAAACCAAGGTGGAAGGTGTCCAGTTATAACAGGGCGATACAAAACACAAGAGCGCCTGACTATAGATATTGAATCTCAAGTTTTTGCTGTGGCTGTCTAGTTAGGCAAATAATAAAACACAAGATTGCAATTAATCTTAGATGTTGATTGTAAGTAAGGCGACTAGATCATTTAATGAATAACTTATGAGATAATTTCAATACTCAGATGACATGATATCCATTTGAACTTTGTCAGATTCTCGTTAAATATATTTCAAATGAAAAAAAGTTATCTCTATCTTAAAAGATTGTGTTCATTGATCTATGATCACTAGCTTTTGGCCTATATTCTTTGGTAGGTTTTGGGGCAGTCGATGAAATCAAAGTGAATTGAGTAATAAGAAACTCTAAGGTCTCAAGTGTATGGACCCGTTACATGCTCAGGCTTCTTAACTACTTAGAATTATATTCAATCATTCATCCTTCTGATCTTCTTCACAAAACTGCCAACTGTGAGGTAACATTCTAACCTTTGCATTGCAGGTATGTACAGTTCCACTTGGTAATGATACCTATATGCAGTGCCCATTCTCTCCTGTGAATCTCCCGGATGATTTTCTCGAGATCTTGAACTCATGGTACAACACAAGCACAAGCAGAGTAAAACGAAACGTTAAGACAAGTAATCATTTCACTGCAAATTCCCATCGTCATCTCTCTCGCTTGAAACGCGATACTAATACCCTAACAGTGACTGGACGAAATGGCGTCGATCGAGCTGACATTTATCTTGGATTCATTCTGGACGGATACAAGAAATACGAGAACATAAATGACGCTCTTCCAAACACAAAGCTATTCGTTTACTCAGCTCCTGAAATAACTTCCTCTGCACAACTTCTTGAATTCGATCCGTCCGAAGAAGAATTGATTTACGTGAAGGTAGGTTGCGAAAGTTTCTTTCATTCTTTAAACACAGTGCGTATTGTGAACGTGAGTTGTCAAGGCATTGACGTTGATTCAGGTCGACTTTTTATGTTGATTAGTTTTAATTGGCATTAGAATGAGGGACGTTTGATTGTTGACAGTAGTAGTAGTAGTAGTAGTAGTAGTAGTAGTAGTAGTAGTAGTAGTAGTAGTAGTAGTAGTAGTAGTAGCAGTAGTAGTAGTAGTAGTAGTAGTAGTAGTAGTAGTAGTAGTAGTAGTAGTAGTAGTAGTAGTAACAGTAGTAGTAGTAGTAGCAGTTGCAGTTTAACGACACTGTGTGATAACGAAGATCATTAGCGTCTTCCTCCTCCTTTATCCAGGCTTGGGTACACAGACTTTTGTACGAGCAGTGGCGGAGTTATTGTTGAGAGCAGTGTAGCGAATATATATATATATATATATATATATATATATTGCAAGTACGTAGAAGTAAAAATGGCCACGTATTTCACGTTGATTGCTGATTCAACACCAGATTCAATAATTAAATCAAATAACTTCACATTCCTTGAAAATAGCTTCTAAACCTACTCATAATTACAGTGACAGTGTCAATAAAACTCACAAAACGACTTAAAGTTCAACTTCGTGGGTTTTTGCACAGCAGCACATTATAGGCTACACACCACCAGAGTCTCAGATCTCTGTCTACAGGTTCAAAGGGCCTCAAAAAATTTTGCGCCTAGGGCCCCGTTTTCTATAAACGCGCCTCTGCGTCTGCAGTATTGCAGTTGGACATCTTCTGACGTTGTAATTACCGTGCGGGAGTGTGTTTAACGCTATGTACCAAATGCACAAATAATCAGTGCTTTTTCAGCCGGAACGCGCCGGAACGACGTTCGGGCACCTTTTTCAGCTTCTTAAAACTAATTTATTTATTTTAATAATAAAAACAATAATTTAGTTATTTTAAATTAATTTAGTGTTTTTGAACTGTTTTCAGTGTTTATTGAGACCCCTCCCAACCCCCAATCCCATTTTTCTCGTGATTTTAACCCGCCCATAATTGTTGCGTTCCGGAAACTATTGTTCCGTTCCGGAACCTTTTTTTCTAGAAAAAGCACTGCAAATAATACTAGGTTATAGTAATATAACACTTCCAGCCTTAAACTTGAAAACCAACTCCTACCGTCGTTCTACTGTTATGGTTATGGTTACTGTAATCTGAAATGTGTATATACCAATTGGCACATTTGGGATCATTTAAGCATACAAAACTTATGATATACAGAAAGCAACATAAACGCTAATTTTTACACACTTAGCATAACATAACATAACAAGGTTTTAAGTGGCTCAGAAGACTTTCATCTGTGTCAGAGCCACTCTCTCGAGCTTCCTCTCAATTGCACCTCGTTCTAGTATCCAAGTTTATTGAGTTTCTTCTTAAATGCCATAACCGAGTCCGCAGAAGCAGTCCCCTCGTCCAACTTATTCCAATTGTTCACCAGTGTATTATAATTCCGTTAGACATAATTTACTTAGAAGTAATTATATGGTAATAAAATATTTGTAACATGTACACAGAATTTGATGTTTGCATGTTTGTTAGGGGAGGTACATGTTGCGAGGCGTTCGCATAAGAGATTATCTGGTCCACATTGGCAATCAGATTTGTAACAACACCGACCTACAGGACAACCAGCTGAGCTGTCGACCACCAAAAGAAAAGCCATCGTCAACATTGAACGATTCTTTGCTCTGTGGTGAACATCTGAACATTAGAGTATGAAGGGGTTGTAATTTATTTTATTAGTAAAGATACGCCAGTTATAGGACTACTCGCGAGCTTCTTAACATGAGCAAATGGTCAAACAAATTTAGAGCGTGAAGCAAAATATTCACGTTAGTATCTCAACTAAATGGTCCAGTTCAGAGGACCCAGTTTTGATTGTTATTGTTGAATGAGACTGAAAACCGTGGTTATTTCTTCTATAATACAATTGAACTATACCATCACCTTGTCCTTGCGTGAAATTACCTTTTTCTATATGCCAAAATCGGCCATAATAGATAAACGAACAACGAGTACCGAGACGGTGTATTATTTATTAAATAGCCGTTTTAATTTTCACCCAAAATATAATTTATAGTTATATAACGTATTGACTTGTGTGATATCAATGTTATCTCTCTGCAACAGATAGGCATTAACAGATGAGTGAATTGAGTTAAGAGTCGTCTGAAAAATCAGTGTATTAAAATAATGTAGCATACCTTATGTTGGGCAAGAATCAACAGTACCGTCACTAACTACACTGTATATACACAAGTATAGAGCCAACGTTTGACTAAATGAAGTTCCATTGCCTTATTTCAGATAACTCTTGGATACAAGCAATATCAATACGCTTGTCTTACGTACGCAGACACATCAAAGAAAGTCGCTCTCATTGTTGGATTAACAGTAGGATTGGGCGGATTTGCCATTTTACTAACCATAATCATTGTTTGCATCGTCATATGCCGTAGAAAAAAAGTAAATCAGGAGACTGACAGACATGAAAACTCTGGAGGGCAGGAAATGAGAAAGCCACATTTTAAGGACGCTGTGCAACCAGAATCAAACGAAGATCATGGACACCGGAGACAACAATACGATGACTACTTACAACCAAATAATGAGATCCAGCTATCAAACGAAGATAATGGACACCGGAGACAACAATACGATGACTACTTGCAACCAAATAATGGGATCCAGCTATCAAACGAAGATAATGGACACCGGAGACAACAATACGATGACTACTTACAACCAACTAATGAGATCCGCCGAAATGACGGATATTTAACTTCTGACGCCTAGTTTGACCGGCGACACTTCTTCAGACGGAGATTCAATTCCCTTGAAATTCAGCTAACGGAATTTTTACGATGCTGCCAATTATATATTATGCAGATGCTTAAGCACAATTTGCCATTATTGACTCGAATAGAAATTGTATGAAGGTGCTTTTAAAACCAAGTCGAAGCGTTTATATTGAGCGAATTGACGTAAATATTTTTTGCAGTTTTAGATGAGTTTAGACACATGATGTTTGTAATAGTCCCGACCAACTGCGGGTGCGCATTAGGAAGGCTAATTTCAACTGCTAACAGTAGCGGTAATAATGCAAGAAATGCAGTTCGACTGGATGCAGCAATTATTCGAAGACCTATTATGTATGCTTATGCATATGTAATACGACGATTGTGCCTGATAAGCTCAGCTCCGTCTTTGCTGTATGTCGCCAAGTTTATCTCACCTGTATCGGTTATGCTGCGAGTGTCTTCAGAATTGTGTAGACGTCGGTAATATTGACAGATTTCTGGATCTCAATCTGCTACATTTATTTGACGTCAAAGACCTAAGGAAAGAATTCTTAAACTTATCTCAGACAAAGATGGTCTTATTGTAACTGATAGCACGTCGAACAATCTCTCAAGTGCAGCCATGGAACTCATACTAGATTTCGAAACAAAACGGACGCGCCGATGTCCAATATTACGAGAAAGAAACGAGTTTGCAGTTGCACGTTTTAGTCAAGTGAAAAGATCGGGGACAATGAGTTTAACTGAAAAGCCATTCACCTGTGAAACCAATTTCACCACAGATAAAGACATAATTTGACGGAATTCTGTGCTGAATTCTGTACGGAATGCTGTACGACATAATTCTGTACGGCGGAAAGATACTCCATAAGAAGTCGACATAAAGGTTTTCCGAGGATGGAAGGTCGTGTCTGCTAAGTCGACTATTGTTCCGTCAATGGAAGAATCGAGTCGTTTCAAAGTTTCCTTGAATGAACGACTTACCATCCTGAAAAATATGAAACACAATAACTCAATTTGGCGGCATATTGGATACTACGGCTGAAAGTAAATGCACAATTCAAGATGTTACTTTTTGTTTTCAGACCCATTTAGCAGATATTCAATGTATCATGACGAAATTCGTCGACAAGTTCCTATAGGGCCTAATAATTATATTTTCGTCCGCAGATTCCTATCATATATTTTCAACCCTTTGGAGGTGAGGTGGGGTAAGAACCCCCCTAGCTATTCTAAGTTGCATTTTCTACGGAAAGCGTGGAGCCAGCTTGGATTTTTTTTCGTGTACCGGTACCTTAATGAATGTGAAATACGGACACTTTACGACAGTTTCAGGTACTTTTGAACGCACAATTTTTAAAAAACCTTTGTTGCATATTAAAATGATTAATATTTCTCTTATACAGGGATCGTAAAATAAGATCCACATGTCATGCGCTAATACTGTGTGCCTGGCTTGCATTGAGCTGCAATTTGAGCAGTCAGTGGAAAATGATAACTGAAAACAGTTTCCATTTCACTTGAAATATTGGCTATTCGTGCGTTTGGTAATGTTGCGAATGAGGACAGAAAAATGCACGTGCTAAGTAGATATTGCATGGTTATAGTTCACCTGCTGGCCATTTCAATAATGATCGAAAACAGTTTTTTGTTGTGATAATCACCAGTTTAGTTGATAATTGTTCATAAAACTAGGCTATAGTTCACAGTTATTGTTATGAAGTTGATATCGCGACTTGCAAATCAATAATATGCATTGGGGTTTGTCATACCCCACCTGACCACAAACGTTCAAGTGCTTCACCTCACTTCCAAAGGGTTAAGTGGTCAGTTCGATACCAAAAGCAACTGAGAACTACTTCAGATTTGTAGAATCCCGTAAAAATTTCATGATGACCTTCTTGCAAGAGTTAGCTCATTTTAAGTTCATGATTGGTGTGTCATGTGTCCTATTAAGGTTTTACGAAACAAATGCATTTGAAGGTACGAACAGATTACCATAACTGTCTTCACGAATCGCTGGCCACTCCTTGGAAGCGTTCTCTCGCTATCTGAAGTATCACTGCAAAGCAACATAACATCAGATTGAAATTCGTTAAAAGCCTGAAATCTAACATCATTGTCAACATTTATGAACATTTTGCAAGCATAAATTATGTTGTTGGCATTATTTCTCGTAACACGGATTACGTGTGAAGCCTCTGTTGTATACAGACAAAGTATTTTCCATTTTCTTTGGGTGCACTCAAGTAGGCTATTCATAACTGGACAGTTCCTAGCCTCTTGCTCTGGTGGCTCAATTGCCGTTCCCGAAAAAATGCCTGGCTGAGTTGGCTCAGTGACGTGATTCTCATATACTGAAACAACAGACACTACGTGCTTTAAGCTTATTGCTGTTTCATAACTTTGACCGGGGGCTGTTGCAAAAAAAACTAATGTATGTATTTCATTTCATGTAAGGCATTTATGATATTCAAATTATGCCTTTGCTTATATATAACAGATGAAGAAATGTAAATCCGTATAGATACATATATACAAATAAATTATATTTCCTAGCAGTAGCCAAAGCTACCGGAGATGAAAGTCAACCGTACAGAAATATATTGTTCTGTTTTTGATACGCTATAAAGCATATGGGGTGCTCGGTAGTCTAATGGTGAGAGGTTGGAGGTTCAAATCCCCGCCAGGGCAGAAATTTGGTTCGAGATTTCCGCTCCACCTGCACCCCCTAGCCAACTCAGCTACAAAGAGAATACTGAACGTACACCGTCGGTGGTAAGATGAGACGGCGAGGGAGAGGACTGGGGAAATTCCCCCCACACCCCAGGATTGAAGTTTTTCCACCAGAGCTCAGCAGTATTGTAAGGTAGATACCTTTGGGGGTATTCCCCCCAGGATACATGTTGCGGCCCCCAGAGACGAGTAAACGAAGATATATGAAAGTTTTTCAGAGATGAATTCCTAAAAAAAGGTCGTGAAAGGTTTAAGTATGCGAAAAAGTAAGAAAAATGGGAGAAATGAAAAAAGGTCATCAACTTTTTTGAAGATGAAATTGCCTAAAATTTTTGGACGTTGTAAATTGTCCAAAAAGGTCGCCCTTCTTGGTCCCCCCCCCCGAAAAATCCTTGTTTCCCCCTCAGAACAGAGGGACTAGATTAACCCTTATAGGGTAACCGTTTTTTGGTTACAGTTTTTGGTAACCGGGGGGTAAAAAATAACCCCCAATTTATTTTCGTCAAATCTAGGGAAATGTTTGACAAATTTTGGTCATGTTTAATTTATCTGATAGACAAGGACAATAGACAACATTATTGAATGTAATGAGTAAGAAATCTTGAATTAAAATGACGACTCGTTCCAATATGGCTGTCTAAAGCGAAAGTAGTAATAAGTTGTGAGTCAATGCTACCATGCTACCAGTTTCAGATACTAATCACTGAAGCCAAATGCTGTGTCGTAGTGTTGATTGAAATAACTAACTGCAAGCAATAACAAGCGGCTGTGCAGTGCTGTAATAGTCAGTAACTAATAAGGTTTACAAAATTTCCTTGACAAAATAGAAACATTCAGTAACAAGTACACCCGTAATAGTTTTACTACAGTTTCAGTGGGCATCTTATGCATTCGTATGATATACGATTTTGTCCATGCTTTCCGCATACAAAGTGATTACATTTGGTACAGCGGTGTTCGACTTTGTGATCAATCTGTCGAGGGCAACTCTGGCAGCGACCTCTTTTCTTAGTAGGGTTGGAACTGGATCAACCGCTGGCTCAACTCCAATTGCTAACAGTGCTCGAGAGACTGATGGCTGATGACATATGTCCGCCGTAACGGAATGACTAATTCATATGCAAAAATACAACAGCCCCATATCTCCAACAATTCAGTTCTATCAACTACTATGTTTACAAATACATAGTGCAGAAATGATTTATCCAGTACCAGAATATAAAACCTTATTCTTCATAGTAGTCTGCCGCTAGGTGGCAGCGCAATGTGGCACAGCTGAAATCGACATTGTGAAGAAAAAACATATCTAGGAAAAGTCACAAAAGCAAAAGTCTTTATTGTTTTATTCAAAAGAAGGGTACGAAAAAAAGTAGACTGGGGGTTATTTTTTACCCCCCGGTTACCGTATAAGGGTTAAACACTGGCCATCCACGCTCTCATGCCGAGGCTAAGAAACTGAAGTCGCTAACACATAGCTGTTCTTCTTCTCTTCTTCTTCTTCTTCTTCTTCTTCTTCTTCTTCTTCTTCTTCTTCTTCTTCTTCTTCTTCTTCTTTAAAGCATTAAAGTACTGCAATAATCTTGCTGCGTTGGCCTATTTTGGGCTTTAGCATCGATGACTTCACAAAGTTAGTGTATGCTTCCTTTCATTTACGATTGTTTCAGTAGGGCTAAAACCCACTTTCAGAACTGAATATAATTATCCTGGTCATGTTTTCACCCTGCAAAATTATCTGATGTATTGCGAGCCAAAGGCAAATTTTACGATTATCGTAAAATTTGCCTTTGAAACAATCAATGAGTCGGACTCCGCTATGAATAATCGTTTATCTGCGTCTATCATGTGGTCACTTCGTTGTACTACTATCATAGTACAACGAAGTGACCACATGATAGACGCAGATAAACGATTATTCATAGCGGAGTCCGACTCATTAATAACATCCATCTTAAACGATAGCAAATGCCTGTAATTTAAGCTTATGCCTTATCGTATTACTAAGTTTCGCTTTTTCCCTTTTTGTTAGGAGGTCATGTATATGAACCGATTATTTCCAAAGTTAGGATTGTTACTACCGGGTACGTAATTTTAATACGCAGGACAAATTGTTCTTGGCCATCGTTCTGCTGATAAATAGTTGCAGGTGGTAAATAGATATAGGTGGCAAATAGATATAGGTGGTAAATAGCTATAGATGGTGAATAGCTGTAGTTGGTAAATACCTATAGGCGGTAAATACATATAGGTGGTAAATGGCTGTAGGTGGTAAATAGCTATAGGTGGTCAATACGTATAGGTGGTAATAGCTAAGGTAGTAAATGACCATAAGTGGTAAATAGCTATAGGTGGTATATAGACTAAGGTGTTAAGTTGCTACAGATGGTAAATAACTATAGGTGGTAAATGATGTCGCGAAATTCGATGCTTCGCTCCTGTATTTTTGCTGTTCTTTTCAGTTCTGACTAGACTGAGCATTTGTGTGTATTGTGAAGCTTTACGGGTTATTGAGTGCTGAGGGATATAGCGTAATTCAATAGGGAAATTCCCTCTTTCTGTTGGTGCACTGAGTGAACTCGCAAGCGCATGAACTATGCTCGTATATATTTATTAATGAACATACAATCTACCGTGCATAAATATATTTGGGTTATTGGCCTGCGGCGTAAGCGCGCGCTGCTTAGCCGTACAGGAGAGGTACGGGGGTACCGCAGAGGTACGGGGGTACCGCACAGGTACTGGGGTACCGCACAGGTACTGGGGTACCGCACAGGTACTGGGGTACCGCAGGGGTACTGGGGGTACATGAAAAGCCTATATAAAGGGCGTGGATTTGCATGCATTAAGCCAGACAGACACTCGCAGTCCGGAGAACATCTAGAGTGAGTCAAGCTCAGTCAGTGCAGAGAGTCCGTCGTTGCGGTCAGAGTAGTTTAGGCAGTCGTTGTGTGAATTACGTTTAGTTCGTCAGAAGAGATCTTTTGGTCAGTAGGCCTATTCGGTTAAATCAACTTGAGGTTGAGAATAAGCTTTAAGTTTAAGGCGTTGTTGAATTGATGTGAGTACAGTTATTTTGGCGATAGTTTAATATCGAATGGATCGACATAATTGACGGTTTCTGTTGGAAAATCTCGGCCATTGAGATGAAATTATGTATCGATACTTCTGTTGATTTGAACGAGAAATAAGAAGAGTTTTTGGTTGGATTGAATTGTCTTTGCCTTCTTTGTAGGAGTCGATCGCGTCCATTAAGTCCCTCGAATATCACGAGGGCCGTACCTTGTACAATCACCGGAAACGGAACTCTTGGCTGTACGCTGCCATCCTGGTAATAGATTGTAATCGCGGACATACACGAGAGCGGCAGTCAAGGGGAAGAAAGAAAGAGACAAACGCTTTTTCGTACCACACCGTAACGACCAACAACTCCGTTACACTTGAAGACGAAGTAGAAGGTTCTTTTCCGTTACATTGGTCCCATAAGTGGGGTTTGGAACGACAAGGCGATCATCATCGATCTGATTTCTTCTAGTCCGTTACAATAACTATATATAGGTGGTAAATAGCTAAGGTAGTAAGTAGCCATAAGTGGTAAAAAGCTATCGGTGGTAAATAGCCTAAGGTGCTAAACAGTTAAAACTGTTATATAGCCAAGGTGGTAAATAGCCTAAGGTCATAAATAGCTATAGATGGCAAATATATATAGCTGGTAAATAGCTGTAGGTGGCCAATAAGTATAGGTGGTAAATAGGTGGTCAATAGCTATAGGTGGTAAATAGCCTAAGGTGGTAAATATCTATAGGTGGTAACTAGCTATTGGTGGTAAATAGCCTAAGCTGGAAAATAGCAATGGATGGTACAATAGCTATAGTTTGTAAATAGCCTAAAGTGGTAAATAGCTATAGATGGTAAGTAGCTATAGGCGATCTTATTTAAGTGAAACTTTGGTCACTCTCTTGTCTATCTTTTGTTCTGCTAGTACCCTGCTAATATTTTGCATGAATTGTTATTTCTTTTTTCCACAGTTGTTCGTTAAAGGGAGAATTATTGTATGTAGGTAAGTAAGTATGTCTGTGCGTATTAGGGTGTCCCACGACAAAGAAAGGAAAAAAAAATTTTTTAAGCTTATGACGCAGTCCCTCTAAAAAGTTTCTTTATGGTCCCATAAGAACACCTGCAAAATTTTATGACATTTAAAAAATATTTAGGGGTCCCCCAAGGCTCTTAGAATTGGGGGTGGTTTGTCCTAAATTATGTGTGATGTCTCTGAGTTTGAAAATTGTCATAGGATCAGACTTTGATCCCATAATAACATGCTTAGTACCATTAGAAAGCTCATAAATGGTACAACCTACAAACAATGTCAACATAATATGACCTTATTGTATACTAGCTGGATTACCCGGCGTTGCCCGGGGTTATAAGTTTCACACCACCACCACCACCACCACAACCACCACCACCACCACCACCACCACCACCACCACCATCACCACCACCACCACCACCACCACCACCACCACCACCACCACCACCACCACCACCACCAACAACAACAACAACAACAACAGCAACGACTGCTTGGCAATCTTGGCAGTCGCCCTCTGGCGGCGACTGCTTCGCAGTCTTGGAGGCCCTTGTGGCGTCTGGCGACCTGTGGCGGAGACTGCTTCGCTCGCAGTCTTGTAGACGCCTTCTGGCATCTAGCGACCTCTGCCGTGAACTGAGTGCTTCGCAGTCGCCCTCTGGTGGCGACTGCTTCGCAGTCTTGGAGGCCCTTGTGGCGTCTGGCGACCTCTGGCGGAGACTGCTTCGCAGTCTTGTAGACGCCTTCTGGCGTGTAGCGACCTCTGCCGTGGACTGGCTGCTTCGCAGTCGCCCTCTGGCGGGGACTGCTTCGCAGTCTTGGAGGCCCTTGTGGCGTGTGGCGACCTGTGGAGGAGACTGCTTCGCAGACTTGTAGACGCCTTCTGCCGTACAGCGGAGACTGCTTTGCAGTCTTGTATACGCCTTCTGGCGTCTAGCGACCTCTGCCGTGGACTGACTGCTTCGCAGTCGCCCTCTGGCGGCGACTGCTTCGCAGTCTTGGAGGCCCTTGTGGCGTCTGGCGACCTGTGGGGCGGGGGGGGGAGAAACTGCTTCGCAGTCTCCCGTGGATTGACTGCTTCGCAGTCGAAGAGGGTGAACCGGGCGTTGGCGTGTTAAAGAAAACGCCAGAAATCTAGCCCTCACTGCCGGTCTGTAGTCGGCCTCGCCCTTAGTAAAGCAGACTGGTTGTTTCATATACTGTAAATAATTTAGATCTATGTCTTTGAACATACATGTGTTAAAATTTTGCTGTAAAACGATGAATATTCGTCGAATCGATCGACATTAAATTTTGTGTGAAAGTAAACAACTTATGCGCATTATTAATGACGCTGGGGAATACCGGCGCCATAAATAGAACCGCGGTGTCGTTACGCGCATTATTGATGACGTTGGGGAATACCGGCGCCATAAATAGAACCGCGTCGCAGTGGAATAGGCGAGCTTCCGCGTGATTGACGGTCGGGTGGGTAGAGTTTTGGGGCATTTTCACCATGGTAGGGGTGAAAACGGGGGACGCGAACCCCTCCACTGAGTGTCCGAAGCCGAGGCCGACACAGTAGTGAAGGTTTCGAGTGAAAAGGTGCAAAATTGTAGAAGTTAAGCCCGGTCAAACAGACAGACAGACAGACAGACAGACAGACACACACACACACACACACACAGAATTCTCGCTTTATTAATATAGATGTGAATAAAGTTTCAACTACGAAGAAGACAGAAAACATGAAAAATCGAGGTTTCTTGGCTTCACCTTGTATTTTGCAATAGTTTACATAAATTTCGCAATATATTATTCATGATGATTCTAGCTTCTGTAGTCAACGAAATAGGCTGCTCAACATCTTCAGCAGTGCTTTCTAAGATGCCATTCACCGTCAACAAAGCATTTTCATAGTGAAGCTTCGAGAAAAGCAAGGATGAATTTCAAGCCTGTAAATCTGTCGTGCACTGGGAGGCAAGCTGCTATCTATGACACCACTGCAGTAGACGTGGACAGAATGCCAGTCCTGATTTGTTCTCTAGTTGATGGAAGTACTAATACTTCTGGGTGTGCCAAAGTTGGCCTCTGAGTCAGGACAGGCAGCAGTGATAGCAGTTCTGGACCTTTTGAAGTCATGGCAGTGCGATTTGCTGTCAGCATGTACTTTGACACAACGGCCTCAAACACCGGCAAAGTTATTGGAGCCTGCACTCTTCTAGAGACAGCCATCGGTCATAATCTGCTGTGGATGGCTTGTCGACATGAAATGCTTGAAGTCCTGTTGTCTGATGCATTCGTATTGTGCCTTGATAAAGTTTGTCCATCAACTGGACGTGACACTCTGTTCTTCAACTGATTTAGAGATAAATGGTCCGACCTGTTCCACCATAAACCCAAGCCTTTTTGATGAAAACGAATTTGTTATCTAGTTGATGGCCTGTGAATTACAGGGCATCTAATGTTTCAACAGATTTGTAGTCAACATCTACATCCACTCGTGGTTCTCATGTCGAGTCACTGCTGATGCTTGATGCTGTTGCCCTGTAGACACAGGACTGAAGATGATACAGCGTATTTCTTGGTACCTAAGACACGAGCTAGTGAACCCCTGTCTTTTCTCAGCATCTGTCTTCTGAAGAGAAAGCACAACTTATCTCGACCAATGAAAGATGATCGAGGATTGCATGTGTTTCAGTCTCTTTCTCGCACAATAACGGAATTATCTATTTCTCGAAGCTTCTTCCGAGCTACCGCCATCGACGGCAGTATTCTCGATATTCCAGTTGCAGGGTGGCTTGAATGCCAATCATATAAGATCGTTTCAGCAGGTAGCCGTGAGTTTAATAACTTGGCATGTGTGAATGAGAGTGCTGAACGTTGGATTGCTCTTATACAGTATGTAACAGTATGTATACAGTATGTAACAGTATGTTCAACAATAACGAAGAACAGAAACAGTTTCTTCTACAGATTGTTGAAGCTGTTGACATAGGCAAGACTTTTCTAGGTGCAATCATGACAATCATGTAGATATGTAGAAGGTAGATTGTAGAAATGAAGAATTAAGTAGCTGAAGGTGCAATCAATGATGAAGAATAAGCAGATGAATGTATGGAGGAGCTGAAACCAGGGCTTGTTGCAATATCGAAAATTTGTACTGATGATTGCTTCTAACTATTAGTGGTAATAACTGATATTGCAAAAGTCCAAAAATCTGAAGTTTTGTTTAATTTTTGTACTATTTGATTGTAAAACCATACATAAAATATCCAATAAAATTACATACTTGTATATTCTACCATTTAAGAGCATTCCAATGGTGTTCAACATGTTATCATGGGATCCTAGATTGATGTCTAAAAGCGTTTAGAAAATGGACACGTCGGGCGCAAATTATGCCAATATGGGGAAAATTTAAGAGTCTTGGGGGACCCCTAAATATTTTTAAAATGTCATACAATTTTAAAGGTGTTATTATGGGACCATAAAGAAACTTTTTAGAGGGACTGCATATAAAAATTCAACAAAACATATTTTTGGGACACCCTAGTGCGTATGTATGTTTGCATTTGTGTATGTATTTAGGAATGCATGTGCTTATGTATTTATGTAATGGGGCCCATGAAAAATCGTGACATTCGCTTCAAGGTTTATCTGCGCAGAACAAAAGTTTCTTATATCGGTACGCATAGAAAAGACTCGTCTGGCGTCTGTATAGATGAAAAGCTGTTGACACCGAGAACTTCAGTCTTGTTTTAATTTGGAGTTGTTGCACAAGAGGCCCGTATCGCAACGCGTCATCGAGCATCCATCAGCTCGGCACAGCGGGCTGTTTTATATCTCCGCAAATGTTCAAACTGTTTACGGAGATCAGGTTACGAAGGCCTACCGCTTGATGTCGCCATTATTTAATTGATTCAACGTGAGAAGCACTGTCCGGTCTGCCTATGCGTCGTCGGAGTTGCTATTTCTTTGGAGCAAATTTGAATTAGACTGAAGACACCGATGCCTTCGTTATTCTTCCGCTGTGTAGCCTACAGGTGTGTCGTCTTTGGGCCACTTGCAATGAATCGGTTCTGTCAGATACCGTGTTTAACCTCTGAATGCCTAGGCCTCGCGTATTATAAATATAACCTCCTCAACTTCCGGCCCCTGCAGTAATATAGGTTCTTGTAGCCAGTGCTTTTATTCAGCCGGAACGCGCCGGAGCGGCGTTCCGGCACCTTTTTGAGCTACTAAAAATTTTTTTATTTATTTATTTTAATAATTGAAACAATAATTTAGTTATTTTTATTTCATTTCAGTGTTTTGAGATGTTTTCAGTGAGACCCCTCCCATCTCCCCAATCCCGTTTTTCTCGGGATTTTAGCCCGTCCATAATTCTTGCGTTCCGGAAACTATTATTCCGTTCCGGAACCTTTTTTCTAGAAAAAAAGCACTGGTTGTAGCCAACATAGAATTTATAGAGCGTCGAATATTTATAGTCTAGAAAAGCATTTCTATGTAGGCCTTTAGCATTTTCCTATTCCATGAAATAATCGTTGTAATCGTAATCTCGAAATTTCTACAGCGCCCATAAAAGCGAAGTCGCTGGAACCAGCTTATTCACAGGCGCTCAATCAAATCAGAATCGTTAGGCGGGGTGGGTGGGTGAAATCAGTTCCAGGTCAAGAACCAAAGGGTCAGTCAGGCAGACAGTCAGACGGTTAAGGAGGGTGGTGCTTGGGGTCGAAACTGAGAGTGAGGTAAGGGGAAAAGGATGAATCAGGATAAGACTTGTGAAAGAGCAATGTTTTCAGTTTTGAATGGAAGGTCTGGGGAGAGATAGCAAGAGGTGAGGTTTTGGTGAGTTCGTAGTTTTGGTCTGATAGATCTACAATGTTCAGTATGCCTCTGACACTTTCTTATAACCTACTACGATTCTGTTTCTCGAATAATTGTCTTTAACTCTTCTAACCGCCTTTATGTAATACTTGGTTCCTTGTTTCTTTTCCAACACAGGAATTCTGCTTATGAGCAATTAATACAAATTTTATGTCTAAGCACATGATTTTAAATCTTATTATAAACATAGCCTAATTTTTCTGCATCATCTAAAATAAGAATCCATTGAATAATTTGTTCATCTGCGTCCTTGAAACCTACAGTTCGAATGTTATCTTGTATTTATCACGTTCAATATCTTTGTGGGAATGAGTTTGTCGAGTAATCGTTTTAAAGCAGTTAAAATAAACAGTTAAAAATAGACAAACAGAGTGTGGGCAACCCAAAACCTTAGCCTTAACCATACAACTCAAACATTTGGGGTTTACAATGAAGCTCAGTGTGTCCATGTATGTCGGTGTATATCAGGGTATTTAATATATGACACTTTAAGTAGGCTACCTCACAAAATGCGCAGTAACCGTCCAGAACATTGCTAAGACGCGTAACGATATCCGTGATCAACTGTAGGGCAGTACTGTGTCGTATTTCAACCTTGGCAATGTTAGGCAATTATCAATCAATCAATCAACGGAATTTATATAGCGCCCCTTCAAGGCAACTACTCGGAGGCACTCCCGACCCAAGCCCGGTCAAAGAGAAAAGTCTTAAGGTTCTTATAAAAGGTACTAGATATGACCCGAGGGTGAGAGCGCAAGTCAGAGGGTAAGCCATTCCACAGATAGGGACCTACGACCGAGAAAGCCCGATGCTGTCTAGTGGCAGTGCGTGCATGTGGAACCACAAAGTCACCTCTGGTAGCCGAGCGCAGAGATCGGCGACCAGAGCAGGCCGAGGTCAGAGTAAAAAGCTCTCGAAGGTAAGCTGGCGCTATGCCGAGAAGACAATGCCAGACTATGCAATAGACTCTATAGTGAATACGCTGCTGGACCGGAAGCCAGTGGAGGGCATCCCGCATGTACGCAGAGATGTGACCATACTTGGGGACACTGGACGAGCAGCAGCCACCAGACGAGCAGCAGGCCGCAAGACCCCCTTCAGGGGATGCAGTCGGACCTGTGGAAGCCCAAAATAGAGGGAGGAACAGTAGTCAAGGCGATTAACGATGAAGGCATGGACCAAGGTGGAAGCAGAGGAGGGAGAGAGAGAGCGGGACACTACCCTTAGCTGGCGCAGGCAGTAGTAGCAAGAACGGGTCAGGGGCGTGATATGCGGCACAAAAGTCAATTCTTGGTCCAGGACCACCCCAAGTTCCGAACAGAGGTGGAGAAGACGAAGGTGGGAAAATCGGAGGAGAGAGACCTCAGGTCCAGCTTATCCAACTGCTGGCGGGTACCAAGCCAGATATAGCTAGTTTTACACGGGTTAAGGCGTAATCGATTTGAAGCCATCCAGGAAGTAAGAGCATCGGTGGCGTGCGACACAAGTCTGATCGCAGAACCAGCCTGAGATGCTAGACAATGCGTATAAGACTGGACATCGTCAGCGTAAGAATGGCTCGAGAGGGAGCAAGATAATTAGGCATACAACCAATAGAGTGGCCAGGCTATAATTCGCCTGATAGTAGCGAGAGCTGCAGTGTACAGGCAACACAGGAGCAAGCGGCATTTTTGACTAGGCCCATAGACAAATAACTTAATCGTTTGTAAAACGACTTTGAAGGCGGATATTAACTGCTAGTTTTAGACTTTATAAATGTACATTGCGAACCCACAACTAAGATAGTAAAAATTTGGTTTCGATTTTCATCAGTGTTTGTAAACCATTACGCACTGATGAAGCCAGCTTCACTTAGGTCGTTTTAAAGTCGGTAGATCTATTAAGTTACTTACGATGTCTGTGTAGGTCGAAGAGTATTGTACTCTTTGTTGACGGCGTCAAATGTGAAATGAAATCTTGTTCTTTGCAAGGTTCTTAATCCAAGCTTTAACTTGACTTCCTGTGTTTGTTTGCACAGTGTAAAGACGAAAACGGCGAAACCTGTCAGCAAAGGAACTGAATAAACTGAGGAACGGAACTGAATCAAGATGATTGGGGGTAAAAACAGAGGAATGATACTTAAAGTGGCTTTCGGTCTGCTAATGCTTTTCCTCATCACTGTCTTATTTCTGGCTTTATGTATCTTCCACAGGCCAACCTCCAACGTGTAACTGCACAGCGATCAATTCAACAAACAATAACATAACCTGTAGCCTCGCGTATGGCGACATCTTAAGTTATCCATCCGATTAATGCAAAGATGACCTGGACATCCAACGGCAATTTCTACAAAAACGATACTCCATCGAGAAGGAGAGTTAGTCTGTATTACGTCTCAACATCAGCCATCAGTCAATGCCAGCCATCCAGCAACCTACCAATGCCTTGTAACATTTGCGAAGCCGACGAACATTCAGCACACATGGATCGCAACAAATACTCCCGTGTTTTCCTCATCCTCCACTCCACCTAATTGTATGGGGCAAAAATAAATCAGTCCAAATCTTCAATATCTGGAAAAATTAACACAAATATTATAGACTAAATTAACAAGTCAACTTCAAGAATGGAAGACATTTACAATTAATATTTAACAAAGTGTTATGTACTTTGCAGTGACATTTATAATTCTAGCTATCTCATCAATCTGTAAGTTTCTCATATACATTTATGAAATTTCATTTTCAATGCACTTCATCACAACTTCGGGTAGCTTAGAGTGCGAATCAAATTAGGCTAGTGTTAAGTGTTAAAGTGGCGCTATAAAAATTGTGAACAATTACAATTACAATTAAACCAAAATAAGAAATAGCTAACAGTAATTATAACAAAACGGCGACAATGAGGAGTTAACAACCAGAAGTAGGTCGTTAAGTCCGCTTTTATCGGTCCTAACATGCAAACTCGCGCAATCTCGGGTAAGTTTAACACAACCACATTTTAAAATCTTGTTTCGATGCCTTCATTATTTGCGACGCAAACTACGACGAAATCAACGAAATCCACAACTAAGATAACGAAAACAACTAAATTCCATGAAAGAAACGACCGACTCCTGCCGTAATCGATCATCTATCACAAGAATCTCAGCCAAAACGACGACAATCATTCCTGATACGACAACTACTAAGATCCAGACAACTCCAAAGCCCGCAACGATAACTGCTGAACCACTTACACGGAGAAATCAGCCTCCTACAACAACTTTTTGGCCACCGACTACTGCTTTTCAGAAAATTGTAAAGCTCGGCCACTTTAAACAACGATTCAGCTGTATGAAACTTCTATTCAGCCACATACCAAAACGACTCAGCATGCGACAACTACATTGGGAATAGAGTAATGGTAACACTCATGGCCAGGAGAGCATTAGATTCGCGGTTCGATACCCGTAACCCCTCTGTAGGGCGGCGCCTTGCATGGCTGCAAACCGTGTGTTTAGTTAACATTTGATTGTACTGTCATGTTTCAGTGTAATCTTACTGCGTTAATCGTCTGCTTAGAGTGCAAAGGTGCTATCTCCAAATTTTCAAAAATTTTTTTATTGTTTTATTCTATTGCTACCAATGTTGTGTTTGAACTGTGAAAAGGTGGTATCGTTCACAGTGTAAATAAAAACGCAGCAACTATTTTAATATTGGGGCTATCTCCAACAACCTAGTTTTGAAATGTGCAACGGTTCTATCTCCAATAGAGCTAGGGCCTACTGCACTATGACATGTGTTTACCAAAAATAGGTTCCATGGTTTAATTTAGTATACATACGGCGTCGTGCTGAAGACTAATCCAAAAGTATTTTAAATGAAAATTGCAAGTTTCTAACAATCATGTTCGTAACATTTTGCATTAGTTAGACTTATTATTCTGAAAGTATTATTGCATTTAATCATGGTAACTGGATGTCGACGAATCTCGCGTGTCGATAGAAATGCGATGTAAACTTTGATGTCGGTGAATCTCATGAGTAAAGAGAAAATATTGAAGTAAAATCCAAATTTCATGAAACTGATATAAGTGAATCAATTATGGTCACAGAATATATAAATTAAGACTTTGCAAATATTGATTCCTTAACCCTAAAATTGTACGCAGCTGAAAATATTATGAAGGGCCAACATCATTTTTAACCGTTAGTTTCGAACTTCGAGTGTGTACCAATAATAAATTTTTCAGCTTCTAAATTTTCTATTAAATTGTTCAAATAAATCAATGCAGTTTACACAAATCATTATTTATTATTTTACAATATTTTTTCTGTAAAAAGTAATTTTTAATCGCAAATTTAAGTTGTTGTAAAATTATAGCTATCTCCAGATAAGAAAATATTTTGAAATGTGCAAAGGTGCTATCGTCTGTTACAAGCATAAGAGGTCGCTGGTCACTTGCTGTTATTTTGCATTTTTTAAGGCGAGGCGTCATAAAATTTAAAATAATTACAACATTCCAACTAGGGAAATAATTAATTATCCAAATGACTATAAATCACAATCACATAAAAACTATTGGATTTGTAGGAACTATCAAAAGTTTAGATTTGCTCTCCTGAAAAATGACCAAAATGGAGATAGCACCTTTGCACTCTAAACAGACGGTTTGTCAGTTTGAAATAAGAAAGAAGGTTATTAGTATAATCACCTACTGTCAACATTGACTCAACAACTTATTACTATGACTCAAATAACCCAATTTCCAGCTTACCGACAATTTCGTCATTCTCCAATAACTTATTTTTCAGTCCCCTAAAGCATCGGCTCTGCCACTTGCAGTTACTCTTCGCTCACTAGCATCCATACCTGCTTCTTATCCACGGACAACTAATACTAAACCGCCGATAACTACTACTCAGCCACTAAGAAGAATTATTCGTCACCAACACTACTTTATGGTCACAAACAATTATTAATCAGCCGCTAACAACAGAGACTCAAACACTTGCAACTACTACTCAATTAACTCATACTATTTCAGTGCCGATAGCTACAACTCAGTTCACCGAGACTATTACCCTACCGTCTTCAGCAACAACTCTGGCACCTTTAACTGCTACTCATCTATTAGCACCAAAACACTTCTCAGCTATCCACAACTACTCAACAACTTACAGCTACTTTTCGGCAACCGAAAATCAAAACTCGTTGACCGACAACTATTAGCCACTACCTTTATAGCAACAACTCAACTACTAATAACTATTAATAGACCACCAACAACTACTTGTCGACAACCAACGACTATTCTTAGGCACGTACATCTACTAAGCCACCGGCTTAATAATAGGCTTAAAAGAAAACTTCGTAACATCTGTCAATTTTTGTCAGGTGTCACTATGGCCTATGGGTTCACTGTTGTTTGCTCCAATCATCATTTATCGCCTGAGTTTAAAGGATCATCTCATTTACGCTTTCCCTTCGCGCCGCACAATCATCATTTGTCGCCTGAGCTTGCATTGATTTGTAGGACCTGCGCAGCCAATCTTCAGTTACGCATAATTAGGAGGTCTTTTTCGTTTTTACAGTTAATTTTAACTTGTTTGTCTCTGCAATTTGACCTAAATGAATTATTGGTTGATTAGGACGGTAAAGGGTCATCTCATTGACGCTTTCCCTTCGAGCCGCACGTTTTCAAATTTGCCTTGTTCGAGGAAGGCTCGCCCTAAACGCGATATGTGCCTGCTTAGGCCTAAGCTTCCTCTAATTGAGTCACTTTGAGCAAATATTTTGCACAGTAGCTTAGTGGCATTGACTGATGGATGTGCTTCCGCTAAATAACTGACAAAATTTACATCCTGTAATGAACCAACAGTAATCCGTTAAAAGCTGTGTACGGCAACGACTAGGCCTACGATTATATTGGTCGAGGCTAACGTTGTCAATTTCCTTTTAGGCGGGAGTTCATACCCTGAACATTCTGTGTATGACTTACCCTAGAGTCTGCTGAGATAGGAAGAATTCTGAGTGAAACTAAGAAACTACAGAGCAAAGTAGGAAGAAATTTATTGTCTTGCGATGTCAAGCGTAGACAGACGAAATCGGTTCTTCTTTCCGCCAATCTTTCTGAATCTAAAATATCGGATCGATTGAGTCCATAGTAACGTGATATTTAAATGTATTACTGCGGAAATATGCCACGCTAATGCTGTCGTTCGTATCTTCTCCGTCATTGCAACTCTACAGTCCAAAGTCCGAAAATCTAAACTTAAAACAGCAAACAAGAGAAGACAGTAGGCCTATTATCCACGTTTCGAATAACTGGTAGGTTAAAATTAGTTCAAAAGGGAACATAATAATCATTATATAGTTCAATCCCCTCTGACTATTTAAAACATGACTTTAATCCTCGTGTATCGATTTCTAAAAAAAACAATGTTCTCTTTAGAAATATTGAGACGAAAATTTTATTTTCCAATAAAATCGATTTTTCATTTATCCTGAGATTTCTAAGACGAGCCAGCATTAAACTGACTTTCACCAGATATGTGGAGTACAAATGAATAAGCTTACATTAGATTAAGCTGTTTTCGTAGACTGTTACTAATCTGCTATTCTTTCGCAATCAAATACTGTATGTGTAGATCTAAACTTTTTTGAGTCGGATGACGAGCACTAGAAATGCATAGGGCCTACATAATTTCGATAGATGTTGGTGGAAGAAACTGTCATAATTGTGTGTAGTAAGCCTAGAGCAACGTCATAAACTGCCTCCCTGTACGACTATCTTTGTGCGAATCATGCCTAGTTTCACCAATTCGCATTGTTTGTTTTGAGAGGATTTTAGGAGAGCAGAGATTTCTATTTCAGTAGCATTCTAGAAGAGATTAAAAGATGCAGCCGGTGGCGAGGTTGTGACAGTGTGGACATCTGAGGGGATAGAGTCAGTCTGCATGGAGGTTAAGCGAGAGACGGAGGGAGTAGACCTCAATAGTGAAGAAGTGGCGAAGGAGTCGGCAATGGATGCACGTGCAATAGAGTCTGGGAGAGGGTGAGCGGAGCCACGGTGGAGAATATTGTTTACGGTTTTCCATAGATTCCGAGGATTGGACGAATATGAATGAACAAGAGATGAGAGAAGATGACTCTAATCTTATTCAGGGCAGAAACTTGTTTCAAGATTTTGGCTTCACGTGCGCTCCCATAGCCAACTCAACCACAATAAGTAGGCCTACACAAGATCGCATACTTCCTTTAGAGAGATCAGGTAGCGAGCGAGAGGGCAGGCCACCAGCCCTCATAGGCCGAGGTTTAGAATAATGAAGACACAAACACTTCATAGCCATAGATGTCTCGGACTGCATCAGGGCTAACTTGAAGGACTGCTCTGTTTCTTGACATCGATGCTTCTCAATATCCGCCTGAGTCGTATCCATAGTCGCTGTACATCCACACAAAGTCATATGTATACATGTACACAGTTTGCGATTGTAATTGTAATCGAACACTTAGGCTATATAGCTCCACTCAAATCAGAGGCGCTTTCAACCCGCAGCAATGCTAGAACCGGCAAAAAGGAAAGTTTTCAGGCGTCTGCGGAACTGGAGAAGAGAGAGAGGGCAAAAAGCTTTTGGCGGAGGAACAAGGGGAGACAGTTCCAAGTAGAGGGGCTAACATATGCAAAACTCCTGGATTGTGCCGTGGAAGCGCATACGAGGGACAACCAAATGTTGCTGTCTAAATTTCCAGTTTATTGCGTACTATCCATATATTCCACAAATACACATCTAGCTGGATAAAACTCCGAAAATGAAAGTATGGAATCGGGTGTTAATTTATAAAAATTATTTTGGTTTTAAATGCTCGTTATTTCTACTTTTACCTTAGTATGAGCTATGATTAGTTTCAATTTAGCATGGGATAAGCTTGCAGTTTGACAATGCAGTCTAAAGTCTAAACAGTGTAGCCTATCATACAGTATGCATTTTCCGTGCAATGGATCATTGATTACGATTCGTCACACTATTTCAACGTTAATCTCATGTGATTGCATATGTGACGTATGAAGACGATATTCGTACTGTAAACAAGTGCCCCAACGTGTGCATAGAGTGCAGAGTGCCAACCGATTAAAACTGTTTGAAACAGAAAATGACTGCCGACTGAGCACCGAGGCTGAGAAAATTAAGATGGAGACATGTGTGCGAAACATAACAACTGGACATGGCAACCAATTTCTCTTTAAATACACTGCATCATTATGCAGATGATAAGCGTAAACGTCCCTGTGAAAAGTAGAACACAGAACGGATTAAGCATGTATTAACTTTACTCAGACTCTTCACGTCATATATATATATATATATATATATATATATATATATATATATATATATATATATATATATATATATATATATATATATATATATATATATATATATATATATATATATATATATATATATATATATATATATATATATATATATATATATATATATATATATATGGAATTGGGTATTGGGTATATATATAATATATTTGTCTGGAATTGAGTTTGCACTTGTTGCGTAGGGTTCTGATACTGTTATTCCAATCTTAAAACTCTCTGTTTAATTCGAGGCTGTGTCGGGAGAGCTCCTGATTAGATACCCTGAAGGGAGCTATAAAAATTCTTGCAATCAATGAATTACCTGTAACAACGGCAACCGCAGAACGTACCTTTTCTAGCCATGGAAATTTTTGAAACCTACTTATGCTCAAGATTGACCGTTGGCAATATTCGGGTATTGGCTATGGCTTACATCCACAAGATAGGACAATCAGTGTTGATGACGTTATTGATCGATTCGGAACAAAAAAGATCGACTGCTAAAGCTTTCTTGAACCAGAGAAACTAAAACTCAATTAACTGATGGAAAGGAACTTATAAATTCAGAATAGCAGTTGTTGTTGCTGCTTTTAGAGTATCCTACAAGTAAATCTGCTTCACATTGTTAATATTTAGCCTAAGCCTCAAACTTAAAAAATCTGTGAATCTGATAAAATAAGAAAGTAGTATTGAGAAAGTTAGATAGAAAGTGCGTAGGCCTAGGCCTGTTGCTTAGGCCCTCGACACAGCAGGCCTACTCACCCTGTGATAAAATTCTAGCTTAGTTCGTATGTCTTTATAAATGAATAGCAAATAGGTAATAAATAGTTAATAGCCTATAGTTAATAAAACTGTCGCATCTCGAGTAAGATAAACTGCAGAGAACTTGATTGCGTAGGATATTTGTCGCTAGTCCACAGAACATGACAAATTATGACAAATTGATTATGTATCAACAAATGTCATGTCATTTCGTCGCTCTGCGATGGTAGGCTACAGGAATGGATCAACATTGCCCAACGTTATCTATCTCGTATTGAAACCATTAGGCTGGTCCCAGATAGTCCAATCCATCTTATAATGTTGTCAATCCAGGATATTCTTGGTCTATCGCGGTTGCGAAACCCCTTCTACAAGACCCGTCATCAGGCTGCCTTCGATATTGTCCCTCGGCCGCCTCATGATGTATTCGAAGTATACTGTACTTGTGGATTCCGACGTGGTTCAGCAGTTCAATTTTGGTCCTCGCCAGCGTGCATACTTTTTGTCCAGGGAATTCTTAGCAGTATGCTGACGCACTTGTTCTCGAAAGCTTGGAGCCTTGGATGCGTTTCGTTTCTCCTTTTCTTTCCTTAGCGTCCAGGCCGCACATCCGTATGTTGCTGTCGGCCATGCCTTCATCATCCGTAATTTGGTGTCATTATGTATTGACTTGTTCTTCCATATTTAACAATAGTTAATAAAACTCGCATCTCGAGTAAGATAAACTGCAGAGAACTCTATCGTGGAGAATATTTGCCTTTAGTCCACAGGACATGACAAATCATGAAAATTGATTATGTATCAACAAATACATTTTTACAGCGTTTCAGTTCAGCCTAAAAAGATTAGACAAGGGCACAGGCTAAGTGTTTAATGATCTGAGGCATAAAACAAACCAATTACTAAGTCTGTTGGTCTGTTTTTAAAGTAGTGCATAAGTCATCTGCGTCATTTCTTGAAGCATCAGGCTTACTATGTTACGCTGTGAATCTGTTAAATAAGAAAGTACTGATTGTCTAAAATTCTATGCCTCTGCATGGAACTTGCCCTATAACTTTATAAGCCAATCTATGTACATAGGTTCTGTGAAGACTACTGCTTCGCATTACGCACCCCCTACGGTAAACGCCACTGATATATATATATATATATATATATCACCTTGTCACCTTGTGCTGTCAACTCTTGGAGCTCTAGCGACCGTCATGATGAACATTCTCCATTGCTTCCTCTTCAGAGTCAAGTCCCTTAGTTCTTCCAGGTTCATGCCAGTTACATCGTGAATCTCATCCATCCATTTCTTCCTTGGTCGACCCCGTCTTTTTTTCCCTCACCGCAGGCCAACATCATTTCCTTTTCTAGCCCATCAGATCACATTACATGACCAAAGAATCCTAGCTTCGATCTTGTCGCCTTTTGTTTTAACGTCTCTTCATTCTCAACACCAATCTCCAGTCGTATTGATTCGTTCGTTCTTTTCTCTGTCCATGATATTCTCAACATCTTTCTCCAAATCCACATTTCACATGCATTGATCTTTTTCTCCATGCTCTTTGTCATTGTCCACGACTCACAACCATACAGAACCGTTGGAAAGATTAGAGCTCTCACGAGCCTTTTTTTGTATCTATGCTCACATGCTTGTATCACAGCATACAGAAAATAAACATCGACCAATGCTATGATTTTGTACTCTGGAGAAATTTGAATAATTGCTACGCCTCCTGTCGTTGTTTATTCTCACTTCTTGCTCGGCGATTCTGTTTTTTTTAATGATGAGGAGGAGGAGGAGGATAAAGACGAAGAAGATTATGATAATGACGTAATGATTACCGGTGTGTGGAAGAAGGACTCTACAGTTCCAACAACATTGCATTTTATGATCGAATCCAACGTATCAAGACAATCTCTTAACCTCTGCAAATAGTGTTACACTTCTCTCGAAATCGAAAATGGGATGGATCTGAATGGTGTTCTTTTCATTAAATGTGCTGTAATTCTTTATTCTACATGAGAGCGTTATTTCTGGTTGAACCAAGTGCAAGCATCGACAATTACCGACGATGAATTCTTGCATACTTGACTATCAGTGTCGTCAACACAGTGAAAGTTGTGAAACATAATTTAGGCATGTACTTTGTTATCTGCGAGTGACCTTAAAGCAGCATACAAAGCTTACTAGACTCATATGTGTAAGAAGGAGAGAGTGGGAGAGAGAGAGAGGAGAGGAGGAGGAGGAGGAGGAGGAGGAGGAGGAGGGAGAAGGTTAGAGGGGAGGGAAGGGATAGGTGATTGGATGTAGGCCTAGTTGACTTCTATCCTCAATAAATTCCGTCAGAAAACCGTGCAATAAAACGTTTCGCATATACATGTATGCGGATCCTTTGCTTTCTTAAATGCAACATGCAAATGTTTCTAAGATCTAATCGGGTGGCGTGCAGATGGCCTTAGATTTCAAAGTGGTAACCATAAAAGACCCGCTGATTGCGGTTCATAATAAGTTGATGTTCAACTTCTTCAAAATGCAGCTCTGAGCAGCTCCAACATGGTAGCCATAAAATACTCACTTACGTAAGTGATTTTGTTCCATATATTGTCACTTGTTCGTGTAACTGTGCCGAAGATCCGCCTCTTCTCTCTCTCTCACTGATCACGGTTCAGATAAGTTGTTGTTCGACTTCTTCGAAATGCAGTTCTTAGCGGTTGCAACGGAATTTATAACATGCAAGAATTTACTGTATTGTAATTGTAATTGTAACCGAAAACTTACATAGCGCCACTCAGATCAGCAGCGCTTTCAACCCGCATCAATGCCGGCACCAGCGAAAAGGAAAGTTTTCAGGCGTCTACGAAACTGGAGAGGAGAGAGGGCAATAGATAATGCTAAATCAACAGGATAAACAATAGGCATTGCAGGCAGTAATAGTATAACTCGCTGACTTGTGTACCGCAGATCACTCAGTTACAACCAGTGGTCGAATTGCTGATACGCAGGTAATGGAACTCGATTTTCTTTGAATCTCAAACCTAGGCCTATCTGGTAAATCTAGACCGTAGACCTACATGTATACTCGTTATTCGCTATTCGGATAGACCATAGAATGTGTGAAACATGATACATTTACTCGGATTGCGTGCGCATCAGCCTGTCTAATATCAATAATCAAATCCTGATTGACTGTCGACGATTATTTTAATCAAAAACACGGTAACTTGTTTATTCTCCATTTCCTTAAGGCTTTTCCAGAGCTCTGCACAAGGGTCATCATTCAGACACCAGAAGCCTATCTCCTCTTATCTCAGGATCAGATTTTGAGGCGCGAAGTACTTGTGAGTGAATGACTTGCTCAAGGTCCTCGCACGGTCTTCGTTCGTTACAGAACAGGCTCAAACTC
Source organism: Allolobophora icterica (assembly GCA_963556255.1). Lineage (NCBI taxonomy): Eukaryota > Metazoa > Annelida > Clitellata > Crassiclitellata > Lumbricidae > Allolobophora > Allolobophora icterica. Next base: position 9,052,873 of record OY744610.1, read on the forward strand.
GCACTCGCAATAGTAATAGTAATCAAGTCTACAAATTTCTGAAGAGCTACGTATAGTTAAACGTTGGGCATCAGCTTATTGACGAGCGTTCCTTGGCGGCAGTGGCGGCTCTAGGCTTTTCCAACAGGGGGGGGCCAAGGAGGGGCCGGGGATCCTGACAGGGGGACCAGCTGACGTCACACTGGATCCTATATTCACATACCTATCTAGTGTTGGTGACTTGGGTGTCACCCTTGATAGCACCAGTGATGGGCACTAAACTATTTTTTTAGTTAAACTAAAACTATTTTCCAACTAAAAAAATAGTTTAACTATAGTTGGCAACTGATTTTGTAAATTAGTTAACTAAACTAAAAAAGTAGTTAAACTTTTTCCAACTTTTTCCATCTTTTGCGACAAACATTTTCACAATAACAGAGGTTAAGTGAACTGTACTAATGCAGAGCGTCAATGACAATTTCACCTTCAAACTATGCAATGTGTACTGTTCTGGCATACAGTTACTGGCGTACTGTGTAGTGTATGAATTTGAAAACACAGGTTGTTGATGCTAAAACCATGCAGGGTTACAATATTTTTTTGTTGACAGTGTTCAATGTTCATTGTGGAAAAATAGTTGCATATTGCTGATTTTTTTAGTTAAACTTTTTAGTTAGCAACTAAAATTTTTTAGTAAAACTATGGTTTTAACTAAACTTTTTTTTAGTTAAACTTCATCCTTAACTAAAATTTTTTTAGTTAAACTAAAAGTTAGCAACTTTTTAGTTAACTATTGCCCATCACTGGATAGCACCCTCTCATTCATTTTAGGGACACACTGTTTTGGTAGTACAAAGCGCCTATAGCTAATATAGGACACACCTATCTAGTAGGGTGTGTCTATAATTTGAAGTTTCAAAATTAATATCGGCCAGGTTGTTTTTGTGTTCCACCTTGAGAAACATTAACATTTTCCAAATTAGATGAAAATCAAAGGAGATTTAGAACTGGCGCAAAGCCCGGTAAAAATTACCACTTAGAATACAATGTCATACATTGTAATTCTCGAAGATCGAAACAATTTCAACACTTAAACATAAAAAATAAGGCAAAAGCAAACCAAGAACCTTCAGTTATTTGTCACTACTTAGTCCCTTTAGTGCTTTTGGGAATCTATTTCGAAGGTATTCAACCATTTGAAGAACAAATTGTTTCTCTTCCTCATTTCGAACCAGGGCTTCATTGAAGGACTGCATTAGAGCCACTCCTCTCTCCGCTAAATCGTTCGTCACTCTTAGGGCGGATATGATGTCTTTCGCCTCATTGAACGAATGCTCTGACTCCCGTTGTTGTGGATCTCGATCAAGAAAAGCGCAATCGAATTTGAGGAGCTGGAAAAGTTTGAGTGTAGAAGTGGTAAAAAAATCGGATAGCGCTTTTGTAGATGGATCATGTATGGGAGGAAGCCTCTTAGGAGGTTCGTCGGATCCCTATTGTTGCGCATGTTATAGACCATGCGTTGTTTTTCGTCGAAGGTGACTGAATCGTCAAAAAGGTTGAGGCCAACCAAGGTCTCCGACAAATACCAAAGGTGTCGGGAAAATGTTGTTAGGGCGACCTGTGAGACTTCCTTGTCTGGGTAAGTATGGATTGCCTTCAAGAATTGAAGATCATTCCTTGGGGCTTCATTGGGTGATGCACAGGTGAACCAATACTCCACGTAGGTTGTGGTCACAAAAAGTGAAACTCGAAGTAGATGATTCCACATCTTTTGAGAGTAAGATTGTCGAGATGCCCTCTGGTGTTGTTGAATGGGAAACTGCTATCTGAAAAGCCACATCTTGATTGCATAAACCGCACGTGCCATCCAACGCGCGCGGTGAAATGCCCCTGGGTACCTGAACTTTATTCCTTTCGGTGGAATTCCTCCTAGGGAAATGACTGTTAGTTCTAGTAGCTCTTCGTAGTCGTTTCTGTGGTATTCAGCATTCAGTTGCTGCAGTGCGAAGGTGATGACATTCTCTCGAATTTCATTGACTCTTTGTGCTGCGTCTTTATCCTCCATTGCTGTGCGATACTTGGTCTGATCGATTTGCGGCCAGAAGTCACGGAAATGACTGAAGAGTTCCAATTTTGGAGACCTTACAGAATCATGCAGTGAAAATACCTTTTCCAGAACAATTTCAGAAACATGATGTCGACAGGCAAGGTTCAAGAGGTCTTTTCCTAATTCCGTTTCCAGCTTGATGCATACGCCGCCCTTGCAACCCGTGTTACTCGCCGTTGTGTCGAAACACATGGCCACGATTTTGTCTTCCAATCCCCAACTTCTGATCTCGGCCAAACACGCATCTGCCATGAAGGCAGCAGTCCCGGATTGGAGTTTGGGGATGGCCAATAGTTTGGTCACATCCTTACCAGATACCATTATTGGAAGACGATCAACGCACACTCGTCCAGTTTCTGTAAAATCTGGCATGATCTTGCCGTCCCAGTGGATAGTGAGGGGAACCTTCGGATCGAAAGATTCACGAATCTCAGCTGCTAGGGCTGCACGGTTATCCTTCCTTGCTCGATGGATAACAGAAGGACTGATGATCAGCTCACCAGCTGGTGCTGCATATAGATTGGATGCAGCGAGAGCAGAGAAAATGTGAGAGGCATTCCTGCTGCTGGTTTTGGTACGATCTAGAGCTGCTGCAACATCACGGGTAACTACAGAGATTGTTCCCTTTCGCCGCTTTGGTGGTCCAGCTGACGTTTAAGGTTCTGGTTCTCTTTCTGAGCTATTTGATGACGCCTCTTCCCCAGATGATGTTGCCAACAGAGAAACCTCCGTCGCTACCGCCATGTTTGCACGATATCGTCATGGGCGAGGGAATTATTGTTGTAGACAGATAATGCTCCGATCGGAAACCACGACATTATCTGATTGGCACAAACTCATTCGGGGATCAAACACATACTCTTACCAAGGGACACAGCCACTCGCGTTAAATACCATGCTATTGATGTAGCACCAGGTGTCTCCTCTAGAAAACCACAATAGCTTAATTAATTACTATAATTATGTTGAAGATCGAAAACACGAAGAACAGACATCGTAACGTCTAAAATTTTGGCCAAACCGAGACAGGTCACCGGGTTTCTAATTTCAGTCGCTTTGCGCCAGTCCTAAATGTTCAGCTATCGCGATATAATTTCGGATATGGCGTTTATACGCTAATTGGCATGATAATTCTACCTGGCCGTTAAAAGATCTTTGAGTTAAAAAAATCATGTGCATCATAAAAACACCCTACTATCTAGTGTCACTGAACAGTTTCAGTTGCCTCACTGGTTACCCTGGATTTAATACACCCTGTGCTTCACCCATTTCTTATATGTAATAGAACTTGAAGTGAAAACAATTACCTTTGAAGTAATTTAAAAAAATACCTATCTTCTGAAATAGATGCATCAATTGAACTTAGATTCAATTTATTTGCATTACAATGGAACTAAATGGCCCACGGAGTCGACTGCCTTACTAACTAATGTACATCCTTATTTACACCACTGATTAGAAGTGTTCATTACACCTGCACCATCATAACCTTGACCCTCTAAATATAAGCCAATGTTGAACCCCTATGACTGTAAGGTATCTAAAATAAGCCCTGACAATGACTACACAATTAATTCGTTTGCAGGTTTAAAATCTAGAAACCATTCGTTAACTTCTTGTTGGGAAAAATCATATAGGGCCTAGAGGTCTAACAAAAGATGTTCTTTGTGACTAATATCTTTTGTTTCATCAACAGCGATAGAAAAATAAATAGAACCCCTAACCTCTTCTATTATCTGATCCCTAACTTATGACAGATTTGATAATAGATCAGACTCTGATTTGGGGGGGGCCACTGGGGGGCCACACACTCATTTGGGGGGCACTGGCTCCCCTGGCCCCCCCTGTGGAGCCGCCACTGCTTGGCGGCATAGATGTCCAGCGGTAACAAGTGGAGATCCAAGTTCGGTTGCCATAAGGCCCGAGAGAGAAGAAGGCAGAGGAGCTGATAAGGCGGAATCCGCCAGGGACGAGAGATATTTGAAAACGGAAGAACACCGAAGAACACCGGATCAGGGTAGAAATTCCTGAAGGGGAGAGACTTTAGTCTGGTGTGGAAAGCCTGAAGAAAATAGGTAGAGAAGCGTGAAATAGATGATGGTGGTCGAACGGCAATACTGAATCTGAGAATTTGAGGAATTCGGGAGGAAGATCGTTCCATGGTCACTGGTCAAGGTTTTACAAGCCAAGCGCTCTATGCGCTCGACTACCGTGGTATTCCATGTTACGATCGATTTATAAAATGATCTTGTTAGAAGTAAAATACTTAAACCATGTAACCATTTGTTAATTGGTGTTTCTCGACTAATTTGACCCTGCTGAAAACGAAAATCATGGTTAGCAAACTGGATTTTTAGCGGTTGCATGGAAAAGCAAGATGGCGGCCAAAATGGTGGCAAATATCTTCAAATGGCTATAACTAAAGTTAGATATGTGATGAAACATGATTTTAGAGTCTAAATTAACAAATTCTGGGTCAAGGAATGCGATGGAACTAAAGACACGTGTAAAACTGCCAGAAAACAAAATGACGGTCAAAATGGCGGACAATCTGAAATAATGTTTTCTTGGTCAAAGAATACCAACGAAATAGAACTCAATATGTACATGTAGCATTGACGTTATTGCAGTTTAACCGTCATTACTTACATGAAATATTTAACAGCCTGTGATTGCAGTTCAACCATTATATACATTACGTATGCAACATTCATGTTTCAAGACTTGACTTACATAGACTACAGTGGCGTACGGACCTGTAATGCCGCCCTGGGCGAGGGCCCAAAATGCCGCCCTTGGTCACTTAATTTTCGATATGCTATTTTCTCTAAGATATTACATGACGCTCGTGTTACATATATAATTTTATTTGATACAGTTTATAACCTTTTTCTGTACAGCCTTTTTTGGATTTGTCACTTTCACTGTATTTTGTAATTATCCTTTTTAGCTGTAGGCCCTATACTGAAATCTATTTTATTAGATAATTAAACATTTTATTGCATGAAATCTATTTTATTAGATAATTAGGCCTAAACATTTTATTGCTTGAAATCTATTTTAATAGATAATAAAACATTTCAGGGTATGTTTTGAGGAAAATTTATCACTGCACATGGCGAGCGGCGCCTGAGCGCATGATAATCATAAATAATTATTAATTACAATTCATTTCCCGCACAAACAGCGCGTTTAACAGCCTTTCATCATTGCACATTTAAAACAATTCCTCAAATATTTTATTGCTCGACTTGCGACTGTCGCTGACTCGTGCGTATACAGTACAGTGTACAACTGTACATACATGTATAGGGCCTACATATTAGGCCTGTGTTATAATTACCGTTATTATCATTAGCCTAGGCCTATGCTATTAACGTTATCTTGCGAGGTTTTTGGTGCGAAGTAGGCCTAGAAGTTTAGGTTTTAATAACAATCAAATTTAACAATTAAACATTGTATTTTATTTACCGGATAATAGTATAATATGTTCATAGTTAGTAAACATTGTAAAACAACTGCAGTCTGCAGCATTATTTCAAAAACGGAAAAGGAAAATGTAAACAGCGAGTAACCGAAATTCGAAAATAACTGAATACTATCAGAGTACTACTAAACTCTGTTGAAAGGATAAGTGGCAATTTCAAAACCAGACCAATTTTAAGAGTAATTTTTAAAAGAGGACCAAACTAATTGGTGAAAGGCTGTAGTAGTGATATTGATAGTTTGTGGTTAAATTTTATTCTAGGTCATTAATTCGTTTAGATACCTATAGCCTACATATAGCGTATAGGGCCTATATATATTATGATTATGAAGGGCAGCATAGCAAAAATATGCTTTAACCCTCGAATGCCCAAGGGGGGGTCCGACCGGACCCCAGACCCGCTTTTCACGGATAACTTTAGAACGGCTACGAAATTGTAGAAATGCTTTTAGGACATCCTAAAGCATTCAATTGGGCTTCGTATGTTATATTTTGCGTGATTATTCTACCACCCTGTAGCCCACAACCATAGCATATACCAAGGACACCCCCAAGATATGCGGCTGATGGTCATACTGGCATATAGTTTGCCAACCCAGAAATAAATTATTTTAACGCACGTTATTGTGAAATACCATATATCAGTCGATTGCAAATTGAATTTGGATTATAACAAGCCAAATCCCGTTAAAATATTCCATTCCTGTACCCCATAACCATAGCATATACCAAGGACACCCCTAGATATGCGGCTGGTGGTCATACTGGCATATGGTTTACCAGCCCAGAAATAAATTTTTAACGCAAGTTATTGTGTAATACCATATATCAGTCGAATGCAAATTGAATTTGGATTATAACAAGCCAAATCCCGTTAAAATATTCCAATCCTGTACCCCACAACCAGGGAACAACTACATGCGTACAATTGAATACATGCGAAAAATCCCGAAATTGCAAAGAAACTACAAAAGAGTAGGCCCTCTATTAAGGTTCAAATAAAGTTTCACCAGGTGGCGCTATTGTGAAATACTATATATCAGTCGATTGCAAATTGAATTTGGATTATAACAAGCCAAATCCCGTTAAAATATTCCAATCCGTTCTCCAGATATCACAATGAAAACATTGGGGTCCGGTCGGACCCCCCGTTGGGCATTCGTGTACCAAAAAATAGCTTGGGCACTCGAGTGTTAAAGTGGACTGTTTAGTAGATAAATGCGATTCCGCCTCCTTTTCTGCAATTCTTTTTAGTGTTAAACGTATACCTCTAAGAGTGATGCCGCCCCTAACGATCAACGGAAGCCAAGCCGACTTGACCAAAGTGACGGATGCTTTCTTTTCTTCCTTTTCTTTCTTTCTTTCTCCCCTAATTTTTCAAATTTTATCCAAAATTCACTTTTTATATTTTTCTTCAGTCCTATTTTGCTGCCCCTGCAAAAGTACCGCCCGGGGCGACTCGCCTCCTCTGCCCCCACCCCTTCGGTACGCCACTGATAGACTAGAGCTATTTCAAGCAGAATGCTGTTAGCAGTCTGTTGCGAACCATCTTGAATGAATTACTGGACCGTGTTTTCGATTAGCAACTTAATCAGGGCATTTCCCAGCAGATGTAGCATGACATATAGCGCCTCTGAGTAGTAGTTGACTTCGAGAGGCGCTATAGAAATATCCGGAATAAATAAATTAATAAATAAAAATATAGGACCATTGTACAAAGACCGGAATAAACAAATAAATAAATAAAAATATAGGACCATTGTACAAAGACCGGTGCTTATATCGGCATTATCAAGACATGGAAGACTGTCAAGTGCAATTGCTGTAAAGTTCCTACTGGCATGCTTTGACATGCTTGTTTTGCTTTACCTATTGGACGAGACAACGCTTTAGGACCATGTGCTACACTATCGAGTTTCTGTAGAAGATGTCTCAAAAGCAATTAGTTTCCATGCACCAAATAAAAGAGCCACTAAACTGGTCTCATTGTCTCCATTTCGAGCAAGTGAATAACACCTCCTATGCCACCAGTATTCTAATTTGTGCCATTGCACCCAGCAACAAGCAATCTGTTCATTGTAATTCCATTTCGGCGGAGTAGATCAGATATTCTTCTTGCTATTCTTTATGGGTCTTCAGCTGATGGACTGAAATGACATGAATATTTCGAATTGCTGGATTCTCTCTCGGTTGCTCATTGTTTCGTCTTTCTGTTTCCGCTATAGGCTCACACGCTGAGAGCGCCTCTGAATAACTCGCACTGTGAGATGCGCCTCATAAATTCTCAGATATATACCATACCATACCATTATATTTATTAAACAGACATTTTAACGCAGACAATTGGCATATCCTGAAAGGCGCGTGCAACGACCCTGAACCAGATGCCTGGATTGTAACAACCTCTTTTAAAGAAAAAATCAGCCAGAAGATTTTTCGTTAAAAGAGGTTGTTACAATCCAGACAAGGTATGTTTCATTTACCCCCTCCCCAGAAACAATAAATGGTTACCTACAACTCGCAGAGATGGCCCCAACCGTTATTTCACAGCGCCTTTGGATTTAATTTTCAACAACACCCCTTTTACATCTACTCTTTGGATAATCCAGGTAAAAAAATATGATATCAGGGTAAAGGCGAAAAAGGTTTAACAGGATGTTTTGAGATTGCTTCGCAGCATCTGGTTCATTTAGTTTGAGTGAGGCCTACTTGGGTGTGTAAGTGTATAATTACTTTATGAAAGGTTACTTATTAAGAGTGATGAATGAGAACCGTATTGCTAATGTCAGATCGCCATAAGCTAGATAGTTCTGAAAGTAGACTGTCTAGTGAACATTATAGTTGAACTGTGAGTGATAAAAGATAATTATGAACACTTGATCTGGGTGGAAACTAGAATACAGTTCCTCCTACTCCTCGTGAAGAAGATGATGATAATGATGATGATGATGATGATGATGATGATGATGATGATGATATTGATGATATTGATGATGATGATGATGATGATGATGATGCTGATGATGATGCTGATGATGATGATGATGATGATGATGATGATGATGATGATGATGATGATGATGATGATAATGATGATGATGATGATGATGATGATGATGATGCTGATGTTGATGTTGATGTTGATGACGATGATGATTTTGATGATGATGATTTTGATGATGATGATGGTGATGATGGTGGTGTTGGTGGTGGTGGTGGTGGTGGTGGTAGTGGTGGTGGTGGTAGTGGTGGTGATTGTGGTGGTGGTGGTGAATTTTTAAAACGGAAATGTTTTTTATTTAGGATGACGAAATATGCGGATAAATTAAACAAATTAAACGAAGAAATGGCATCTAGATTCATTGTTAGCACATGTCAGTTGCTTCCAAAGACGACTGCTGTTGTCTGGGACCACATGCATAACTTACATGATCAAACAATGTACTCGATTTTGTGTGGCAGCGCTGCGGAGTTCTGTATACGACCGCTCAATAGATGCATTGACGACATGGATTACCTAGACACCCAAACGGATGAGCTTGCATTTAGTAAGGATTTTCCAGAGCTGCCAAGTGACATGAGTGGCCTATCAGATACGATCAAGTGCTGGAAGATTAAATCATGCCAGAGGTATCCGGGTTTTGTTCGACTTCAACGTATCGGGGAAATGAGCTATGATTGGAAGTATAAAAAATACGAATATAACCATAGTGTTCGTACACAAATATATGGGACGTATGATATGGATGATCTGGCAAGTAAGTTTGCAAGGAACGCGGTGCCATTAATCGCTTCTGGTCCAGCTTTTAAATGTCCACCACTTAGTAGCCACGAATTGGGATATGATCAAGTGAAAAGCCTCTGGTGCCCTGAATGGCCTAAAGAAGCCCAAGGTTGGCTTAAACGACCTAGGAATTCCGGATGGCCGAGGATCGATACAATCACCCAAGTTAAACAAAATGGTTGCCATGTTGTATACGTTCAACATCGTTCTTGCAGAGAGGATAAAAGACAATGGAGATTTTCATTTTCAGTCGCAGAAGTAATATTAATTCAGAGTTGGACTCAAATTCAGCAGATTGTCTATCATTTGTTGAGATTCTTCTGCAAGAGAGAATTAATACAAAAGGATTGTCCAAAGGAGGATGAGGTTCTCTGTCCGTATCATTTAAAGATTCTGATGTTATGGACTTGTGAAGAGATGTCGCAGGAATGGTGGAATTCCTCTTCTGTTATTACGATCTGCTGTGAGTTGTTAAAAAAGCTCCATGAATGGCTAAAGAGGAGACACATTCCGAACTATTTTATTCCTGAAGCAAATTTATTTCATGAGCCATCGAGCTCCGAAATGCTTGAGAAGACTGAAAAACGGCTAAGTGAATTCCGAAATTCTGGCATTCTCGGTAATTGGTTCGTGGAAAATTACATATGGTTGTACCTTTGGAAATATGTCGTGAATAAAAAGGGATTTGAATTGATGCCGCATTTTATGGACTACTTGCTGCCTCTGTTACAGGTACAGAAATTGTTTGAAATAAAATCAGTGGATTTCTGGCTTCTTCTCACATTCAATTTTTCTTATAAGAGGAGTAGCGGTACTTGTTCTGAAATACAATTCGGGTTAAGTTCTGGACTGCTCCAGAGCTTGAAAATTAGAATATATGCAAACAGTGTTCCATCGAAAGGAAACATGTATTATTTTCCAAAAGTAGAGAATATTTTATGTTTCACGTACTATGACATACTACTGTATATTTTGCATACCGTATATGGTTTAGACTCCGGAGACATTTCATGGGAGAGGAGTGCCTTCGTTGAGTTTGTCAAAGCAATTTCAACTAAGCCTAAATTTATAAGATTCAAGTATCATAGCTTTCCGAAAACGAACACAACTCAAAGTAGTCGGTTTCAATTCCGGCGTGCTCAAGATCTCATGGAAAATTTAACTGGACTAAATAATCGCCAAGAATTTCAAGTAGTGTCTCTCTTGTCAATGGAGTTTCTTAGAACAGCTCTAGAATATGTCGATTCTACATCCAACTGCATTGCTCCTGCAGCTTTGGCCTATCTGGCTGCTCTCCATTTTGCCACGTCAGAATACCAACCAGCAATACGCTTCTGTTTGGCAGTTCTCGTGGACCAGACTTCTCAAGAGGAAACAGAAACACTGAATGCAGGTTGTTTGTTGTTTATTGACGATGTCGCAAGAATCGTTGGATTGTGTGTGCTTCATAGAAAGATTACTGACAATAATCTTCATTATATCAACAGGCGGCTTTATCTGGATCTGCGTCTTTCAACAAAGGTGTTTGCTTATTATTTAACTGCATTATCTGCCGAAAGAATATCCAAACACTTGGGTTTGCATCATGCATTTCCAGATTCAGCATTTCCTCTGGACGACTATTTGATGGCTCTATTAAAACCCAAAAACAGTGTTTCCATGATATCAGGAACTCATTTCAATGCCGCCAGACAGATCATTTATTGCAGAACAGATTCATTTACAGAAACCGAAGGCACAAGCGTGGATTATTTGATAGCTAAGACAACATTAATTAATATACTAATGCAAATTGCTTTGGAAAATATGGCATCATTCTACAATGTGATTCGCAACGACTTTGGCATCGAGTGTAACATAATCGACTGCTATCGTGCTTTGTACCTTTACAAGTGTCGTAAATACTATGAAGTGTTGCACTTATGTGAGCGAATTCTTCATGAGCCTGATCTCCATAGCGATTTGAAAGATCTTTCATTAGCGAATATTTTGATAATACCGCCGCTTGAATGTTTTTTTGATGGAGACGTACAGTCGCTGCTTGGTTTTCACACACTCTTTTATTATTTATCAACTCTTAAGTTAAGGAAATCTGAGTTACATGAGGAGCCAACATTTGAACACTATTTTGCTCGAATGACTAGACTCTATGATTTTCTTAAATATGGCTACTCCATTAAATGTCACTATTTTCTTGGAAGACATTTTCTTGCAAGATATTTGAAACTAAGATGTTGTATCGACAGGAATATGCCGTACAAAGAATCAATGACTGAATTTGCTGCGCAGAAAACTTATCTTCCGTTTGAACACATCATTCGCAGATTTCTACTAACGAAGCTTCGTATTGTAGAAAACTAAATCAAAAGGTTTTTTTATCGTATCAGTCACAAAATTCTGCTCTCCTGCGAAAATGATTGTACGTGATAATTATGTGATCCCGAAGAGTGAATCTTGCTTCTGATGTAGGATATATATCATGACCAAGCTATCGAGTGCTATCAATGGAATGCCAATAAGGGCTAGAAGGGTTTTGCCGTTTTAGTATGGAGACTTTGGCGATTGAAAACTTGGCAGATAGGATCTGCAGACCCAAACAGTAAATCAGTTTCCTTGTAGTGAACAGAAGACCGATGCCGTATTCCTGCACTTCACCACAAGGAGGGAAGCATTGGAGCGGTAGAAGTCAGCGATATAACCCAACGTATTTATAACTGTCTTCATTAACCTCCTTGCCGTTACATTACTAGCCATAAAAACCTGCCAAAAATGTTACATTATATTTACGTATGTAGGCATATGCACACATATAGGCCTATTTATGTATGTATATACATGTGTAGGTATGTATTGACGCATGAATATATATGTAGGTATGTATACATATATGTAAAAAATGTATAATTATATGTATATTTATGTATATGTATATATATGTATATATATGTGTATATATATGTATATATATATATACATAAATATACATATAATTATATATTTTTTACAAATAAGTATACATACCTACATATATATTCATGCTTCAATACATACATGGTATAGCATGGCACAGTATGGCATAGTTTATAATAGTATGGTATAGTATAGTATGGTATGGTATAGTATAGTATAGTATAGCATAGTATAGTATTCTAGAGTAGGCCCTAGAGTTCACACTGGTGAATAAATATGATGCTTTTTTACTTTACATACACTTTGATTCCTCTTCGATGTGTTCAAATATTTTCATACACAACATACATATTGCCTGAAATGTTTCTATGTAAAAAATGTGTCATGGACCGAGCATGTGAAATATTTAGGAGATATTTTTGTGCTGGTTGTATATTGATTTGCGATGTGGAGAGTATAATGCGCAAATTTTATGCAGCTAACAATAATATTTTCAATAACTCCTCAGGTTTGTCGGAGCTAATGCAGTTTCACAAGCAGCAGACTTATAGCCTCCCAGTTTTAAGATATGGCTCAGTGGCAGTGAGGTTTTCGCAATCTCAGCTGAGTAAACTAAACGCTTGCTGGAACAATGTTTACCGTAAACTGTTTGGTTTCCATAAATGAGAATCAGTTCGAGAATGTATTTTGTAGGTCTAGGCAGTTTGGACTTTAAATCTATGAGTGTTATTGCCATGTTTAAACTGCTTTAAAAATGCCAGCTGTTGGTAATAGTGCACACAACATACTGTCGTTGACATTCAGTTATGGAGATGAATTTAATTATCTAGTTAATGGCCTTGGTGTGTCAGTAAAGGACAACATGTCTTATGTCAAGTCGAAGGTCTATAACGCTTATGCCTCCGGGGGGAGCGTTAGCTTGAGTTGGCGGTTTTGTATTCTGTGTTTTTTTTACTTTGAATTATTGTTTTTCGTTTTGCGATATTGTGTAATCTTCGTGTTTCTGCTTTGAGTAAAATAAAGTATTATAATTCAATCAATCAATCAATCAATGTGTTTATTGCATCAAATGACAACCAAGTACAAATCCTTTTAACAAATCAAAAGCCAATGGTAATTACTATGACAGTAAGATTCAATTCTGGACAAAAAGAAAAGAATGCTTGTTCTGTGATTCAGAGTATTATCAAGAAATCGTCGAGCTTATATGTGAAATTGATTTTCAGGATTGACATCTGAAGCAATAGGTATCCCCAAAGGGATGGAAGTCCCGCTTAGCGGGGATACCCTACAAAATCTAGTTACATAAAGTTATATGGCTAACTAATTGGTCACCTTCTCCAGTTCACAGTTAACTGAAATTTTGAATTAGATAAATAAAAAACTAGAGAGGTAAATCATACAAAATTAATTATCCTTAACTAACACCCTTAACTACATAAGCACATTATGTGCTAGGCTCCAGTGCTGCCCTGCTCCCAATCCGACCGACCAGAACAATTATTTAGTTCATTATCTTAATGTACCCTCATTTGTTCAAGATATAATCTCTGAGATGTTTCTTTAACACATGTCTATTTCTCAAAGACCTTATTTCCAACGGGACCGAATTCCAGACCTGCGGGCCAGTAGATTTAATACTGAATCGTCTGAGGTTAGTGCGAGTTTTAATAGGTCTGTATAGAGACGCTCCTCTCGTATTATACGCGTGCATTGACGATGCTGTAGTGAAGTAATCCGAGAAAGATGCAGGTAATAGCTTATGTTCAAAGCAGTAAAGGAGGTCGGCTATTTTATATGTTTTTATCTGGTTTACGTTCAGCAGTTTTAAGTCTTTGAAAATCGGTTACGAGTGTGCATCTTTTCTTGTTCCCTGAATCAATCTGGCAGGTTTTTCTGCATTATAATCAATTTATGCAGACGCGATTGGTAATTGTTAGCCCATGTGAAGTTACAGTAACTTAGGTAGGGGTAAATTAAAGTGTAGTATACACTCATTTTGATTTCTTTAGGGAGCAGATACGCTATCCTGGAGATAACTCCAATGTTTTTTGCTATCTTTAATGAAACATAGTTAATATGCGTCTTCCAATTTAGATGTTGATCAATAAATATTCCCAAGAATTTAGTAGACTCCACTTGTGAGATAGGAGTATCATTAAGTGATAGTGACCATTGAATTGGTTTTATCTTTCTATGCGACTTAAATATAATGAAATTGGTTTTATCCATATTTAGAGTAAGTTTGTTAGCAGCGAACCAATTGTTAACTTTAGATAGCTCACGATTTACCGTTTCCATAAGGGTCGCATAAGAGCTATTGGAATATACAATATTTGTATTATCCGCGAACAATATGAAGTAAAGCTCTGAAGATACTTTAGCTAGGTCATTTATGTATAATAAAAATAGAAGCGGTCCTAAATTAGACCCTTGAGGTACCCCAAAGGATATGTATGCTGACTCTGATAAAGCCCCATTACATAAAACCCTTTGGGTCCGAGATTCAAGGTAACTTTTGAACCAATTCAACTGCACTCCCCTAATTCCATAATTGCTCATTTTTTTAAATGGAAGAACATGGTCGACAGTGTCGAAAGCCTTGGCTAGGTCCAAAAAGACTCCGACTGTATATTCGTTACTGTCTACTGCTTTAGAGACCTTATCTTCCATGTCGAGCAGTGCCATATACGTGGAGTGCTCCGCTTGGAACCCATGCTGGGCAGTATGTATAATTTTACTTTTTTCAATGAAAGAGCTGAGCCTGTCGTACATAATTTTTCCCAGGAATTTTGCGAAGAAGGGTAATACCGATATTGGCCTATAGTTTATAATGGTTTCTTTATTGCCTTTTTTGAAAATGGGTACAACTTTAGCTGCTTTTAGTAACTGCGGCACTACCCCATTCGACAAAGAGCTATTTATAATTTCTGCAAGAGGACGTGCTATTAAACTTATTTATTTATTTATTTATTTATTTTTTCCGGATATTTCTATAGCGCCTCTCGAAGTCAACTACTACAGAGAGGCGCTCCCGACTACAGCATTTGATACTGTGCCGGAATTTTCACGCCGAAGCGCCACGAGCAATTGCGAGTGAAGGACTTGCCCAAGGTCCGTACGCAGCGGCTAGAGTGGGATTCGAACCTGCAACCCTCCGGTCACAAGGCGCCGAACTTACCACTGAGCCACCACGCCCCACATAGACTATGCATTGCTATATACGGGTCTATATATCATCAAGTCCTTTCGTATGTGATTTTTTAAGCTAAGTCCTACTTTCAAAATTTCCTCAGGCGATGTCGGGAGTAGACCCATAGAAGTTAGTGAGGGAGGGGTAGATAATCTTGATAGGAAGAGGTGAGGACAGGTAACCCATTTGCTAATTCCTTTGGTAAGTTTATGAAATGGTCATTAAACTTATTGGGCATTATTCCTGGATCCTCTATTCTGATATCATTAATTACTAACGCATCTATGTTCGAGCATTTTATCGTCAATTTGCATGGCAGATCGAATCAGCTTCCAAGTTGCTTTTAGATCACTATGATATTTTAGAAATTGAGTCGTGTAGTAAAATTTCTCCGCCTTAAGTCTTGTGGATTTAAATTCATTCCTGTATATTGTAAATTTCTTTTTATTATCAGCATATACATACATGCATAATTAAATACTAATATATCAAATTGTCCAGTTTTATTTAATCATAGTACGGCATCGTTGGCGGTAATATCGGTAATTTGTGACGATGTCTCTGTACTACAAATTTAAGGGAAAAGTTATTACAAGTGAACACAGTAAGGATACAAAAGATAAAAAATGCTACTTGTATAGCATCTTGGCAAGGAAGCATTTCCGAGACAAGTTATCATTATGAGGTAGCTCTCAGTTATGAGACCGTGGGCGCAAAGAGTAGCGAGTGCGCTTAATAGGCGGCAGCATTGGATGTAATACATGGATTGTACAAACTATTAGCTAAGAGACTAGCGTCAGCATTGCTACAAAGAGCCTCAAATGAGGACGATGAAGGTAAGTAGCCCTGGCGCACCAGCCTTCGGACTGTATCCTCCAGGGTCTCCCGCTCCTGCCACTCGCAAAACCCCACCACACGGGCGAGTAATAAAGCATCCTACCAACTGTAGTGGCACGTACCACATCAAACAAACAGTTCCCCGAGAGCCCATGCGCTCTTAAAACCCGAAGTGCTTAGTGACTGTCTTGCCTTAATGGTCATTGGTCAGGTGTTTGATATGATTCGAAAACCCAAATTTTTCATTAAGGTCGACACCCAAAATATTAAGTGTGTGTACCCTGGCGATACCATTTAAAACGGGAGGTGGAGGCTCCCTGATGGCTCCCCGATGGTGCGTGAATATTATTTTATTGGACTTATTCATGTTAAGATTTAGGTTACAGCAGCGTGTCCATATAGTAATGTGCTCAAGTTCCATCTCAGTTAGATGCGGGGAGTGCAAGGTAACAGTCAACAGCATATTTAAAGATGCGGTTGCATTTGTTAATTGGTTTAAACCAGAGACAGTGACTACAAAACAATGGGGCAAAATCAATATATCTTCAAATCCAGTGTTCGTGAGTAAAGTGGTGATCTGTATTTAGCTTTAGAAACCGCTTTAGAAATTTGTAATTTACGATTACGACTTCTTGCAAGTATGCCCATAAACATTCGTCCATATTCTCATATGGGCCATCATGGGTCCCAAGTGGAAATATGAGCAAGCCTACAGGATTTCTGCTACTCTTCAAAATGGTGATCTGCCCCTTCGCAAAAGTACTGCGTGCGCCATTACCGTCAGTTAGCGAATTCTCCTTTCTCTCCCTACGTCCATTCTTAACCTCTTTAATTCCCCTCTCATCTTTCACCTCCACTTATCAATCGTCCATCTCTGCCCCAACTACTCTAATTCGAGCCATGGACTCATTATTGTCCGTCAGTGTTTAATACAACCCCCCTTTTCTCGGGGCGGGCGGAAACAAGGTTTTCGGGGGGGGGGGCAACAAGACGAGTGTCCGAAGGGCGGTAGTCATTCGTCTCTTTTCTCACTTTTTCTTACGATTTTTCGGACACAACATACAACATTCTGCTTACCTTTTTTTACAAATTCGTCTCTGAACTATGTGATGACCTTTTTCAGGAATTGGTCTTTAAAAAATTTATTACTCTTTGTTCTCTGGGGGGGGGGGACATGAATCCTGGAGGGAACTCCCCCCCCCCAAAGACGTCTAGATTAAACACTGATTGTCCGTCCTTTTTTACAATACCATGCTTTAAATTGTCTCACTTGTCAGTGGGATTCATTTTCAGTTTTCGACTTTTATATTGACCTGCAAGCTTCCGTTAATGCTGAGCTATGTTGAAGGACCATGTGACCAAACTATGACAATGGGGCAAACAAAATAATGGGGCAAAATCAATATATCTTCAAATCCAGTGTTCGTGAGTAAAGTGGTGCTCTGTATTTAGCTTTAGAAATTTGTAATTTACGATTACGACTTCTTGCAAGTATGCCATAAACATTCGTCCATATTCTCATATGGGCCATCATGGGTCCCAAGTGGAAATATGGGCAAGCCTACAGGATTTCTGCTACTCTATAATCAGTTGCCAGCAACGACGAAATCGATTGAAGCTAATTATACTTAAAGCGAAAAAGAGCCTGGTACAAGCCTTCATAAGCAGTTGTCTTCACTGCTTTGTGGAGTCTGAAACAGCCTCTAGTTTGGTGTTTAGAAAAGGCTCTTGAAGAAATATCAGAGTGTGCAGACTGCAGTAGCCATATTCATATATGGCGCACGAAAATTCGATCACATTTAATTTACACCTGTGCTCAGAAGTAATGGCTGTCAGCAAGGAAGGAGATCGTCTATAAGTTGGTCTCGCTGGTTCACAAGTATCTGCTTGGGACATGCACCCCGTACCTGGCGGATGATTTTGGTGGCATCATCTGTGGCGGTTTCAGCTGGGTGCTGCCGCGAGTTACTATGTAGTATGGAGGGGGAGACCTGCGGGTCGAGTTCATGGAAGATAACCGTATACGACCCAACGGCATAGAACACTCTGATGGTTGTTGCTCGTTGGGGATCCAGAGATATCGCTGGTTGTTGAAATGTGCTGAAGGTGCTTCCGCTTATGTCATATTATTAGCAGCTGCTTAATTGCATTTACGGTGCATTTAGTTACATTATTTTTTACGTTATAAATTGACTTTAAATGATATTAATTATAATAATGATCAACATTCCATTTACCAGGAAGCCAGTGAAGTTCAAGAAGGCGATCCACTGCAGTAATTAAGTGAATGTTGCATTATGATTTGATATTGTACTGAAACATAATTCTCATTCGGGTTCGGTCATAAAACACTCTGCTCTCTTATAGACTGCCAGCAGATGGTGGATGTAGTGGTAAAACAGAAATATAGATGGTGGATGTGGTGGTAAAACAGAAATATAGATGGTGGATGTGGTGGTAAAACAGAAATATAGATGGTGGATGTGGTGGTAAAACAGAAATATAGATGGTGGATGTGGTGGTTAAACAGAAATATAGATGGTGGATGTGGTGGTAAAACAGAAATATAGATGGTGGATGTGGTGGTAAAACAGAAATATAGATGGTGAATGTGGTGATAAAACAGAAATTAGGTAATGCTAAAGCCTCTTTACGCTAGTGTAATTTTCTACCTAACAAACACATCTATGTAGGCCCTATGTATCAGGGTAGCATTTTAAAAGAAAAATGCAGGAAATAAAGAGAAAGAAATTGCATTTTAATCACTTGAATTGTTTAATCGAATTATCAAAGTATATCTGAAAGAATTTTCTCAACACAGTTGTTTTCAATTACATGTAGCAGTAGCTACGATAATACAGTAACTACACGAGATGTCGACATCATATAATTGAAATTGTCCCCATCGTTAACTTTCTTTAGAGTGATTTTATTCTTCACTGTAACGGAAGATGGTTAGGACGCTGGTGCCAGGATCAAGAGTACAACTACTCACTACCTCATTCCTCTCGCTATTGTAGTGCAAACTATAGAAAATATTTGAGTCATCCTTATTCGGCTGCGGACCAGAAAAATCCAAGAGATTCAACTCAGAATCTAACAGCTCGATTCCCTTTTGCGGATTATTTATCAGAATTCTTCCAGAAGTATCGACAAAATTCACACCAGTTGTTCTTCCACTGAGTGATGATTTGTATTGCCGTTCAATATTCCCATCCGTATCGATCTCCGTTAATATCGTGCGAGAATAATCGCTAACAGATACTAATACCAGGTTTCCATCTGACTTTTGAAGTACGCTATCAACACATGTGAACCCATCGATATCTCGAGACAACTTTACTTCATGAAGCAAGGAACCATTCGGATTGTATATGCGTACTGCGTCAGAATCTTGGATTATTAGGCTGCCGTTAGCGGATACGGACATAGAAGAAATTGAAAACATCAGATCACTAATCAATGTGTCGACGTTAAACTGATGCTCTCCATCTCTCGTAATGCGAAAGACTGAAGAGCAAAAAGTTTCCCTGTTCTGCTCCAGTATATACAGGCAGTTTGACACATTGCAAGCTGCTACGAACCCAGGACGTATTCCTTGTAGTTCGATGACACCTCTCACCTCTGCCATATTGTTGCGGTCGTAAACTCTAATATCGAAATACATAGACTTGTTTTGAGGACGTTGTAAGCAGAATAAAACTATGTCATCTTTGATTGTAGTCACGTCGACGATGGAACAGTGGATCGTTGATTGATGCAAAATTTCCAGACGAATCGTCTCCTGAGCTAAAATCATTAACTACGTTGCATAAATTGCGCAAACGAAATGACTTGCAGGGCCTATAAAAATATGCTGATTAGGTGACGTAGGCCTACATTTTTCAAGCACACATGCACTTAGAAAATTGATTGTTATATACTCTACTTGAAAAATGAGGTAAACTAAATTTATGACGTAAAACAACCTGTAACGTGAATAAGGAAACTAATTCACTAATACACTAATATAAAGTGGAAACATAGCGAAGAAATTAATTACTGGATTTGTAAATAGATCAAAGCAAAATCAGACTGGACAAACAGTTTATGAAATCTAACATTACCCAATTACTCTATAACGCATTTTACCATAATGTCCAAGAAAAAAGTGTATGGTCGCATCAAGTGATATCGCAATAACAGATTATGATGTGCTAGGGGACCAACGCTTAACGCAAAACTTAATTAGACCACCCTCAAAAGATAGAAATAAGTGTAATAACATAATATACACCATTAGTCGAAAGAAAAGACTACCCTATTACAAGAACACTATTAGAACGCTCGCGAATCACCTGTTGCTTTGCGCTTCGATTTAGACTAGCCTAGAGCGCTTTAGAAGTTTGGAGTTTACGATTACGATTACAATTACAACGTTGCACTGATTACAGCTTTCCGTAAACGATTGCATAAATGATGATGATGATGATGATGATGATGATGACGACGGTGGTGGTAACACAACATTATTATGTGATGATAAAATCCTTTTTTACGCTGAAGTAGGTTACAAGGAAATTAAACAGATCTGTTTTCTTTCGAACAGTAAGCATAGTAAGAAATATGACTGACTTTCACATCCTCCATAATTCCAATTCATGGTGTAATTATTCGTTTGCACAAACTAGAGCTAACACGTATATTTCATGAACTAACCAATGCCATCTAGAGCTCTGTGAAGTTCATTTCGGAAGAAGTTGGTCGTAAGAATGCTGCTCCATTGCGAACAGACAGTTCTAAGTCTGCTTATCACAAGATCAGCCTTTTCCTTCCACACACTTTTGGCCAGCTTCATACCCGTCACTTCCATAGCTACGGCTTTAACGAGGATGCACTCAAGCATCTCGATCGGTAGATCATGCAACTATAATAGGTAACGTTTAAACATATCATGATCTGTTTTTACACTACTTTATAAATCGTCAGTGAAAAGATCATTTGGCCGAAGAATTCAAGCAGAGGTCAAGATCAAATAAAAATATAAGGAACTGGACGAGATACCTATGTTTTCGGTTTAATATTGTTTGGTATTAATAAAAATGCATAACATTTCCTCTTTTTTCTTCTGATATTTTAGTTTTTATTAATATTTTTCAATAATTACTTTTCAAACTATTTCTTTACAGAATTCCTCTGAAATCTGTTCTTGGCTGCTATAAGATGCAATAGTTAGCGAGAAAACAGATTTGGTTCAGCGATTAAAAGGCAGTAGACCTATTCAATTGGCGGCTAAGGAAAATAACGAGGAATCACTAAAGTACCGCATTAATCAGATATCCCTAGAATGAAGCCCAATTTGGCTGAAAACCAGTGATGGATGTCACTCAGTTAGACATTTAGACAATTTGGCCCATTCGTGTAAAATTTGAGAACGATTAAATGCTAATAGGGCTATATGACTAAAATAAAAGCCTAGAAATTGTCGGTCTGCAAATTACACTACTACAATAATTCACAAAAATATTCAAAAAAGAATTGTGATCTGCATTTTATTGTTATGTAGCTTACCGTTGTGCCGCTAAATGAGGCGAGTTTTGCACGTTTAGCACTCTCTACTTGTTGGAATGCTGCTATAAAAGAAAAGCATACAATAATGCCCCGTTACAGTTATTGCAAATACATTTTTAATATACTTATTAATATAATATACTTTAGTATGACGGCCTCAGTATAGCCATGCAAAGCGTTGGTAGTCTCGTGTTTTTATGCGTACTTTACTGACTCTGAATAAATAAAG
This sequence comes from Allolobophora icterica, assembly GCA_963556255.1. NCBI lineage: Eukaryota > Metazoa > Annelida > Clitellata > Crassiclitellata > Lumbricidae > Allolobophora > Allolobophora icterica. Next base: position 9,074,949 of record OY744610.1, read on the forward strand.
GCTTTAGCTAAGGTTTGCATGGTTGATAGCAAATCGAGAGTTCATGTTATGAAATTGATTCGAACTTTCAACTAACAATTAACTATAGAGCATACAATTAAAGACTTCTTTGCGTTAACTTGCCATCTGAGCCTTCAGTCGTTTGCTCGTCATTACTGGATTCAGCTGATGTTCGCTTCCTTGACATGACGTACATGTATGGGATGCGCAAGAAATCTGCAAAGAAACAAATGTCGCCTCAATGTCAATTATATTGCAAGAAACACCAAACGATGTCCGAAAAAATCGAACGAGAACAAAAAAATTGATTTAGATTGCAAAAGTCAACCGCCTAAGTCAAAGGTTTTAAACTAATTACAGCAAATAAACTCACTACAATTATTGAATTCAAAACTTGTTTAATATACTTTAGTATTATGAGGCTTCAGCATAGCGATGCAAAGCGTTGGTAGAGTCGTGTTTTTATGCGTACGTTGCTGCTTCTGAATAAATAAAGGCTTTAGCTAATGTATGGTTGCATGGTTGATAGACACCGAGAGTTCATGATAGGAAACTGATGCGAGATTTCAACTAACAATAAACTATTGAGCATACAATTAAAGACTTCATTGCGTTAACTTGCCATCTGAGCCTTCAGTCGTTTGCTCGTCATTACTGGATTCAGCTGATGTTCGTTTCTTTGACATGGCGTTTGGGATGCACTAGAATCTGCAGAGAAACAAACTTCGCCTCAACGTCAATATCGCAAGAAGCATCAAACGATGTCCGAAAAAATCGAACGAGAATAACAAACTTGATTTCAACCGCCTCAAGTCCACCGTTTTAAACTAATTAAAGCAAGCAAAATAAAAAATATAATATTCATATTGAAACATAATTCGATGCCAAACGAATAATGGCGTCTTGAACCCATATAATTAATTAGTATGACGTCACACAATTGTAAATTAATAATGTCATAATTGATATAGGCCCAGCAGTTTTTAAATATCATGACATAATTATATAAATGTTATCATTAAAAATATAGTTCGTAAATAGTATCATGACTGTTCATTCATTCATTCATTCATTCTGGAAATTTATACAGCTCCTCTTCAAGAGACCTAGTCAGAGACGCTCCCAGCCCAGCCACGGCTAAAGAGATATGAATTGAGGTATCGTAAGAAAGCAGGTGAATTTATTCCGGAGGAAGCAGCGTCAGGGGATCGGAAGACCATTTCGGGTAGACGGGCCAACAGTCGAGAAGGCTCGGCGTTGTCTGACTGCAGAGCGGGCCCGAGGGACCAATGGCTCCATAATGGCTGCTCTAGTTGGGTATGTTATCACGCAACGAAACAAGCAGAATTCTTCCCTATGATTCGCCGCATCCAGTCTCTTCTTGTTTGCCACAGAGTCCAGACTGGTCTTCTCTCTGCGCCCCTCAGAGTAACCAATTAGGCGCTATATAAATGCACGTACATACATACATACATACATACATACATACATACATACATATATATATACATACATACATACATACATACATACATACATACATACATACATACATACATACTTACTTACAAACGTACATAATGATCTCCTTGTCCTTCGGGCTAGGACTTCGATGGCTCAGCATCGTGATTTTGCCATCCTTGGCACTTCTTTATGGAATCACCTGTCATTGCTTAGGATCTCGCCCTCTTCTCTGCCCTCCTTGAAGACCTTCCTTTTCCTTCGGGGCTGTCACGCTGGGAACGTCTCTGAATAGTCTAAACTGTGAGCGACGCTTTATAAATTACCATATAAGATAAGATAAGATAAGATAAGATAATCATATATAGGAACATATATGTAAAATAGCATTTAATCGTAATCGTAATCTCTAAACTTCAAAAGGGCCACTCGAAGGCCAAGTGCAGGACTCCAGCCTATTCGCGAATCAGAGGTGGCTTTCCAAAGTGTAGTCCAGGGGAAATCCGAGTCCGGTTACCATTGGGGCAGGTCATGAGAGGTGCTCACATTCACTGAAAGAAAAAGATACGGAGAAGATAAATGAGAGGAAAAAGAACCACTTGGACAAAGAAAAGATAGACAGACCGATATAGAAAGCGAGAAATAGGCCTACATTGTTTTAGTCCCAAGCCTGGAATCGATGAGGCATTCTTAAACATGATCACAATTAATTCACTGTTTGAAATGAGTTATATATTGGTTCTGAAGTAATCGATTTAAGCTGAGCTTAATATTATTCGTTGAAGTAATTTTTTACGACATCTGTCGGTTAGCAAGGTCTTTGACGTTGAACCTAGCTTACTTAAAACGATAAAAGGGTGTGAAAAAATAAAACATAAAAACTCCTAGCGGCAGAAAAGGAATTTAAACAGCCTTGGATTATTGTATTTGTCAGAGTTTCATATTCATTTTGAGTACAAGATTGTCATTTAGTATTTAACGACATCTAGCGGTTATAAGAACATTTTATTTCGACCGAATCTTAAGGAAAGTAAAGTCATTTTAAATACTCGTTGCAGTCGATAGCATAGGCGTAATTTGTGGGTATGAAGACTTCCCGTATCCCACTTTTTGGACTGGGGAGTACCGTATCTCTCACATTTTAAGCAACGCCAATCAGTATTTTATTATTGAGCCTTCCCTGAGATCGCAGTCTCCGCCTTGCTTCATGCATGTAGACAGAGTGAGGAATATGTAGCACAAAAGTACGAAAGTACTTTTAAACACAGGTAAACCTAGAGCTAGACGAGCTGAGTCACATGCAGTCAGACAAGCAGACTTTCAGCCATACAGGTCACCCGACACACTGACCGCCGTAACCAGCTCGCAGATCTGGATCACGGCTAAACTCTTCTCCATGCGATAAGCGAAAGTGGATAAGAAATTGGTATGACCATCCACTTTCTAGACATGGTCGATCGGAAGTAAATTTAGTAAAGCTCGAAATGTTTAATTGTGCCGAACGTCTAGGTGATGACTAATTCGAACGGTTGTTATATGTTCGATTACAATTACAATTACGAAGATAATTAAGCCACTTTCAATGACTCGTAACGACACCGTAATGACTGTGATTTGTGGAAAAAAAGAATCGATTGAACGAAAATGCGTTAAATATATTGGTTCCGAAATAACCGATTTAAAGGTGTCTAAACTGAGCTCAATATGATCATTTGTGGTCAATGATAACGACATCTGGCGGCAACCAATATCGTTGAGTTCGAAATTAGTTTACCTAAAACGTCATCAGAACTTGGTTGAAGTACAGTAAAGTATAAGAGTAAGAATAAATTGCGAATCACATCTAGACGATTAGGTTAAGTTGGCGATTGAAGAAAATGTCTCTGCCTACGGCACTTTTTGAGATAGTCGATGACGTCACGTTGTCATTGGCGATCGGTAGGCCTATTTATACAGTATGTAATTTTATATTATATATATACATATATATATATATATATATATATATTTAGTATATTTAGAATAATATATATATATATATATATATATATATATATATATATATATATATATATGAGATGGCTTCTATCTATCTTCTGTTGTCATGAAACCCTGAAATGTCTGATCTCCAGCGTAGCCGAGCATTGAATCGTAGCATGCGGTCGTTCGGCACACGACGTTGTCATGGCGTTCGCCGATCGCCAAGGACAACGTGACGTCATCGACTATCTCAAAAAGTTTGGATATATTTTTAGTATATTTAGAGTAATATATAATTTTGTAATGTATATAGACCATGGAAGCCGCAGGATGTCGTTTAAATATGAAATTACAAAGTTTCGATTAGACACCTTTCATTAAGGATGTCTTGTTACTATAATAAGCGTTAAAATTTCGTTGCATTACTGCTATACTGTTGTCATTGTTGAAGAGTTCGAATATGACAAAACCACAAAATGTTGTTAAATGCGAAATATTAATTATAATCTTATTCATTAAAGTTGGAGAAAGGAGGATGGCGACGCTAGTCATCTTTCTTATGACAGCGCCCGTGAATGAGCTGGTGCTCTGCGCTTGGCTTTCAATTGGCGCTTTTCAAGTTTGGAGATTAGGCCTACGATTGCGACGAGCACGATATGCGTTTGTTGTCTGCAAACTAATCACCTGTAATGAAAAGCATGCATTTCAGCCACTAAAAACTCAGAAAAATATAGCAATAGAAAAATATATAGCGTCGTTAAACAACAACTAACCGACCATCTCCACTTATATGCAAATGGTATAGGCAAGTTTGGAATCGAAGGCCTTTGCATAAGATGTCGTTTAACACTGGGAATTATAACCATGCTCCCTCTGCTTACCTGTTGTCGCCTGACTTTCTTGTGTATGACAATAAATGTGTATGACAACTGCTGAATATATTGTTTAATTTGCAAACAGAAATCATCTTATCGCAATACGTGTCCTCATTCTAGACGTCTTATTTCATGTTGTTAAACTTAAACACTGATTAGGCCTACTAATGACATGATAAAGTTCAGTTTTGACATCTTTAAATGGTGCGTTCGGACATTTTAAATTAATTTTCATTTGCAATGTATATGTTAAATTGTAGTCAACGGCCTTTGATGTCATATGACGACGTTAAACCTAGAAATAATAAATACTAATTGATTCGTTTACATTGTTTACAGTGGCGGCACCAGCTATACAGTTTCAGCAGGTCGCGTCAGGGTCATGGGAGTTAGTCAGCAGGTCGAACAAATTAATGTTTGAGTTTGACGCACCAAGCAGCATAATCTCAACATTAGCAGCATAAATTGTATATATAAAACGACGAAAGTTATTACTGAACGCTTATAGCCCAATTGACTGCTTACTTTACTATTTTTTTAAGATTTGAAAGTAGGCCTACTGATTAGCTACTCAGAACACCATGAACATGTAGCCTATGCTAATAGGACGACGACATTACAGAAACAGTCAAGAGTAAAATCGGCAGGTTAACTACAGTGACATTGCAACAATTAAACAGATCACAGATCCCGCTAACTGGGGACTCCTGATACATTGTGTAGCTAAATATTTAAAACCGGACTGACAATTTAATAACGAAGTCTTCAAATGGAGAAAAACACTTAACTAAGTAGCTTAACTAATATCAGGCAAGGCACACATAAATTGAATCAGGTTTTACATGATAGTCTTGAACAGGAAAAAGGAAAACAACCAGGGCTGTAGTGGTAAATTTGAGGTGAGTACACGCTACCGGTGAGCAGCGGCGTCACCCAGGGCTTTTTTAGGAATTCGTCTAAGAAAATGTCTGACTTTTACGAATTCTGAAAAAATTTCTTGCCATTCTACGATTTCGTCTCTGAAAAAAGTTGATGACCTTTTTTTTTTTTTTTTTTTTTTTTAGTCATTCGCCTTTGAAACCTTTGAAAACCTCTCTTTTTAAAAAAAAATTCGTTATTCGCTGGGTATACGGTCTCTAAAGAGGTAAGTATACGCTGTATACCCGCGTTACAGCCCCGAGTGTCCCCTCTCAAATTTCTCGAGAGGTAAGTATACGCTGTATACCCGCGTATACCCTCGACTACAGCCCTGAAAACAACCTGACTAGGCAACTTAACTATAAATGGCAAGGACTAGGTACACATGGCACAGAGGAATTATGAGTGTGACTCGGAATCAATCGTTGATTCAACAGCACTCTACCCAAGAATAGTCTGGTTTACTGGACCTTTTGCTTCCGCGGGGTATCGGTGTACTTGATTCTGGTTGACACGAGCGGTTATGTCTTCTAGTAGAAGAATCCCTTCGGGTTGTCGACAGTGTATTCCTTCTGCCACTCTCTCACTACGTGCTGTCCGATTTCCCCAAAGATCTACCTTCTCTCGATTTACGTAGTGGAGTTGACTTCCGATAGGTGGAGTCCTTCTTTAGCCGCAGCGTCAGCTTCTTCATTTCCACGGATACCCACTTGACTCGGAATCCAGACCAACATGTCGTTGTCTGGGCCAAGTCTGTTGATGCTTTCGAGCACCACCATCACCAGTGCTGGTCTTGAGTCAGACCGCTGTGCTATCACCGACTCCGCAGCGCTGAGGGAATCAATAAAGACGGCGAATCTGTCCCTTGTGAATGTTCTGTTCTTGCAGATCCAGTCGATAGATATCGCCGTTAGTTCGGTTGCATACACACTGGACGACTCTGCCAGCCTCAGGATAATTCTGTAGCCGACCTCAGGAATCACGACTGCTGCCGCGGCCGTGTCTTCGAACTTTGACCCGTCCGTGCATATGCAGAGGTGGTTTCGAAACTTGGAATTTATCCACGTGCAAGGTTCTATGACCCTTCATCACCTCCTCTGCTGCGTGGTCATTGCTAGTAACGATGTCGACACCCTCCTTCAGACTGCCATCGTGATAATCCTTTCCATGACCTTACACAGACGATTCCGGTATCGTGGGGTCTTTGAGAGGCTTGAGGCAGGCTGCGTTGTTTCAGACGCAGTTGTAGACTTCAGAAGATCTTTCAGTGCTGGCTCTTGTAGATTATGGATCAACTCGTACGGGACCTTCTCCTCTCAAGGGCGTCGGTTCTTCTTGGCTCAATTGATGGCCTCCTTGGGGTCATGGAGACTGAAGGAGTCATTTAGGGTCTCCAGGTTCGTATCCAAGGTGACGGATGGAGGAAGATCACTTAGATCAGCCGTAGTGCTTCATACATAAATATAGTCTCAGGATTGAATATGTAGAGGTGTGTAAGGAGTTCTCTGCGTCGCGTTCGTTTGCTTTAAAGGCATGGCGCTAACGTCAGATTAGCGTACATACTTACTTTACGAAGATGCATAACAAGCAATCCACACACAACCTATGTGTCTGTCTGTCTGTCTGTCTGTCTGTATGTCTGTCTGTGTCTGTCTGTTTTTGTTCATGTTGGCTGAATGGACAATGGCAGAGGATTATATTGCCACTGTCTCGTGTAAATATCTGAATTGAGACACAGATTCAGAGACAGACAAATAGACAGACAAAGAGAGATATATACAAATCGGAGAACGGGACCTATAATATCCGTTATAATTCGGTTATGATATCAACGATTGCGATCCAAACGGCGCAACATCATTGGTAGATGAGAGCAGAAGGAACTTTGTTAAGCGTAATTGGGCGGATTAACACAAAAGACCCACTTGGTCATCTACAGTACATGAACGATGAATTCTAACACTTCAAATACAACGCTCTAGTTAGACACCTTTAAATAAAAGAATAGGCGCGTTATAATAATCGTGAATTGCGTCAAACGATGTAATAAATGAGTCAGAGGTCGAAGTCAATGGTTCTGATAATTACAAGATTTCGTTAAAAAGTGAAATATTAATATACAATCTCATTTATTTTAGCGGGAAAGCAGAACTCCTCCCTGAGAAAAATGCGTTTGTAGCAATTGGGTAAAGGAGACAAAGTCTCTAGTGGCAGCAGTGTCACGAGATGAAAGCGGAAGGCTGTTCCAGAGAAACGGTGGTGCCACAAACATGCCCCGTTACTAATTGAACGGACTGTGTAATCTCATCGCGCGTGTGTTGACGGGAATCTTTCAATAAAGAAATATTTGATCTAATTGATAATCACATTTGTTGTGACACGACATCGCTAAACAGTAAGAACTGCTACTTAAATCGTAATATATATACATAAATATATAAGTACACACATACATAAGTAAATACATAAATACATACATAAATACATACAAACATGCATACATAGCTGCCTACATACATACATAAATACAAAAATACAGGGTATATAATTATTGAAGCCAAAAGAAAGAAACACGCTCCCATTAGACACCTTCAATTAAATGCAAAGAGATAATATAATAAACATCAACTTTTCGGTCAGGGTGTATAACTATGGTACAAACAAGAACTAAACATTCAACACGCTCCAATTAGACACCTTCAAGTAAATGCGCAGAGATAATATAATAAACATCAACTTTTCGGTCAGGGTGTATAACTATGGTACAAACAAGAACTAAACATTCAACACGCTCCAATTAGACACCTTCAAGTAAATGCGCAGAGATAATATAATAACCATCAACTTTCGGGCAGTCGCTTAATATCCAGTTATCCACCTTAACATTAAATTAAGTAGCAATTGTTCTCAAAAGCTATTTCGATGCCACAAGATGTCGCTAACCTGTTGTATCCAGATGATTCGTAGGATGTTTTCATTGAACCCATAGCAGAGAAGCGTAGGTCCTCTAGCATCTTCCGAGAGCCAGACATATATGTACGAAGTGCTAACGACTTCATTTTCTTAGCCTCGGCATACGATGGCCAGCGGGCAGTCTTCTCCTTCGCCGACTGATCTCCACCGACAGCATACGGTAGTGTAATCATCATGCTTTCTTAACATTTGATGTCCTTGTGCGGATTTGAACACCTAACCTCTCCAGTGATATTCCAGCCCGCTCATTACTAGGCAATCGTTGACTTTAAGGAATATAAGAAAACATGTCAGATTAATTCAGAATTATTCATCCTAATTATAAATTACCGTTTCAGGCAAAATAATTAAATCCCTGAACGCTATGATCTCAAATCTTAGGCTCCGTTAAGCACCTTTAATTAGGTTGTTCATGTTAGTCAAATACACATTTAATTACATTACATCGGGAAACTCCGTCACTGTTCGTACTCTGACAGTGCCAGTCCCAAGCCTGGATGAAGGAGGAGGGCGACGCTAATGATCTTTGTTATAGCACAGTGTCGTTAAACTGAAACTACTACTACTTTGTAATTTAGCCATACATACATACATACATACATACATACATACATACATACATACATACATACATACATACATACATACATACATACATACATACATACATACATACATACATACATACATACATACATACATACATACATAGTGTGTATATATGTATGTATGTGTGTATGTATGTATCTATGTATATTGTATGTATGTATCACGTACATAGATACATACATACATAATGATCTCCTTGTCCCTCGCGCAAGGACTTCGATGGCACAGCATCATGCTTTTGCAATCCTTGGCCCTTCCTATGGAATGACCCCCCGTCACTCTGCAGCAGGATATTGCTTAGGATCTCTCCCTCTTCTCTCCGCTCTCTGAAGACCTTCCTTTCCTTCGGGGCTGTCTCGCTGGGAGCTTCCTCTGAATAGCCTATGCTGTGAGCGACGCTTTATAAATAACCACATAAGATAAGATAATGACATATATATAATAATATCGCAATCGTAATCTCCAATCTTCTAAAGCGCCACCAGAGTGTGAAGTGCTGGATCCAGACTATTCACGATCGCTGCGTCAAATCAGAGGTGGTTTTCCAAAGGGAAGTCCAGGTAAGTCCGAGTCTGGTTAGCATCGGGGGAGGGGGAGGCAATAGAGGCGGCACATAACATGCACACATTCACTGATAGAAAAAGATACAGAGAAGAGAAAGGAGAGGAAAAGAAACACTTGGAGAAAGAAAAGATACACACAGACAGACGGACGGACAAACCGATATAGAAAGAGAGAATTATTGTAAACTCCCAAGCCTGGAATCGATAACGCCGATTGAAAGACTGCCATTAATAATTAATTCACTTCTTAAAATGCGTTATATATTGAAAGACAGAAATACGGAGTCATTATTTTAGTCCCAAGCCTGGAATCGATAAGGCATTCTTAAGCATTATCTCAATTAATTCACTTTTTAAAATGCGTTATATATTGGTTCTGAAGTAACCGATTTCAGGGTGTCTAAACTGAGTCGTTGAAGTTAATTTTTACAAGATCCTTGCGTCGAACTTAACTTAAAAGCAACTTAAACACTTATAATATTATTGTATATGTCATAGTTTTTATTTAATTTTGAGTATAAGATTATTTAGTAATTAAGGACAACTGGCGGCTGACAAAACCTTTGACTTCGACCTAATCTTAAGTCCCTTTGAATACTCGTTGCAGTCAATAGCATAGGCGTAATGTGTGGGGATATGAGGGCTACACGTACCCCACCTTTTCCCACATTTTAAGCAATGCCAATAAATATGTAATTATTGTGCCTTCCCTCCGCCTTCCTTCGTCTATGTAGACAGAGTTAGGAATATGTTCCACAAAAGTACGAAAGTACTTTTAAACACAGGTAAACCGAGAGCCAGACGAACTGTGTCACATGCAATCAGACAAGCAGACTTTCAGCCACACAGGTCACTCGACAGACTGACCGCCGTGACCGACTCGCAGAATGATCTGTACCACGGATACAATCTTCACCATGCGATAAGCGATAGTGGAGAAGAAATTGGTACTACCCTCCCCACTTTCTAGACTAAAGTTACGCCCCTGGTCGGTCGGAAGAAAATTTAGTAAAGTTCTGACTGTTTAATTATGCCGAACGATTATTATTTTCATAAATTAATTGAACGTTTAAATGGTTGGTTAGACACCGTGTCACAACAAAGATGATTAGCGTCTGATTATAGTATTGAAGTATATTAAAATTGGATTAATCAATCAATCAATCAATCAATCAATCATCAATCAAATAAGCATTTATACAGCGCCCCTTCAAGAAAACTATTCAGAGGCGATCCCAGCCCAATCCCGGCGAAAGAGAACAGTCTTTAGAGCAGAGAAGAAAGCGGTGGACGAGTCTCGAGGAAGACTCGTCAAGTAGAAGCCAATTCCATACTGTGGGTCCAACCACGGAGAAAGCGCGCATATGGGATATATAATAATATATAATAATAAAATATATTATTTTTATGTACATAAATCATGGAAGCCGCAAGATGCCCTTTAAATGGATGCTACAAAATGAAATTACAACGCTCCGATTAGACACCTTTCATTATAGGCATTACATTACTATAATAATCGTTATTCGCGTTGCTTCATAAAAATTTGTTCATGCTATGATGGTGTAATGCTAATGCTGACGGGAACGAATTAGACTAAACCACAAAATGTCGTTTAATGCGAAATATTAATCATAATTTGATTCACAAAAAGGAGAAAGGATTAGGGCGACACTAATTATCTCTGTTATGACAGCGCTCTTGAATAAGCTGGTGCCCTGCACTTGGTTTTCAGATGGCGGTTTATAAGTTTGGAGATTGTGATGCGACACATTCTCCTTAAACAGCAACTAACCATCCAATCGCTAACTCACCTCCACTTATTTACAAACGATATGTACAACGTAGGCTTCAACGGCATTGACAACCATAAGATACTATCTTATTACGATACATGTATCATAGACATCATCAGCTGTATTATTTTTGTCGTTAAACAATGAATACTA
>OY744610.1:9088776-9113776 GCA_963556255.1 Allolobophora icterica
ATATAATATGATGTCGTCTAACTCTACTCATTTACTTTTAGTAGATGCTGTTTAACGATAATACAGAGCTCATGAGCGTCGCCGTCCTCCTATATTCAGGCTTGGGACTGGCACTACCCGAAATAAATCACCTTTTAGGACTCGTACGAATGTAAAGTGTAGGAGAAGTAGCGACTGTAAGTACTAAAATGAGGTCTATATAAGGCCAAAGTTTATATAAAAAAACAGAGGCGTTCTTCGACAATCTTGTCCTATAGGCCTATATCGTTTATACCTAAAGCTTCCACTAAATATAACGGTGTCTAAATTTAACCGAATATAAACGTTAGCATTAGTGTTTAAAGACATCGTACGGGGACCAAGAACCTTTAAATTTAACCTATGCAAATTCTGCTGTAGTAATGATTTATTGAAAGATCGCGGAATGCGATAACGAAACGAAAATTTGCAATAAATAGCAATGTCTGAAACTTATTTGAAGGGTCTAAGCAGAACCTGCGGGTTCGTCAGTTAAACGACATCTAACGGCTGCCATAACTGTTAACGCCGTCCGTAGTAACCACACCGTAAGTTATTATTCCAAAAGTTTAACGATATCTTGTGGCTACTATGACCGTTGACGTCTTTGAAAAATTACTTGTATATCAGTTCATTTTCTTGATTGCAGATGATTCGTTCCCGGTCGTAATAGTAGAAGTTGCTGTTTAACGACACTGTGTCATAACAACGATTATTAGCATCGCCCTCATCCTCTATCCAGTCTTGGGATTGGCACTGTCAGAGTACGAACAGTGGCAGAGTTAAAACATTGGTTAACGGGTCTTTTATATTAAGATTATTACAGTCCCGTGATTTATTGTGTCTAATTGGCAAATTGCGATGGGACACGAGTCAAAATTTATCAGGCAGGCAGGCGGGCAGGCAGGCAGGCAGGCAGGCAGGCAGGCAGGCAGGCAGGCAGGCAGGCAGGCAGGCAGGCAGGCAGGCAGGCAGGCAGGCAGGCAGGCAGGCAGGCAGGCAGGCAGGCAGGCAGGCAGGCAGGCAGGCAGGCAGGCCTGTCGTTAAACGATGAATATTAATACATGATTACGTACTTACTTTGTCAATCACCAGTCTTCCGACATCCCAAAGTCGTCGTTGATAGTCTCCTGCCAATTCTTCCGTGGTCTTCCCTTTCTCTTTTTCCAATCAGGGATCCAGCTCATCGCTTGGTTGCCTCTTCTATCCTTATATATATATACGAACCACATATCACGCCACGCAACAAACAGAATTCTTCCGTGTGATGTGCCGCCACCAGTCTTTTCTTGTTTGCCACCGTCATCAGTCAGGTCTCAGATCCCAATATTAAAATGGATGACCTGTAGTTCTAACCAATGGGAATGGATGGAGGTGACAGAAATTATTTATTATGGAATTCAACACACCAATCAACACAGCACACCTTTTCAACTCATACAACTCAACACACCTTTTCTCATGCCATATATAGCATTGTATGGTTGCGATTTAAAGGTGTCTAAAGAGAGCGCTCTCGCTCCAATCGGCCACCGTGTCCCTTGAACCCTAACCCTCACACAATTCTTTGGCTGCCTATTTGGTAGCGCTTTGAATTTATAATTTCTGAGTCTTATGAAACCTTTAAGAAACGTAAGAAACGTTTAATTGTTGCTGCTTAACGACAATACATAGCTGATCAGCGTCGCCGCCCTCCTTTTTTCAGGCTTGTGACTGGCACTATCCGAAATAAATCACATTTTAGGACTCGTACAAAATGGAAAGTGATGAGCAAGTACCGACTGTACTAAAATGAGGGTTATATAAGTCCAAAGTTAATCAATATAAAGGTGTCTCTATGACGGCGCCTTGCATGGCTGCCAAAACGTGTGTTTAATTAAGATCTTAGTCTTCATATTGGATCCGTTGCTTACCCATATCCTTTCGAGCCTCCCACTCGCAGCATTTGCCTTCCCTTTACATCCTTATCACATTTGCTGGCCGCTCTTATTAAGCTATCACAGTAATAGATATCACTCATTGACCCAGCCTTCCTGTCATCGATAATTATCCTGTCAACTTCACTCCATTTTCCTACCATGGTGCTCTCTGTTTTTTTAACAAGGCTAACGCCGACACTCGCCTCTTTGGGGCTGTCCCAATGGACTCGGACCACGTCCTGCATCTACTACTATCTCCAACCAAACCCACCCACTACTCCCTCCGTCCCCGTGCCTGTGATGGCATAATACCTCAGCCGATAGCCTGATGCGTAAAAAGTTATCGTTAGAATGCTATATACTTTTCAACTGTGTTTATTAGATGTCTGTAGACAAAAGTGTGATTTGTAACTTGGTAATAAAGAATATACTTACTTACTTAAGTAATGTTCAGTAGGGCGATATCATCTGCAAATCCAGGTCTCTCAGCGTCTTTACGTAGTCTCGTTCAATTCAAGGTCACGTACACTGTAAGTGGTTCCAGGTCAGAATTCTACTGGAAGTTCTAGAAAACTGTCGCTGATGTCAATGGACTGGAAGAAACTGAGAAATAAGCAAACCATATACAGTTCGAGGAAGCTTCTTGATGAGAAATCGTTCAGCTCTCATCGACAACTCTCTGGAATAGGGCATGCGTAGCATCTTACGACATGAGCTTCTTCGTCTTTCTTTACCTGTATTCCGTAGCGCTTGAAAAGCATTTTGTTCGATCCTAGTTTTCCATCGTTAGGTCGAGAGCGCCTCTGGTCAGTTTCTCTGGAAGAGGCGCTATATAAATCTAGCCATAGGATGGGGTTTCTCAATTGGTGTCCACAGTTTAGAGAACATAAAAAGTGTTGCAAATTGTTAACCTATGTATCATGTCCCCAGGGTTCTGTTCTTACTCCCATCCTTTACATTCTTTTCACCTCCGTCATTCACACTCTCTTTTCTAAGCACCTCGCATCTGGCCATCTCTATGCTGGTGATGTGCAAACTTACATCCATGCTCTCCCAGCTGAAAAACTTCTTGTTCGCTCCACTGACTCCCTTTCTCAGGATCTTCGCTGTTGGATGTTCTCTAATCGGTTGAACCTTAACTCCTCTCAAACCAAACTCATTTGGTTTGGAACAAAGCAGCGATTGTCTAAACTTGATTTCTCACTTCTCTCAACAAACTTCCCGACCTTCTCATACTCTACGAATATCCGCGACCTGGGGGTCACCTTAAACAGTTCACTAACCTTTGCTTCTCACCTCTAATTACTCGCACTTGCTACTACCGTCTGAGGAGACTGCAAGCTATCCATCTCTCCTGCCTATGAATATTTTTAAAACTTAATGTATTGTTTTCACCATATTTTGACTTTAAAATATGCGCAAATATCACGGTTCTGCCATTCTGCCATCCACTTGCGGCATCCCGTGAGCAGTTAGCGGCACTCATGTCGGAAATGACTTATCGAATTATACACCTTTAATTGAAATAATCACTGCAGTATAATAACTATCAATTGCGTCTAATCGCTAGGTAATCTTCGCATCATTTATTTTCATACTTGTTTTTCAATCACAGTTATGGTCGATGTCAAAGGCACTGAATTGCGTTCCATCGAAGGCGAGATATTAATACATTAATAATAGTTATCGGAGTAGACTCTAGGGAGCAGCCGGGGCACGTACCCCCTCAAACAAAAGTGATTGTGGACTGTACACCCAATGCAACAAGTGTAGAATGGATAACCAAATCCCCACGTCCAATATTTTTTACAAGTCTACGTTAGTGATAATGATACAGTTTCAACGACCAGAGAAGCGAAAGAAAATTGGACAAAGTTTTGTGAAAATGAACCTAAACACATGAAAATCTTTAAAGACGTAAACGGCCTTTGTAGCTATAAGATGCCGTTTAATACTGGAAAACATACATTCAGTTTCCAAATACGTGAAATGGAATCCTGCCAATACCCGTAGTGCCAGTAGTGCCAGGTAATGGAAGTCCCAAGCCTGGTAGAAAGGAGGATGGCGAAGTCGACAGCCTTTGTATCCACAATATTTGACAAAACAGTGGTAACATATTAACAAGGACGCTGAAATTAGACATCTTCGATGAAATTTGTCGAGCTTATATAATAATCTTCAAACTGCGTTCAATCGCTACAATGTCATATCCAACACGCTTTGACCCCATAGAAGAGAAACATAGTCCCTAAAGCTTATTCCGAGAAGCAGCCATAGGTAAGAAGTGTTAGCGACTTCACTTGCTTAGCCTCGGCATACGAGAGCAGCTGGGCAGTCACCTATATGCGCTTGACTATTGCCATTAAACTGTTCGATGAAACTGGTTTTGATTAAGTAAATAGTTTTCTCGTACGAATTAAACATTTAACATCGACGGTGTAACATCATGGAACTGGTTGCTTGGTTAGTTACTGTTGGACGACGCCGTATCATGCCAAATACGATAAGCGTCTCCTCCTTCATCCGGGCTTGAGACTGGCACTATCAGATTACGGGTAGTGGCTCAGCCGTGTAGTTTGCTTCTGAGTCAGAATTGTTAGAAGAAAACAGAAAGTGTTAGTTAAACATCACAAAGCGCATGAAGCGCTTTTATAGCCAAAGATCAGTACTTTTTAAAGGTGTCAATCACTTTGGTAGTCGTTTTCAGTTTTTGAAGGACATCTGGCGGTTAATGGCATCGTTTCCAGCCAGAA
Organism: Allolobophora icterica; assembly: GCA_963556255.1. NCBI lineage: Eukaryota > Metazoa > Annelida > Clitellata > Crassiclitellata > Lumbricidae > Allolobophora > Allolobophora icterica. The sequence goes on from OY744610.1 coordinate 9,093,467, forward strand.
AGAGATTTCAGACATTTTATGGATTTAAAATGGTTCTCTAAAATGGTTCTGGGTTAAAGTCTACTTTACCTGAATTCGGTAGACATTTATCGATTTACCGTCAACACTGGATTTATTGAAGGTCGTTCTTAACTGGTTTCTGTTGGGAATTTGCATAGACCTGATTACAGAATGGTTTTTTCCGTGCACTGTACGCCGGCGCAATAGTAGTTGCTTATTACAAACAAGCAAAAATACTCTCTGATATTGTTTTATATGATGGCTGCAGAGTTTAACGACATCCTACGTCAGCAGAAATATTTTTGAACAGTTCTCACTTCTCACAGTTTGAATGGCATAGCCTAGATAATATATAACACGATTTCGTGTTCAAGCCGATGTTTTAGACTAAATGCAATTACTATTGCTATCATATTATGATTTTTAATAGCAGAAAAAATTGTATTAGCCTATTAGTAGCAGTGTTTTTTTCTAGAAAAAAAGGTTCCGGAACTGAACAATAGGTTCCGGAACTGAACAATTATGGAAGGACTAAAATCCCGAGAAAAAACTGGATTGGGGTTGGGAGGGGTCTCAATAAACAATGAAAACAGTTCACAACACCGAAATTAAAATTTAAAAACTAAATTATTGTTTTTATTATTAAAATAAATAAATAATTTTTTTTAGCTGAAGAAAGGTGTCGGAACGCCGTTCCGGCTGAAAGAGCACTCATATATCACGCATTTATTAAGCGTCACTATAGGCCTATAATGGCTAAGCATCAATCGATTATGGGTCAGCCGGGTAGACATTTTCCACCGAATACCGAATCCGGGTACCCGGTAATTGAATGTACTATTTTCCGGATCCGGGTACGAACCGAGTACCATTTGTTCCATATGCGAAGCTTCACATTTTCATGTAGGCCTAATGAAAAATTATCGAAATAAATTTCTGTACTTGTAATAAATGACTAATACATTTTGAATTTTATAAATAAATAATCAATGAAATGACTTGACTGCCGTTGTGGACTTCCGGTGTTGTTGTGTTTTGTGCTTTTTTCTTCAAAATGAATATGCTAGATGAAGCTTAAAGCTGATATTATGAGCCTACAAATTCCGGCATGTGAGGTAGACAAGCAACTATTTGTGTGTACAGTATTTGCCGAGGCGAATATTTCCGAATAGTGCCGAAAAACGGGATATTCGGCCGAGGCAAATATCTGAGGCGATTTCCGGCTGACCCCTACAATCGATGGCGCTGAGCTATTGTGAGTGAATGGGATGAGGCTAGTACCTGTACTCACCTTGTAACAAGGGAGCGCTCTTACCAATCGGGTACTGTGTCCCATGAACCCCAACCTTAGCGTGCCCATGTAGTGATGTGCTCAAGTTCCATCTCAGTGATAGTGATTCTAGATGCGGGGACTGCAAGGTAACAGTCATTCGTCCATATTCTCACGTGGGCCATCATGGGTCCCAAGTGGAAATATGTATGGAATTGATTTGGATGGTGGATGCACGCGCTTCCAGTGCGTCACGCTTCCGGCGCCCCTGCCAATCTATGACAGTCGTATTATAATCAGTTGCGCCAGGAACGACGAAATCGACTGACGCTAACACTTAAAGCGAAAAAGAGCCTGGTACAAGCCTTCATAAGCGGTTGTCTTCACTGCTTTGCGGAGTCTGAAACAGCCTGCTGTTTGGTGTTTAGAAAGGGCGGTGGTGAAACAGAAAAGTAGATGGTGGATGTGGTGGTAAAACAGAAATTAGATAAAAATAAATCCTCTACGCTAAAGTAATTTTGCAGCTAAAAATAAACACATCTATGTACGTATCAGAACACAATTTTAAAAGTAAAATGCCGGAAAGAAAAAAAACAAATTGCATTTTAATAACGTGAATTGTTTAATCGAATTATCAACGTATATCTGAAAGAGTTTTCTCAACACAGTTGTTTTCAATTAGATGCAGTAGTAGCTACGATAAGACAGTAACTACGCGAGATGTTGACATTGAAATTGTCCCCATCGTTAACTTTCTTTAGAGTGATTTTATTCTTCACTGAAACGGAAGATGGTTAGGACGCTGGTGCCAGAATTAACAGTGCAACTACCCACTACCTCATTCCTCGCGCTATTGTAGTGCAAACTATAGAAAATATTTGAGTCATCCTTATTCGGCTGAGGACCAGTAAAATCCAATAGATTCAACTCAGAATCTAACAGCTCGATTCCCTTTTGCGGATTATTTATCAAAATTCTTCCAGAAGTATCGACAAAATTCACACCAGTTGTTCTTCCACTAAGTGATGATTTGTATTGCCTTTCAATATTCCCATCCGTATCGATCTCCGTTAATATCGTGCGAGAATAATCGCTAACAGAAACTAATACCAGGTTTCCATTTGACTTTTGAAGTACGCTATCAACACATGTAAACCCATCGATATCTCGAGACAACTTTACTTCATGAAGCAAGGAACCATTCGGATTGTATATGCGTACTGCGTCAGAATCTTTGATTATTAGGCTGCCGTTAGCGGATACGGACATAGAAGAAATTGAAAACATCAGATCACTAATCAATGTTTCGACGTTAAACTGATGTTCTCCATCTCTCGTAATGCGAAAGACTGAAGAGTAGAAAGTTTCCCTGTTCTGCTCCAGTATATACAGGCAGTTTGACACATTGCAAGCTGCTACGTACCCAGGACGTATTCCTGGTAGTACGATGATACCTTTCACCTCTGCCATATTGTTGCGGTCGTAAACTCTAATATCGAAATACATAGACTTGTTTTGAGGACTTTGTAAGCAGAATAAAACTATGTCATCTTTGATTGTAGTAACGTCGACGATGGAACAGTGGATCACTGATTGATGCAAAATTTCCAGGCGAATCGTCTCCTGAGCTAAAATCATTAACTACGTTGTATATATTGCGCAAACGAAATGACATGTGTCAAAAATATGCCTACATTTTTCAAACACATGCACTTAGAAAATTGGTTGTTATATACTCAACTTCAAAAATGAGGTAAACTAATTTTATGACGTAAAACAACCTGTAACGTGAATACGGAAACTAAAACACTAAAACACTCATATAAAGTGGAGACATAACGCAGAAATTAATTACTGGATTTGTAAATAGATCAAAGCAAAATCAGACTCGACAACAGTTCATGAAATCTAATATTTTCCAATAACTCTTTAACTCATTTACCATAATGCCCAAGAAAAGATTGGACTCAAGTGATATCGCAATAACAGATCGTGATGTGCTAGAGCAGGGGTTCCCAACCAGGGGTGCCCGCACCGCACCCCCTGGGGGTGCGAGATGGCATTTCAGGGGGTGCGAGAAAGAGTAGGTACGTATTCCTGGTAGTACGTATTCCTGGCAGCATAAATATCAGTCGATAAAAAAGTTTTTTATCGACTGATATTTATTTAGGAAATATAGAAAATGTCATAATTATTTAGCTCAAGTTGCCAAAAGCATTTAGCTCAAGTTGCCAAAGTTCAAAGCTCAAGTTACTTACCGGGCTTTATCCGTCATGTTTATACAAATTTCACGAAATTAACTCGTAACAAAAATTGTTTGCACTGAAGGTGACATTTATTTTATTATAACAGAACTTGATATTAATAAATGTAATAATTGTGTGTGCATGTGTGTATACTTACTGAGCAGTATTTGTATCGTAGTGCAACCGGTGTCTTGCAGTGTGCCGGCATCTGTACGTCATTATTTTTGCTTTGAATGCAATGTCATATTGACAATATATTTTTGAAAGAAGCAATGAGCAGGAAAAATTTGTCAAAACGGGCTTTATGAACAGGTAAATTAGCTCATACTTTTCTCTTGCTGGTTCGCAGATTAACCCTTCATTTTTCATCATGTCAAAAAGAAGGCATTGGAATGATGAGTATGTGCGCTTTGGTTTCACTTGCACAACAGGAAATGATGACTTGCAAAAACCCCAGTGCATTCTTTGTAGCATTATGAAATTATATGTGCATTTTATACACTGAGTTAAAAAGCTCATTTTTAGTTCAGTTTGTTCACCCACAGTAGGGCCTACTGTGTGAGTGTTTGTGGTTCAGTCTGTAGTTCAAAAAATAGAAATGTGACTTAGTCGTCTTCAAATGTGATATGACTTTTGTAGGGGGTGCGAGCGCTAATCAGATATTTCCAAGGGGTGCGAGGCATAGAAAAGGTTGGGAACCCCTGTGCTAGAGGACCAACGCTTAACGCAAAACTAAATTAGACCACCCTTAACCCTCATCCGAACAAGGGGGGGGTCTGGCCAGACCCCCTGCATATATTTGTTGCATAACTTTTTTAAATATTATATTTGTTCAAAACGCTTATATAACTTTGTTACTATATTGTTGAGCAACAATAAGTGCATCTAAATGACCAAAAAGACTGAGTGCTGAGGAGGTATTGAAGATAATACTGGCTGAGACTAATGAGACAGTTTTGACAGTGACAGCGATTACGACGAATGTGAATGTGACGAGATGCCAATGCCCGAAGAGCAACTTTAAGATGTTTCTGATGATGAAGATAACGTTGAAATTGACGATGAAGATGAAAACGACGATGAGACAGGTCCTGAAAGTGATGATAACGCTGACGACACCTTTGATAAGAAGAAGCCGATAGACATGAATACAAGTCAAGATCCGGATATTTTTGGCAGTCTAAACCACTTCAAACAGGCTGTGCTCGGTTGCATAATGTAATAAAAGAAAAATGGGGATATTGAACAACTCAGATTGGGAGATGAAGAAGCGTTTCAAATTGCGCTTGCTCTTGTAGCAGCTTGAGAGATCTCTCGTAGCACCGTGGATCACTACCAGAAAAAGCGAGCCACATTGAGGCGCAGTGCTTGGCTGCCGGATTTCGGATTGTTGCTCAGCAGGAGCAGGAAGAGGAGGGTATAAAACGACGATGCTAACTGTGTGGCAAGAAGAAGGAGAGAAACAGTACATATGCTGCACATGTTACAAACCAGTCTGTCTGTATCACTGATCTTCTGCTCCACAGTACACATGGGATCAATGCAAACAAGACTAACTGACTAAATTACAGGCTTCGAATACCAATTTATTTCATTATTTTGAGAGATATTTTTAATAAAACAGTCATGCAGCGTTTGAACATAACAGCAATCAGTACTAATTTTACTAGAAAAATGGTTTCTTCATATTTGGTTCTAATTTTATAGATAGACTATCATTGAGTCGATCAAGCTTTTATGACAGACTGTCACAAAATAATGTATTGAACATTTAGTTTCAAATTCATCGCGTAAATTATTCATTTTTGCATGGAGAGACTGAAATATTGTTATTTATTGTTAACCTAATAACATTTAGCAAAATTGTCATATAAAATACACTGTTACCTATGAAAAGACCAAATCAAAAGAGGGGGTCTGGCCAGACCCCCCCTTGTTCAAATTAAGTTGCATTTTGGCATGTTCGGATGAGGGTTAAAAGATAGAAATAAGTTTAATAACATTCTAGCATTAGTCGACAGAAAAAGACTGCCCTATTACACGAACACTATTACAGCGCTCGCGAATCATCTGTTGCTTTGCGCTTCGATTTAGGGTAGCCTATAGCGATTTAGAAATTTGGAGTTTACGATAACGATTAGGCCTACAATTACAACTGATAACAGCTTTCCGTAAACAATTGCATAAAATGATGATGATGATGATGATGATGATGATGATGATGATGATGATGATGATGATGATGATGATGATGATGATGATGACGACGACAAAATAGGAGATGGTGGTGGTAAAACAACATACTTACTATGTGATGATAAAATCCTTTTTTACGCTGAAGTAGGTTTCAAGCAAGTTAAACAGTAAGCATAGTAAGAAATATGACTGACTCACACATCCTCCATAATTCCAATTTATGGTCTAGTTATTCGTAGAAACTAGAGCTAACACGTATATTTCATGAACTAACCCATGCCATCTAGAGCTCTGTGAAGTTCATTTCGGAAGAAGTTGGTCGTAAGGATGCTGCTCCATTGCGAACAGACAGTTCTAAGTCTTTTTATCACAAGATCAGCCTTTTCCTTCCACACACTTTTAGCCAGCTTCATACCCGTCACTTCCATAGCTACGGCTTTAACGAGGATACACTCAAGCATCTCGATCGGGAGATCATGCAGCTATAATAGGTAACGTTTAAACATATCATAATCTGTTTACACTGCTTTAGAACTCGTCAATGGAAAGAAAATTTAGCCGAGGAATTCTCCTAAGAGGTCAAGATAAAATAAAAAAATAAGGAACTGGACGCAATGTTGTTATACCTATGTTTTCGGTTTAATATTGTTTGGTATTAATAAAAAGCATAACATTTCCTCTTTTTTCTTCTGATATTTAAGTTCTTATTAATATTTTTCAATAATTTCTTTTCAAACCAATTTTGATAAAATTCCTTCGAAATCTGTTCTTGGCTGCTACAAGATGCAAGAGTTAGCGAGAAAGCAGATTTCGTTCAGCGACTACACGGCAGTAGGCCTAATTAATTTTCGGTTAAGGAATATAACGAGGAGTCACTAAAGTACCGCATTAATCAGATATCCCTGGAATGAAGCTCAATTTGGCTGAAAACCAGTGATGGATGTGACTCAATTAGGCATTTAGACAATTTGGTCTCTTCGTGTAAAATTGAGAACGATTAATAGAACTATTCACTAAAATTAAAGCACAGAACTTGTTGGTCTACAAACTACACTACAACAATAATTCAAAAAATATTCAGACAAGAATTGTGACTTGCTTTTATTGTTATGTAGCTTACCGTTGTGTCGCTAAATGAGGCGAGTTTTGCACGTTTAGCACTCTCTACTTGTTGGAATACTGCTATAAAAGAAAAGCATACAATAATGCCCCGTTACAGTTATTGTAAATACATTTTTAATATACTTATTAATATAATATACTCTAGTATAGCCATGCAAGGCGTTGGTAGTCTCGTGTTTTGATGCGTACGTTACTGATTCTGAATAAATAAAGGCTTTAGCTAAGGTTTGGTTTGCATGGTTGATAGCATACCAAGAGTTCATGTTATGAAACTGATTCGAACTTTCAACTAACAATAAACTTTAGAGCATATTATTAAAGACTTCTTTGCGTTAACTTGCCATCTGAGCCTTCAGTCGTTTGCTCGTCATTACTGGATTCAGCTGATGTTCGTTTCCTTGACATGACGTACATGTATGGGATGCGCAAGAAATCTGCAAAGAAACAAATGTCGCCTCAATGTCAATTATATTGCAAGAAACACCAAACGATGTCCGAAAAAATCGAACGAGAACAAAAAAATTGATTTAGATTGCAAAAGTCAACCGCCTAAGTCAAAAGTTTCAAACTAATTACAGAAAATAAACTCACTAAAGATTTTATTCATATTGAAGTATATTTCGATGCGAAACGAATAATGGCGTCTTGAACCCATATAATTAATTATTATGACGTCACACAATAATTGTTAGTTAATAATATAATTATTGATATATTACTAGCAGTTTTTAAATATCATGACATAATATATAAATGTTATCATGAAAAAATAGTATCATGACTGATCATTCATTTTTTCATTCATTCTGGAAATTTATATAGCGCCTCTTCAGAGACCTAGTCAGAGACGCTCCCAGCCCAGCTATGGCTAAAGATATAGGACTTGAGGTATCGTAAGAAAGCAGGTGAATTATTCCGGGGGAAGCAGCATGAGGGGATTGGAAGACCATTTCAGGTAGACTGGCCAACAGTCGATAAGACTCGGCGTTGTCTGGCTGCGGAGCGGGCCCGAGGGACTAATGGCTCCCCAATGGCTCACGCAACGGGCGCAAAGCTCTGCGAGAAGCTAAGTCAGAAATCGGGCAACAGAGTTCAGACAGGTAGGATGGGGCGCTGCAGGAGAGACACCGCCAAACTAGTGCTGCTATCCTGTAGGAGATGCACGCAGAGGCAGCAAGGCAATGAAAGACGTCACGCATATAGGAAGAGACTGGGGCGTATTTTGGAATAAGACCAACAAGTGTTGCAGCAGAACGAAGGATCCGGTCAAGTCGCCCTATTAGGCCTCTTGAGTGACCAACAAGGACCGATATTCAACAAGATTTCCTCTTGCAAAATCCAAGTTTTGGAACACCAATGAAGCATACATCACAGCACAGGGCAGGGTAACAAAAACTGAAGGTGGTAAACGATGCAGTCGATCGGGGCGTCGCACTAATACAGACATTCAATTCCGCTGTAACAAACCAGGAGGAGAAGAAGCAATAATCTGCTTCAGGTGGCTGAGACTCAGCCTGAGAGCCATCGCCAGCAGTTTCCGAAACCACAAAAATTTACTTGTTTAAAAATGTGCAGCCGGCAACATTTATTAGCAGTCTTTTCTTATTTGCCACAGAGTCCAGACTGGTCTTCTCTCTGCGCCCCTCAGAGTAACCAAATAGGCGCTATATAAATGCACATACATACATACATATATACATACATACTTACAAACGTACATAATGATCTCCTTGTCGTTCGGGCTATGACTTCGATGACTCAGAATCGTGATTTTGGCACCTCTTTATGTATTGCTTAGGATCTCGCCCTCTTCTCTGCGTTCCTTGAAGACCTTCCTTCCCCTCAGGGCTGTCACGCCGGGAGCGTCTCTGAATAGTCTACACTGTGAGCGGCGCTTTATAAACAACCATATAAGATAAGATAAGATAAGATAAGATAAGATAAGATAAGATAAGATAAGATAAGACAAGATGAGATAAGATAAGATAAGATAAGATGATAAGATAATGATATATATGTAAAATAGCATTTAATCGTAATCGTAATCTCCAAACTTCAAAAGCGCCACTCGAAGGCCAAGTGCAGGACTCCAGCCTATTCGCGAATCAGAGGTGGCTTTTCAAAGGGTAGTCCAGGAGATGTCCGAGTCCGGTTACCAAAGGAGCAGGTCATGAGAGGTTGCATGCACATAACATGCACACATTCACTGATAGAAAGAGATACGGAGAAGGGAAATGAGAGGAAAAGAAACACATGGATAAAGAAAAGATAGACAGACAGACCGATATAGAAAGAGAGAAATACAGAGTCATTATTTTAGTCCCAAGCCTGGAATCGATAAGGCATTTCTCAAGATTGTCAGAATTAATTCACTGTTTGAAATGCTTTATATATTGGTTCTGAAGTAACCGATTTAAAGGTGTCTAACCTGAGCTTAATATTATTCGTTGAAGTAAATTTTTACGACATCTATCGGTTAGCAAGGTCTTTGACGTTGAACTTAGCTTACTTATAACGATAGCAGAGTGTGAGAAAGATAAAACATACAAACACCTAGCGACAGAAAAGCAATTTAAACAGCTTTGGATTATTGTATTTGGTAGATTATCATATTAATTTTAGTATAGGATTATTATTTAGTATTTAACGACATCTGGCGGTTGTAAGAACATTTGATTTCGACCTAATATCTTAAGGAAAGTTAAGTCACTTTAAATACGCGTTGCAGTCGATAGCATAGGCGTAATTTGTGGGTATGAAGGCCACCCATATCCCACTTGTTGGACTGGGGGGAGTACCGTATCTCTCACTTTTTAAACAACGCCAATCAATATTTTATTATTGTGCCTTCCTGAGATCGCAGTCTCCGCCTTGCTTCATGTATGTAGACAGGTGAGGAATATATACCACAAAAGTACGAAAGCACTTTTAAACACAGGTAAACCTAGAGCCAGACGAGCTGAGTCACATGCAGTCAGACAAGCAGACTTTCAGCCACACAGGTCACCCGACACACTGACCGCCGTAACCAGCTCGCAGATCTGGATCACGGCTAAACTCTTCTCCTTGCGATAAGCGAATGTGGAGAAGAAATTGGTACGGCCATCCACTTTCTAGACCTGGTCGATCGGAAGAAAATTTAGTAAAGCTCTAACTGTTTAATTGTGCAGAACGTCCAGGTGATGAGTAATTCGAACGGTTGTTATAATTATGTTCGTTTACAATTACGATTACAATTCAATTGAACCAGTGAAAGAAAATGCGTAAAATATATTGATTCCGAAGTAACCGATTTAAAGGTGTGTAAATTGAGCTTAATATATTCAGTTATTATAATCTTCGTTTAATATTTTCAAACTGACAAGTAGGCCTACGCAGTATGATTACAAATCAGTATGAAAGGATGATCACAAGTTATTACAGGAGTCGAATTTAACTGTATACGGCAGCCATGCATGGCGCCCATCACGTCCTACATCTCATTTTTAGCAACGCGCCATCTCGCGAATGAAAATAGGTTGAGTGGACCAGCTGTGGTCAATGATGATGACATCTGGCGGCTACCAATATCGTTGAGTTCGAACTTAGCTTACTTAAGACGTCATCAAAACTTGGTTGAGATACAGTAAAGTGTAAGAGTAAGAATAAATTGCGAATCACATCTAGACGGTTATGATTAGGTTATGTTGGCGATTAGAGAAAATGTCTCTACCAACCGCACTTTTTCAGATAGTCGATGACGTCACGTTGTCCTTGGCGATCGGTAGGCCTATATATACAGGATATATGTATATAATGTATATATGTATATATATATGCGATGGCCTCTATCTGTCTTCTGTTGTCATAGAAACCCTGAAATGGCTGATCTCCAGCAAAACGATCATTGAATCGTTGCAAAAGGTCATTCGCCACTCGACGTTTTCATGGCGTTCGCCAAACGCCAAGGAGAACGTGACGTCATCGTCTATCTCAACAAGTTTGGATATATTTTTTGTATATTTAGAGTAATATGTAATTTCGTAATACATATAAACCATGGAAGCCGCAGGATGTCGTTAAAATATGAAATTTCAAAGCTTCGATTAGACACCTTTCATTAAGTATGTCATATTACTATAATAATCGTTAAAATTTCGTTACATTACTGCTATCGCGCAAATGTTGAAGAGGTCGAATATTATTTGACGAAACCACAAAATGTCGTTAAATGCGAATCAATCAATCAATCAATCAATCAATCAATCAATCAATCAATTTCTTTATTGCTTTCGATGACAGTTAACAATAACGAAACATCAATAGAGCAGCTACTAATTTGACAACATATAACGATAACATTATTGAAGGAACTATAATCAAGATCAAGATCTTGCACATGAGTCCATATGAGATAAACTAGAATAATGCATATAGTAGCTAGGCGAACCATCATCAGTACATGCAAAATTGCAACAAAACTACATCAAAATTACATCAAAAGTACCTCAAAATTAAATGTAATATAAACAAATTAGTTTTATTGAATAGTATAGACTCATTTTGTTGCGTTATTTTATATATAATTATATTTTCTCTGTCATCTACGGCAAAGGGCGTCCCTAAGGGATATGAATCCCGCTAAACAGGGGTACCCAACTAGTGGTAATTACAAATTATATGATGGCTTAAGATTGTTTTCTCTCCAAGGTTAGGAGGAGATTAAAAATAAAGAACTGAGGGTAAATTAGGAGAGAATTTACAATTTAGTAAACGACTTAACTATACTTAATTAAAGAATATGTTCCGGGGCCAGGTCCCAGCAGTGACATTGAGTAGGCACGATAAGCGGGTGTCTGATAAGTTATGAGATTATTTCTGGGATATAAGAAATAGCTTTAGTGATTTTTTAAACACGTATTTATTTGTTGCGGACTTGATCTCGAGTGGCAAAGTATTCCAGATTGTCGGAGCTGTTGATTTTATGCAGTTTAATCTTAGGTTAGTTCGTGCTTTGATTGGTCTATATCAGGCATGGGCAACTTCTTTTAACAGAGGGCCGATCTAAGATTTTAAGGGCAGCTCAGGGGCCGCATACCAGTCGCGGGCTAATTTTTGCATATTCATTTGCCCAAGAAAATAAGACAATATTAATTTTATTCAAACTATCTATTGCGATATAACCGTTACGGTTAAATTTATGTTAAACTAAATGAAGATAATTTTTATGATGTCCAAGCATACATGCATTGCCTCTCTACCAATGCCATTCCAACAGTCCGGATTATGAGTGGGACTTTAGATGCCATGGAAGCGTGGATGTCGTCAAATCGACTACGCTTGAACCCTCCAAAAGCAAATTTATTTGGCTAGGCACGCGACAGCAACTCGCTAAACTTGACCTCACTGCTCTTGCAATTGAATTCCCCAACTATACCTTCTCAACTCTTGTCCGTGATCTTGGTGTTTGGCTTGACCAGGAGCTTACTTTTGCTCCACAAATACACCGTCTTACTAGGGACTGCTACTACCAGCTGCGCCAGCTTCGCACTGTTACTCGTTCGCTAACGCCCAGCGCCACTGCTACACTGGTTCACTCCTTCGTCACAGCGCGCCTTGATTACTGCTCATCGCTTTATTTTGGTCTTCCATCTAGTCGCATAGTGTGTTTACAGCGAGTTCTGCGCTCTGCAGCCCGTCTCATTGGGCATATTCCTAAACATGGCCAAGTCTCTAGATATATGCTGGAGGTCCTTCACTGGCTTCCTATGCGCTTACGCATAGAATATAGGATCGCTGCCTTAGTATGGCGATGTTGTCAGGGCCCTGCCCCTGCTTACCTTCGAGAGCTATGCTGCACAGTTTCAGGTATCCAAGGCCGACGTTCCCTTCGCTCAGCGGGAAAAGGGGTACTTTTAGTTCCATTTGCTCGTTCCACGACTATGCAGAGTCGAGCTTTTTCAGTGGTGGGCCCGGTAGTCTGGAATAGACTTCCCTTAGAGCTCCGCATGTGCCCTGGTGTCACCTCTGGCATATTTCTTGCAAAACTTAAAACTGTCTTATATGAACGTGCTGGTGTCGGGAGCGCCTCTGAGTAGTTCCCTTGAAGAGGCGCTATATAAATCTTCGAATGAATGAATGAATGAATGAATCCTAATTACCTACAGTCCTACACTACAATAAAATACTAAATATGTTAAAAGTTTCTTCAGTTTAAAAAATACATAAACCTGTTAGTGTACAATGTATCCATTTGCTTGGTGTGCTATATTTAATGATTAATGTGAAATCTGACACTTCTCTCACGACACAATTTATCCAGTATGGTTGCTTTAATGTTCGAAGTGGCAATTCAAATTTCATTGGAAAGATTGTCATTTGTTAGCCTGAGATCTGCTTCTGCATTTTTTTAGTTTCATCTTTAAGAAGAACTGTTCACAAAAGCTATAGGTGCTTGGAAACAGTGCAACCAGTTTCAGGGCATGAAATCTAAGTGAAGATGGCTTCCAAAGTTTCGAACCTATATACCCACTCTGCAGAAAGTAATTACATTGATGAATGAGTAGTGAACTAGTTGACTAGACTAGAGGCCGGATTCTTAATAATAAGAAAGAGATGTTTTAATGTCGGCCTACGTACAGAGATCCAGACATTCATGTAGGGCCGGATAAAAGTGCCAGATACAGTGCTAATATTAAAGACATGTCAAGGGCCGGTTGAAAAGTCCCCGGGGGCCGGATCCGGCCCGCGGGCCGTATGTTGCCCATCCCTGGTCTATATAGAGTAGCACTTCTAGTGTAATGGCTATGCATCGTGGAGGCTAGAGTAAAATAATCTGCGAATGTAGCAGGGAGTAATTTATGTTCATACATGTAGAATAGTAGTCCAATTTGAAATATTCTGATCCGTTTTAGATCCAGGAGACCTAGTTCATCAAAAATAGGTTCAGAATGGGTATTCCTCCCAGCATCCACAATCATCCTTACTGCCTTTTTTTGTAGGATTATTACTTTTGATAGCCGGGAGTTGTAGTTAGAGGCCCATATTAAATTGCAATAGTTTAAATATGGGAAGATCAGGGAATAGTAGAGACTTAGTCTGATTTTTGTGGGAAGTAAGTGGGTAACTCTAGAGATAATTCCAATGTTTTTTGCGATTTTTAATGAGATGTAGTTAATGTGAATTTTCCAGGTGAGATGCTGATCAATGAAGACTCCGAGGAATTTAGTAGATTCAACTTTATTAATGGGAACGCCGTCTAAAGTTATTGACCAGTTTATAGGTTTAATTTTTCTATGCGATTTAAAAATAATGAAATTAGTTTTGTCAATATTGAGTGTTAATTTATTAGCAATGAACCATTTATTAATTTTAGAAAGTTCGATATTTACAGTTTCCATAAGGGATGTCCAAGAGCTATTTGAGTAAAAGATATTAGTATCATCTGCGAATAATATGAGATACAGTGAAGAAGATACTGTCGCAATGTCATTAATATATAGTAGAAAAAGTAGCGGCCCTAGGTTCGACCCTTGCGGAACTCCCGACTTGATATAACCTGGGGCAGAGAGAGAGCCATTACAGCTTACCCTTTGAGTGCGATTTTCCAAATAACTTATGAACCAGTTGAGTTGGGTTCCTCTAATTCCATAGTTACTGAGTTTAGTTAGTAAAATGGCATGGTCGACAGTGTCGAAGGCTTTGGCTAGGTCGACAAAGATTCCAACTGAGTAGTCATTATTGTCTATTGCTTTTGTGATTTTATCTTCCATGTCTAAGAGGGCCATGAAGGTGGAATGTCCAGCTTGGAAACCATGTTGAGAATTATGAATTATGTTATTCTTTGTGATAAAGGAGCTGAGTCTATTGTACATAATTTTCTCTAAGAATTTTGCGAAAAAAGGAAGGACTGAGATAGGTCTATAATTGTCAAGGGTCTGTTTATTTCCTTTTTTGAAGACCGGGATAACTTTAGCAGCTTTCAATAAATCTGGAACAATCCCGTTGTTTAGTGAACTGTTGATAATTTCAGATATTGGTTGGGTAATTAGGTGTAGAGTGGGTAAGGCTAAGTAAGGATCAATATCGTCTAGTCCCTTAGTATGAGTTTTTTTTAAGGATAGGCCTATATTCAAGATCTCCTCGGATGAGGTTAAGTACAATCCCAAGGAGGCAACATTAGGAGAGGGCAGGTAATCTACATAGGAGTGGGTAGAAATAGGTAAGTTTTTAGCCAGTTCATTTGGGAGATTGATGAAGTAATCATTAAACCCGTTTGTAACCCGAATAATTGAATATAATCTCAATCATTAAAGTTGGAGAAAGTAGGTCAACGCTAGTCATCTTTGTTTAACCGAGCTCATGAATAAGCTGGTGCCCTGTGCTTGGCTTTCGAGTGGCACTGTCGAAGTTTGTCGAATACGATTACGACAAGTACGATCGGACACAGTGTCGTTTAACAGGAACTAGCCAATCGCTGGCTCATTTTCACTCATTTGCAAACGGTATAGGCAAGTTTGGAGTCGAATGCCTTGGCATAAGATGTCGTTTAACACTGGGAATTAGAACTATACTCCTCCTCCTTCTTACCTGTTGTGGCCTGACTTCTCTACGCTTTCTTGTGTATGACAAATATTGTTTTATTTGCAACAGATATCATCTAATCGCAATATGTGTATCATACTAGGCGTCTTATTTCATGTCGTTAAACTTAAACATTGAATAGGCCTACCAACGACATAGTCAAGTTCTGTTTTGACATCTTTAAATGGTGTGTTCGGACGTTATAAATTAATTTTCACTGCATTGTAGACTATAAGCTTTAAATTGTCGTCAACGGCCTCTGATGTCATATGACGACGTTAAACCTTGGAATAATAAATAATAATTGATTCGTTTACATTGGGTGTTTGCAGTGGCGGCGCCAGCTATACAGTTTCAGCATGTCGCTTCAGGGTCATGGGAGTTATTCGGCAGGTCGAAGAAATTCATGTTTGGGTTTGACGCATCCATGGCCGGATTAACCAGTATGCTCAATATGCTTTAGCATGGGGCCCCCCGCTTGAAGGGGGCCCCCGTGCGGGGTCGGAATGCTGCAGGACAAACACAGTATTTATGAAACCAACTTCATTATTTCTTCATAATTATAATTATTAGCTATTAGCTTCAGTTTAAGCGAGAATCTGCACTAAGCAAATTGCAAATTTGAAATGTCAGCCTTCTAAGCAACTGCTGTGTACATGCATTTCTATTGACTCAACTTCTTTCTGCCAATATCCATACTGACGGTACATTTGTTTTATTCCAACTCGATTCGGTCCCTGGATTTCAGTTTTAGTTTTAGGCCTAATGTTTTAAAAGTACACGATGCGTCGAACCTTTCTGCTTTCCGGTGCTAAGAAATGCCAACTTGCTAAAGACACGACTGAGAATGATAGGCCCTATTGGTCTTCGTTGTGTATTTCAGCACCGAGTTTCGATGTAGGCCTATTTCTTGCACGAGCCAAAGTAAAGGCGGCTATAAAAGAGCACAACCAATGGATTTGCCTGATAATTAATAATAGGGATGTCCTACTCACATCATTAACTGTGAGCTGTGACTGCATGCATGACACTGCATAATTATATGCCCACAGATGATGGTCATGTTCATACAGATGAGACTTACAACACTAACCTTCTTGAAACAATTGTTACACATCCGTCTGAATGCGAATCGCCAAAGTTTACAAAACCTCATTAATTGACACTCGACTGATGAATGTCTGCCAGTTACAGCGGCCACTGTTGAGCATTGGTTCGAAGAGGGATCAGAAACCTGTAGAAACACGTCCGAGTCCAATGATTGCCCACTTTGTGCAGGGGACAATTTTTTCACTTCAATAATAAGCTGTTTTATTCGTGGCCAGCGAATGGTAAGCGTTAACTAAGAAAATGGTTGCTTTTCAGCCCATTTCAAGGTTCTGGAACACCTGCTTCCAATGTCTGCTTATGAGTAGCCAAAAAGAACGATTTTCATTGCCTGTATTGAGAGTAATAGGTCCCTTATACTTAAATGCATTTAGTTTGATGGACATTAATGGGCAGTTTGCAGCTGCTAAAAGTCGCAAGTCTTTCTGAGCTGTTAAATAATGCAGAGAAAAATTTCGAATTTTGATGAGGCTTATATTTTGACGCTTACTGTATGTTGGCAATATACTCTAACATTTGAAACAACCTTGGACATAGTCCCAAACTGCAGCGTTGTGTGCAATGTGCATTGACTACAAATTTGAGCGCAGGGCACATTGACCTTGCTTTGCTACAGTTGATTGTCATGTCTTTCTTTACGGCGTCGCCATCATTCTATGTTAAGTACGACAAGGGCCCCCCGTGCAAAATTAGCATAGGGCCCCCCGAGTGGTTAATCCGGCCCTGGACGCATCAAAGAGCATGACTTCAACATAAGCAGCATAACTTATATAATTATATAAAAAAAGTTATTATTGAATGCTAATAGCCCAATTGACTTTAATTAGGCCTACTATTTAAGCATTCTTTACTAATCTTTAAAGATTTGGAAGTACTGATTAGCTACTCAGAACATCATGAACATGTAGCCTATGCTAATGAGATGTACGACATTACAGAAACAGTCGACCACACCTGTCAATAGTAAAATCGGCAGGTTAAATACAGTGACATTGCAACAATTAACGTACAGGGGACCCTAAACAGATCATAGATCCCGCTAACTGGGGACTCCTGATAGATTTTGTAGCTAAATTTTTAAAGCGGACAGAGAATTGAATGACGAAGTCTTCAAATGGAGAAAAACACTTAACTAAGTAGCTTAACAAATATCAGCCAAGGCACACATAAATTGAATCAGGTTTTAAATGTCATAGTCTTGAAAACGAAAAACAACCTGACTAGGCAACTTAACTATACATGACAAGGACAAGGCGAACATGGCACAGAGGAATTATGAGTGTGACTCGGAATCCATCGTGTGAAGCAACTGGTTCAGCAGCACGCTACCCAAGAGTAGTCTGGTTTACTGGACCTTTTGCTTCCGCGGGGTATCGGTGTACTTGATTCTGGTTGACACGAGCGGTTATGTCTTCTAGTAGAAGAATCCCTTCGGGTTGTCGACAGTGTATTCCTTCTGCCACTCTCTCACTACGTGCTGTCCGATTTCCCCAAAGATCTACCTTCTCTCGATTTACGTAGTGGAGTTGACTTCCGATATGTGGAGTCCTTGTTTAGCCGCAGCGTCAGCTTCTTCATTTCCACGGATACCCACGCGACTCGGAATCCAGACCACCTTGACCTTGTCTGTTGATGTTTTCGAGTACCACCATCATCAGTGTTGGTCTTGAGTCAGACCGCTGTGTTTTCACCGACTCCACAGCGCTGAGGGAATCAGTAAAGACGGCGAATCTGTCCCTTGTGAATGTTCTGTTCTTGCAGATCCATTCGATAGATATTGCCGTTAATTCGGTTGCATACACACTGGACGACTCTGTCAGCCTCAGAATTCTTCTGTAGCCGATCTCAGGAATCACAACTGCTGCCGCGGCCGTGTCTTCGAACTTTGACCCGTCCGTGCATATGCAGAGTTGGTTTCGATACTTGGAATTTATCCACGTGCAAGGTTCTATGATCCTTCAACACCTCCTCTGCTGCGTGGTCATTGCTAGTAACGATCTCGACACCCTCCTTCAGACCGTCACCTAGCCATCGTGATAATCCTTTCCATGACCTTACACAGACGATTCCGGTATCGTGGGGTCTTTGAGAGGCTTGAGGCAGGCTGCGTTGTTTCAGACGCAGTTGTAGACTTCAGAAGATCTTTCAGTGCTGGCTCTTGTAGATTCTGGATCAACTCGTACGGGACCTTCTCCTCTCAAGGGCGTCGGTTCTTCTTGGCTCAATTGATGGCCTCCTTGGGGTCATGGAGACTGAAGGAGTCATTTATGGTCTCGAGGTGCGTATCCAAGGTGACGGATGGAGGAAGATCACTTAGATCAGCCGTAGTGCTTCATACATAAATATAGTCTCAGGATTGAATATGTAGAGGTGTGTAAGGAGTTCTCTGCGTCGCGTTCGTTTGCTTTAAAGGCATGGCGCTAACGTCAGATTAGCGTACATACTTACTTTACGAAGATGCATAACAAGCTATCCACACACAACCTATGTGTCTGTCTGTCTGTCTGTCTGTCTGTCTGTCTGTCTGTCTGTCTGTCTGTCTGTCTGTCTGTCTGTCTGTCTGTCTGTTTTTGTTCATGGTGGCTGAATGGACAATGGCAGAGGATTATATTGCCACTGTTTCGTGTAAATATCTGGATTGAGACACAGATACAGAGACAGACAAATAAACAGACAAAGAGGAATATATACAGAACGGAGAACGGGACCTATAATATCCGTTATAATTCGGTTATGACATCAACGATTGCGATCGAAACGGCGCTACATCATTGGTAGATGAGAGCAGAAGGAACTTTGTTAAGCGTAATTGGGCGGATTAACACAAAAGACCCACTTGGTCATCTACAGTACATGAACGATGAATTCCAACACTTGAAATACAACGCTCTAATTAAACACCTTTTTAAAAAGCAATAGGTTAGCTATAATAATCGTGAATTGCGTCAATCGATGTAATAAACGAAGCATGTCATTATGGGTCTGACAATAATTACAAGATGTCGTTAAAAAGTGAAATATTAATATACAATCTCATATATTTTAGTGCGAATGCAGAACTCCTCCCTGAGAAAAATGCGTTTTACATACATACATACATAAATACATAAGTACATACATAAATAAGTAAATACATAAATACATGTATGCATAAATACATAAATACAAAAATACAGGGTGTATAATTATCCCATTCGACACCTTCAATTAAAGGTGCAGAGATAATATAATAATCATCAACTTTCGGTCAGGGTGTATAAGTATGGAAGCCGTAAGAACTAAACATTAAACACGGTCCAATTAGACACCTTCAATTAAATGCGAAGAGAAAATATAATAAACATAAACTTTTCGGTCAGTCGCTTAGTTTCCTAAAAACATTAAATTAAGTTATGTAACAATTGTTCCCGAAACTCCTCCGAAGCCGCAAGATGTCGGTAACGTGTTGTATCCAGATAATTCGTATGATGTTTTCATTGAACCCATAGCAGAGAAACGTAGTCCCTCATTCCGAGAGGCAGCAATAGGTACGATGTGCTAACGACTTCATTCTCTTAGCCTCGGCATACAAGGGCAAGTGGCCAGTCTTCTCTTTCGCCGTCTGATCTCCACCGACAGTATACGGTTAGTGCACTCATCATGCTTCCTTAACATTTGCTGCCCTTGTGCGGATTTGAACACCTAACCTCTCGAGTGATATTCCAGCCCGCTGATTACTAGACAATCGTTGACTTTAAGAAATATAAGATAACACGCCAGATTAATTCAGATTAATACATCCTAATTAAAATTACCGTTTCAGGCAAA
>OY744610.1:9116276-9208776 GCA_963556255.1 Allolobophora icterica
TGATTTCAATCGGATATTATGGGCTTCGATGTAGTCTACTACATGCGCTCTTTGAAAAAGTTGAAAAAGTTGAACGACAATAAAAGATTTAGTTCCTATTTAAACTACGGATTTTTGTGTAAATACCTAAAATGCTTAAGTAAATGCACTGAACGCCATTCTCACTGGATTCGGATATAGCACACCATCCTTTCTTTTAAAATTGAAGCAAATGTAAGAACAGAATTTAATTAAAATGTCTGCAAAGCAAAAAGGAACAAAATAATTTTTAGATAATTTAATTATGTAAACGAATTCTCTACGTTAAAAGAAAACAGGTTAATCAACAGTTGACTTGAAGTACATGTAGTAAACGCTAGGATATTAAACGAGATGTCGAAACTAGAAATTGCCCCTATCGTTAATTTAATTTACACTGGTTTTATTCTTCTGTGAAACGGAAGATGGTTATAACACTGCTAACAAAATTATTAGTATTAAAACTCACTACCTCATTTCTCTCTCTATTGTAGTGCAATCTATGGGAAATATAGAACTGTCCCCAGCTGAGACAGGAACCAGTGAAATTCAAGGGATTGAATTCAGAATCTAACAGCTCGATGCTGTTTTGCGCATCATTTATCAGAATTCTACCATAAATATCGGCACAATACACACCACACGCTCTACGTAGTGGCTTATACTGCCGTTCAATACTCCCTTTCGCATCGATCTCAGTCAATACAGTTTGTGATTGGTCGTTAGAAGCAATCAATACATGGTTTCCATTTGATTTATGAATTATTCTGTCACCAAATCTCAACCCAAATATTGGGTTTAATTGCGTTAACGCTAGCGTATGCTGCAAGGAACCGTGCGCGTTATATGTGATCAATGCCGCAGGAATCTGTCCTTGCTGCTCTGCTAGGATTATTAAGCTGCCATTGTCGGAAACGGATATAGTAGGATGCGGACACTTTAGATCACTGATCCATGGTGATATGTTAAACTGATGTTCTTCATCTTTCGTAATGCGTAAGACTGAAGAGCAATACGATTCCATATTTAGGCAATGTACATAGACGCAGTTTGACACGTTGCAAGCTACTATGTCCACTGGAAATGCTCCTGGTAGCGGGAAATCGTTAATCTCTGCCATGTTGTTGCGATCGTGAACTTTAATACTGAACTGATCTTGTTGATTATCTTTTCTGCAGGTTGCAAATATTCCGTCTTTCAATGTAATGACTTTGAAGACGCGAGACTGGATCGAACACTGATGCAAAATTTCCACACGAATCGTCTGCTGAGCTAAAAATATTACTCTATTATATAAATTGCGCAAACGAGTGTCATGTATTAAACAAACTGTTCTAAAAAAAGACACAGATTTATCCAAATACACACATGCATGCGTTTATACGTGGAAAGAAGGCAAATGAACAATAAACTAAAAGCTTAATAATCCTGAAACGTGAGAACGGAACTAGTGGATGTCTTATCGACACCGTTTTCTATACGGAATTAAATGCAAATTATGCTAAAACTACTAACTAGCAGGGCATATTTTAACTGTATAACCAGTGGGACAAATGTCCCAGTAGTCTTAGGATTTGTCCCAGTAGTTAGGCTGATTTGTCCCAGGTAATGTATGTTGAAACTGTAACTAGTGGGACAAGTGTTGGAGGAGTTTTAAGAGTTGTCCCAGCAGTGAAATGATAAATAGTAAAAATGCATTGTTGTTACTAAAGAAAACTATGAAAATTCCCCAAAAAAGGTCATCAACTTTTTGAGGAGATGGTGTCTTGAGGAGATGATTTCCTAAAAATTCGTCAACTTTTTGAGAGACGAATTCCCCAAAAAAGTTAATAGGATTTTTCCAGAGACGAATTCCCAACAAAGGTCATTATAAACCCACGGCCGACTTTTTCCAAGTAGTCTAAATCTCTTAAAATATGCACTGCTAACTAGTCTAACTGGATTTGTCAATAGACCATGGCAAAATCTAGTTGAGCAACAGTGCATCAAATCTAATCTGGCATTCGATTGTCACTTAAGGTGAAATTTTTTAATTTGAAATCCTAAATCAAGGTTTAGATTCAATTCTACATTAGACGATCCTGAAAATGAAGTAATAAATTGAATTAAATATTGTATGATTCACATAAACAAAAGACCTCCGCATACCTACGAACACCGTTATAATATTGCATTGATGACAACTTACCCTGCAAAATTGCATTTAAATCATGATGATTATAATCATGATGATGATGATGATAAGTAAGTAAAACGTAAGTAAGTATATTCTTTACTATAACCAGCTGCCAAACAGCACTTTGGTGAACAAGCATCAGCAAACATACATCAGAATAAATCAGGATGATGATGACGATGATGACGATGATTATGGTGGTGGTGGTGGTGGTGGTGGTAGTGGTGGTGGTGGTGGTGGTGGTGGTGGTGGGGTGGTGGTGGCGGTGAGGAGCATAGTGGGGTGGTAGTGATTAAAGAAGGTAATTCCAATGATAAAATCCCTTTTTACGAAATGCAGGTTTCTAGCTATTGTGCATTTTTAAGAGACACCCTAGTATGTATGAATGTATATAAGTAGGGGAGAAGGGGGGAAGTTGGACACCTTAAGCAGTGTTTCACCTATTAAAAAGCTAATTATCAACATGAGAACAATTTTTTTAAAGAATCTCACAGAACAATATCCCTTAATTATTATTTAGCGTCAAAATAGCCCACAAGATTATAGATTATTTCTGTGTAACAGTTCAAAGTTGAGCCAGTGTGATGTCCATCTTCTCCAGACAATCGAGGTAAGATGGACACTAACCTAGGGAAAGATGGACAGTAGAGTCCACTATAAGACCAGCCTAATAGCTCAAGTAAACTCTCTTCTGACCAACATCCACGGTCGGTTTTCCGAACATATGTGTGTGGCAGCTAAATAAAAAAACGGTTTTAACAGACAGAAAGCTGAGTCTTACAGCTGTACAAACTGTAGGGTACATGTGGCAATAATAAGCCTAGGTCTATGCTAAAGAATTTTGCAAGAAATTAAACTAGATTAGGCATACATTTTTAATCAGACTTGTAACACAGGGTAAGTTGGACCCCTAACTTGCAACCCTTATATCAATGCTCCACTGATCTGAGTGGCGCTATATAAGTTTTCGGTTACAATTACAATTATAATTACAATAACCACCGACAGTATTACTAGCTACTGAACCATTAATATCGGCTCAATTGCAGTTCCAAGTAATGTTTGTTTCCACTGTGTAACTAAAATATATTTTGGACACTAACCCTTATATAAGGAGAAGATGGACACCCAAGCCTACCCGACCAACTTCACAACCGTCAACACAGTATCAAATAATTTGGTGCCTTTCAAAGCTAGTTCTACAGACAGCTGGACTAACGCCAATTTCAGAAAACATATCATGTACTTAACCTACAAATACATTTTCTGCGCCGTATCCTTATGATTTTTCAAAAGAAAATTATGTCAATTTGGACAAAAACACGCGTATACACCATGACTGTCAATCATCAAGCGAAGAAGCCTCTTTCCGTTACGCAGGTCCCTACCATGCATAGTTAATATTTGCGCTATTGTTTTCTGTCCATCTTACACCTACATAGGTGTTCGACAGACACTCACAAAAGATTCTGTTTTAGTTTTCTCTCAGAGTGTCCATCTTACCTCGGGGGTCATCTTTCCCCAACCTACCCTATGTTTGTATGTATGCATGTATATGCATGTATGCAGACACTTACTGTAACGCCTTTACGCCTCAAAGGCGCTGCTTGCCTGCTAGTCTAAGAGGCGCAACGGTCAACCAAGGATAACGAGTTCTTCTGTAAACAACCATGCTCAAAGTCGCCACAGAAGGATTCTCGCACATGGCAGATCCAAACCAGCAGAGTCGTCATCAGAATGAGGGTAAACGATCAGAACTCCGCTGCTAGCAGTTTGGTAACTGCTGAGAACGTGTCTACTGTAAACGGCCTGTTATTGCAATGGTAATTGTTGTCTGACATTTATAAACCGCCACAAATAATATAACTATGGAAGGACAAATTGAGGAGCTCGAGCCGCAGCTCCAAGAAAGGCGATTCCAATCCAACTGGTGGACCCAACATAGGTAAAGCTTCTGGACTGAGTTGTAGCAGTACGCGTACGAGGGACAGTCAGGAGTCCATGGGAAGCCGATCGAAGGATGTCACGACCCGGGACCGAGGAACCTGAAATGCAGAAGTGCACCCCTCAGCCAGCGATGCGCAATATTCGGACGTACGGTCGCTCGAGGTCGTGACAGGTCGAATTGGGGGCCGTGGACAGCTTATCTAATAATCATGTTTTGCGATCGTGTGTATATTAATTCATGAATAAGGACATTGTGGAATTCTATTCTATGAAGAACAAATATTATCCTTGAAGTAACTGCCAGGCAAACGACAACTGTATGCTTTCTGCATCGCAAGGTAGGTCTACAAGACTTATGGACAAACGCCGTCTTCTGAAAAATCATCGCCTGCAGAGCAGCAACTTCCATTTCCCACAACCGACATCTCTAATGGAAAGCGATGAGATACAACGGGATCACATTTCAAATGCATTCTTTTCTGCCGTCCTTGTAATGCAATGTAAAATCTCTCAGCGCCAAACATAAGCCATGTCAGGGAGACTAGCTTATAAACTGGTGCTATATCAGTTTAAACATCGGCGCGATATAAAATCAAGTCCACTATAGTCAGGTTGTTTGGTGCCAGATCAGAACCCGCGGAGGTCAAGCCGAGGAAACAGCATTTATGATATAGTGAAATGGTGGAAATCGTTGATGATGGTGATTGGGGATGGTGGCGCAAAAGTAGAATCAGGATAGGATAGCTTTAAGAGTTTGGTTTTCAGTCGTGGGTGGACAGCTGGAGAGGAAAAGACAAGCGGCGGAGAGGTGAGATTGACAGTCGTAATGAGAAGAGGAGAAACTGGCGAAGATCTTTTGAGAGTTCGTGCGAGAGAGAGCTGGTGTAGCGTAGCAGAATTTTAGCGAGGAACAGACTACATCGAAGGCCAGAAAAGATGTAATGAAAATCGAGTAGACCTGGGTGGTTGGATGGTGCATAGATGGCGAGCGAAAGAGGGTTGAGAGGTTTGAATGGCGTTGTAGGTAAGGCTGTAATAGATACAATGTTGTAATGGATGCGCTGATGGATTTTTAGCAAGTGAGGTGATTTGAGAACAGACTCAACAGAGGTCATGTGATGTCCTCGATGTCCTTCATAAGGACAATAGTCTAGAATCTTGAATACGTCTAAATGTCTCGAGGAGTGACCATTGTGCCTTTTTGTTATTCCTTTATTAACTTTGTGCTGGAAAAGGTATGGTACTGAAGCTCGTGAAAATGGCCGACAGTAACATATTCGTAACAGTACCCTATTTCTCTGTTAACCCTTCGTCGGGCGGAAAAAAAAAACTATACAACTAAGGGCGTGGGGTCAATATTGACCCCACAGTAGTTATCATGCAAATCGAATAAAATAAGCACTTAGATTGCACGAGAAGGTCATTATTATTATTATTATTCACTGAAATGTCATTATTTATTGTACTTCCTCATGACGTAGCGTCATAAAATGACGTCATGGCATGACGTTACGTCATGATGTTATGACGCCACATACAAACGTAGGCTTGTAATACTGTTCTTAGCCTTATGTTTAGCGCCATCAATACAATGTAATGACGCTTCTTCATGACATGATGTCATGACGTGACGTCATGACGTGGTGTCATGACATGACGTCACGTCATGATGTCATGACGCCAGATACAAACATAGGCTTGTAATACTGTTCTTACGCTAACGTTCAACGCCCTCAATACAATGTAATGACGCTTCCTCAGACATGACGTCATGACGTGACGTCATGACGTGGCGTCATGACGTGGCGTCATGACGTGACGTCACGTAGTGATATCATGACGCCACATACAAGCATAGGCTTGTAATACTGTTCTTAGACTATTGCATAGTGCCCTCAATACCATGAAATGACGCTAGAATGAACACAGGAGACTGCTAGGAGCCTAGGAAAGTATTTCATCAATCAGCAGATAGACATATCTGACAGAAGATTTGACAGTGGACTGGACACACATTCTTATGAAATGCCTTGCACACAGCCGTGGCTTTTTTTTGTCAGTCTGTCTGGGAGAAACTTGGCAGCGACCTCGTTTCCTTGGAGGTTCGATGATTAGTGTCGTCTAACAGTCGTGCTCTAATCAGTCCACGATTAGTTGCATCACTGTTCCTGTAGCTCTTGGCAAAGGTCTTTTTCCCAGTTTCTTGACGACGCTTTCTCACTGGAGCCACCTTCAATTTCTCATGAAGGACGTAAGCCTGAAGTGCCGAAACATCCAGTAGGTTGCAGAACAGCACTACTGGCCAAAGGCTGGTTGAGAACTTCGTGCTGAAGGTTTCTGTCATCTGGTCAGCACAATCAACTACTTTGGTCTTATGGTAGAAGTTGATAACCTCTGGAAGTTTCCTTGGTGCTTTGCCAAAAGTTCCATTGGAGATGTGCATAGTCAACAAGACGATGACCACTTTGTCTTTCTTACAGTTGTAAGAAAGCAATGACGAGTCGCCGGTCTCATTGAACCCGACCAGGGATAAGTACAATCTCGCGTCCTCTGGGAGAAACAAATTTGTGGGCAATTCTGCTCGATTAGTAGGCTACGAATAGTACCAACAAAAGTAGATTTCTTTGTCTTCAGAACATCTCTAGCTCGGGCCAGCGAGGTGCAAAAATTATAAGTGGTAATGTTGCGACCTCCACATTCAAGAGGTTGTATGAGCTGACGTTCAATGTTTCCTCCCAGATCTTTGGTTGAAGCTGCATCAGCGCTTTCTTTGCTGCAATATATGCTGGCATTGTAGGCTTACACGTACTTCGTTTCAGCGTCGCAGCACATTCATAACTTCATGCCGTATTTCGCCGGCTTTGACGGCTTATATTGTACAAATTTGCACCAACCTCGATATGGAGCGAGCCTTTCGTCATTTGTGAGGAATGGCCCTGTAACATAGGCGAAATTTGTGGGGGTACGAGGGGTACCCGTACCCCCATTTTTGGACTGGGATACCGTACCCCCACGTTTTGAACAATGCCAGTCAATATTTTATTATTGTACTTTCCCAGAGGTCGCAGTCTCGGCCTTGCTTCGTGCATGCAATAAACTGGTACCCCCCACTTTTTAGACCAAAGTTACGCCTCTGCCCTGAAATCATTGCACCTTGAGCGTTGTGTAAATAGGAACAATAAATAAGCAAGTAATATCGTGGGTTTTGTGTAACCCTAGACTGTCTAATGACAAAGAAACATCACTTATTGTTCTGGGGTCAAAAATGACCCCATGACCTTAAGTGTATAAATGTCTTGTAATTTTTTTCCATCTAAAATTCGCATGCATACTCAACTGGAATACGTAGAGACAACCTATACAATAATTCTCGTAAAAGACCAAGGCAGTCATTTCAGTTTTTAACATCGATTCATGGTTTGAAAATGCACTCTGGGGTCATTTTTCA
Source organism: Allolobophora icterica (assembly GCA_963556255.1). Lineage (NCBI taxonomy): Eukaryota > Metazoa > Annelida > Clitellata > Crassiclitellata > Lumbricidae > Allolobophora > Allolobophora icterica. The sequence continues at coordinate 9,123,866 of OY744610.1, forward strand.
CCCAACGCCCGACGAAGGGTTAATTAAAAAATCTTATTTCCCATCACAATATATTTGTTAAGACCTCATAGGAGATATTTAGCATGCCGTGATGAGAATATAAACCCTTAATGCGGCCGACATTAACAAAAAAGATTGCACCCCTGCCATAAGGTGCGACGGAGCAGAGCCAACAAGACAATTATGCGTAAGGGTCAGGATCTGAAACTGGATACGTTGGTGGATGGAGAACCAGTGCTAAGTACCCACATAAAGCATAATGGAAGCTATATGGCCAAACCTGGACTCTAATAAGACGGACAGCTGCATTGAGAACGGACTGAAGCTTCGAAATATTAGGCCTACCTAGTGAAAGCAGAGCAAAGATAGCGTTACAAGAGTCCACCTTGGTGCAGATAAGGACGTGAATTAAAATAGTAATGGCATGAAAGAAGCGTTTGGTTTACAGCGTCGTATCATCCGTGATACGGCGCTGATGAAGGTAACACGTCATAGTAAGAATTACGACTGACATACACATTGACCGCATTTCCGATTTCAGATGTAGTTATTACACAAATAAAGCTAATTTCTTTATTATAATGAACTAACCAGTTCCATGTAGAGCTCTGCGAAGTTCATTTCGAAAGAAGTTGCTCGTAAGGATGCTGCTCCATTGCGCACAGACAGTTCTAAGTCTGGTTATAACAAGATCAGCTTTTTCTGTCCACGCACTTTTGGCCAGCTTCATACCCTTCACTTCCATTACTACGGCTTTAATTAGGATAGACTCAAGTAGCTCAGTTGGTAGATCATGCAGCTACAGGTTCAATTAAAAGATATCACGTCTGCTCACACATTTCTTTAGAACTCATCATAAACACAAATCAATTAAATCAATTAAAGATCTTTCAACCGAAATATGCAAAGAGGGGCTTCTTTTGAATAAACACATATTAGAAGGTTAAGCTCAATAGAAACATGAGAACGAACTGCATGATAGTTAAGTGGTGTCTCCATAAATTTATAACAAAGGCCAGTAGGTAATGTCGCACCTATCTTTCTGCCCCATTCCAATTCAAGGTCCTCAATCATCCTTGTCTCTAAGGCTCAACTTGTTCCGAAATATTTATGTGACTTAATTCATCGCCCTCACTCTGCTGCTTTTCTTCGTCCTATTCGTTCCTCTGACCGTTTGGACCTCCTCGTTCCCCGTGTCAGGACTTTCCTCAAACTAGGTCTTTTGCTTCCATTGGCAATGTTCTTTGAAATGAGCTTCCTCCGTTCGTTCGTTCTTCTATTCTCTCAGGTAACGTATCTTCCTCTTTTACCTTTCTTAAAACTTGCTTTTTCTCTCGGGGTCTCTCGCATTGGCAGCGCTTCTGAATGGCCCTCCCGCTAGAAGCGCTTTATAAATATCCGAATACAATACAATATCTTTGCCGATTTGATCTTTTTTGGTATTATTAATCAGCATAAAAGCAATTCCTTTTTTCCTTTGGACCTTTTAGTTATTTTCAAGATTTTCAAAATAATTTGCCTTTTAGACCAATGTTTAACCTATAATATATAGCGAGAAAGACGCTTTGTAAATGTCCGAATACAATGCAATACAATTAAGAGATTTGGTTCAGCATGCTGAAAATGGCGATCGTAGAGTTATATGACAGTAGTGAATTGACGCATAGGGGAAGAACGAGGAGTCGCTAAAGTGACAGCATCGATATATCTGTAGAATGCAGCTTCATCTTCCGTTTAGAACCAACGACGGATGCGATGCATAGACACAATTTGGTGTCTTCTTGTAAAATGTAGCCTAGTAGGCCTATTTCTAAGTGTTAATAAGGCTATATTTACCAAAAAAGCATAGAAAGTGTACACCTTTAAACCGCACAATTCCAGCATGTTACAAAGCTTAGATCCAGACAAAGTATGACTTTCATTTAATGCTATGTAGCTTACCATTGTGTCGCTAGATGAGGTGAGTTTTGCACGTTTAGCATTGTCTTCGTGTTGCAATACTGCTGCAAAAGAAATAAATATATTTATCTCAACTACAATTCTTGGCCTCAAAAGTTGTATATCATTTAGATATGAAGCTATAATGTAGCCACGCTAACATCCATTAGTCTCGTGTGTTTGCGCATACGTTCCTGAATACGCGTAACTAGAGAAATGATATTTTGGTACATGACTCTGACTAGCATCATAAACTGTTCATTATGGGATACTGATTGGAGCTTTTTAAAAAACCAGAATGAACTATTAGAGACTTCCTTAGATTAACTTACAGTCTGATTCTTCGGTCTTTTGCTCTTCATTACCAATTTCAGCTGATGATTGTTTCTTTGACATGACCAAAGGGAATCACTGGCATCTGCAGATGAACAAACGTCGTGGCTCTTGCCACAATCAACATCAATATTGCAAGCAACGGCAAATGGATGTACGTAAGAGCTCGAAGGAGAATAGCAAACTCAGGTCTGTTTGCAAACGTATGCCGCCATGTAGATGAATTACAGGAAATAAAACAGTTAAAAATATATTTGAAATTAAAGAATCGAAGCGAGTGAATCTGTTAAATATAATTATAATGACGTCTTGAAACCATTACTGTGACGTCACGCAAAGGACATGTTTTACACTTCGTATTTAACAATATTATAATTGATATATAATAGTTATATAAATTATATCACGCATATAATATCATATAATAATAATTAATAGGGCATAATATTGTTTTACAAATTTTATTATTACTTACTTTTTATTGTTTAAATTCATTGTTCATCCTTAATTTTAATTATTTAGTATTATTGATATTTTTATTATTATTATCATTATGGTTGTTTTTACTTTCAGCCCAGATGGAATATCCTAAGGGTAAGATGAAGATACACGAAGCATGTTTGAGAATTGTTGCATAGTCTTCTCTCATCTCGACGGAGGCGTCTTTCTAAGCAATAATTGTGTCATATTACAGCGGCAATGTGTAGCAATAATATGAAGAGCACGAGGCATATGTAACGTCTGGAGAGTACTATGAAAAGGTGTCTTAACCGTATCTAATATTATTCGTATTGTTCACTGTTTAGCGACATCTTGTGGTTGCCAGGGCCGTTAAAAACAACGGACACAGCAGCCATTAGATGTTGTTGACCACTGGAATAGGCCTGCAGGTAAACATAACTTTTTTGAACAGATACGCTGTAATTTCGTCCAGGCCCATATTAATTGAGTTTTTCACAGTCTGCAGTCGGAAAGCGGTTTGCGGAATCAAACTCAGGTTCCTTATAATAGTGCCTTATTTGAAACTTTGATTCAGATGGTAGACATGTTTTACTTCTTCGATATGCGAGACTGAAAGTCCATGAAATTAAGCAGAATGAGCGACATATCGAAGGTGTTTTAAAGCTTCCAGCGCCCAATCTTTCTCGGCTGCAATCATCAAAGTTTCTCAGCACCTTATATAAAGTTAGAACAAGGAAACAGCGCAACTTACTATTGTGACGCTTAATGTATTCAAATCCACAGAAAGCGATAACAAACCAGATTGGATCAAACTTCAGAAAGCCAAGCAGTGAGATTAGGCGAAAAGTGGTTCATTTGTACCTGGAAAATCGTTATAAATACCAGAATAATTTCGATTGAAATTGTTCTGGTATTTATGTATGTATGTCCTTATGTATGTACGTGTGTATGTATGTTCGTATGTAGTCCTATGTATCTATCTATCAGAATACTTACTATAGCGAATTTTAAGTAGGCTACCTCACAGAGGCTCTCTACCAATGATTATCTGACAGATCGAAACACGTGAGTTTTAAGACAGTTATCGAATGTCTGTTGCGCAGAGTCAAAGGCAACAGCACTGTAGGTAAATGGAGTGGCAGACTGTTCAGGAGGACGGTCGACGGGATCGAACTGAAGTAAGAGGGCTTATTGTGGCTGGCCAGAAGTCAAAGTTTTATAAATTATGAGTCTTTATTTGAAACTAATCCTTTGCTGAACAGGATGCCAATGCAAAGATTTAAGCACATGGGCTATATCTCAGTCAGTCCCAGTTTAATCGATACAGGAACAGCTAAAGATCGGTGGATGGATACGAAGTTTAAAGACATCTTGTGGCAACAAAGAATCAAAAGCTATTGACATCGGTAGAACAGTTTTTGAACAGTTCTTTTGACGTAATATAGTAACTTGACTTAGTATGTTAGTTCTTCAGTCTTTCTCTTCCTCTGTTCCTGGAACGCATGATGTCCGCTTTACTGGTTAGTGATAGCACTGACTTGGGTCCGGAGCGCCTCTGAATCGTTGAGTGGCACTTTTTGCAAATGTTTGATTACAATTACAATTACGATTACAATTCAAGATAATTAAGTCATTTTTAATTACCTGTAACAACACCGTCATGACATCCATTCAGGTCAAAGTAACGATTAAACGAAAATGCGTTATATATATTCGTTCCGTAGTGACCGATTGAAAGGTGTCTAAACTGAGCTTACTATTATTTGTTGCGATAAATGATAACGACACCTAGCGGCTGCCAATGTCGTTGAGTTCACACAGCTTACTTAGGCCTATGACGACATCAAAACTTGGTTGAAGTACAGTAATGTATAAGAGTAAGAATAAATTATGATCATATGTAGACAGTGATGATCAGGTTAATTTGGCAATTGGAAAAAATTTGTCTACGCCTACGGGACTTTTTGAGATAGTGTATGACGTCACGTTGTCTTTGGCAATCGGCAACAATTCCATGATCGGATATAAGCCATTTCACGGTTTGTATGACAACATAAGATACATAATTATATGTTTGCCAAATTCCCAACTGGAAGCCATCTCCCGTTGTGAATTTCAGTTGGCTTCCAGTTGGGAATTTATGACGATGACGTCACGTTTTCCTTGGCGATCGGCGAGAAGTGTTGAACGACCTTTCGCAACAATTCGATGATCGGCGCCTCTGATCCTCATATGTATTGTTTAGTTCCGGAACCTTTTTTTATAGAAAAAAACACTATATATGTGTGACATGGCTTCCAGTTGGGAATTTCGGAAACATCTATGTATCTTCTGTTGTCATAGAAACCCTGAAGTGGCTGATCTCCGATCAATGAATCGTTGCGAAAGTTCGTTCAAAACTCGACGATGTCATGGCGCCAAGGACAACGTGACGTCATCGACGATCTCAAAAGTAATAGCATAATTAGAATAATATATAATTTTGTAAAGTATGTAAACCAATGAAGCCACAGGATGTCGTTTAAAGATGCGCTCCTGAATAGACTGGTGTCCTGCGCTTGGCCTTCGAGTGGCGCTTTAGAAGTTTGGAGATTTCGATTACAATTACGATTACGAAGTATGAAATAACAAAGCTTCGATTAGACACCTTTCATTAAAGATGTCATATTACTATAATAAGCGTTAAATTTCGTTGCATTACTGCTAAACCGTTCCAGAAGTCGAATTTGACGAAACCACAAAATGTCGTTAAATGCGAAATATTAATTATAAGATCATCCATTAAGTTGGAGAAAGCAGGAGGGCGGGGCTAGACATCTTCGTTATGACAGCGCTCATCAATAAACTGGTACCCTGCGCTTGACTTTCGTGTGGCGCTTTAGAAGTTTGGAGATTACGATTACGACGATTACCATAGGACACGGTGTCATTAAACAACAACTAACCAATCAATCGCTGGCTCATCACTTATTTGCAAAAGCTATAGAAAAGTTTGGAATTGACGGCCTTAGCATAAGATGTCGTTTAACACTAGCAATTAGAACAATGCTCCTCCTTCTGATCGGTTGTGGCCTGACTTCTCTAGGCTTTCTTGTGTATGACAAATATTGTTTAATTTGCAACAGATATCATATTTTCACAATACCTGTATCACAGTCGTCACAGTCGTCACAGACGTCTTATTTCGTTTCGGTAAACATTGAATACATATGACATTGTAAACTTATGTTTTGACATCTTTAAATGGTGTGTTTGAACGCTATAAATTAATTTTCAATGCACTGTACGTGCTTTAAATTGCCTTCAACGGCTTTTGATGTCATATGACGACGTTAAGCCTTGTAATAATAAATAATAATTGATTCTTTTACAAGTGGCAATCGTTCTGCGCCCTATTTCTTTATTGTAGATATAAAATGCATTGCAGTAATTCGTTTCTATACATATAGGCATCGTAGGAACGTGATTAAAACTCATTAGCGTCACCCTACTGCTTTATCCAGGCTCGGGACTGGCACTGCCAGAGCGGCGGAGTTCACAATTGGATTAGAAGAAATAAAGAGTTTAGGGACGTCTTATGACAGGAAAGGTCTTTGACGTCTTCACTTTGTTGTTGATTCTGTGGTGGATGGATTCTTTGGTCGCAACGTTGCCTTTGATATCCGTTATTTACGTCATGTTTTTAAATAGAAGTTTTTTTTATAGATTTTATATATTTCTTCATTTCCAAGGATGCCCATGTGACTCGGAATCCGGACACCCCATGTCCATACCCCCCATCCCTGGGTGATATGGACACTCAGATAATTTTCAATTTATGAATTTCCTACAAAAATGTGTACCGATATCCCAGGATTTAATAGCGTTCCAAGTACCTTTATTAGAGTACTTTGAAATTGAATATTGATATTGTAATCTGTATTCATACCTAGGCAAATATGAACCCAGTTGCTTAAGGGTTCCATAACCCCCCCCCCCGGCTGACCCTATCTACAACTTCCGTCGTTGGCTCTAAACTGTAAAATCACAATATTGACTTTAGCTTGTTAAGCAGTTTTATGGATTATAACAATTGTGATGGTCAAAATGAAGATTTAACTACTGGAAGTAATTTCTTAAAATTATAGCGGTGAAGAAGAAAGCAGCGCTTTCCGTACGTTTTTGATGTCTGACCTTTCCTCCAATGCTCAGATTTCAACTATTAAGAAAAAACTGACAACTGCTAACGTATGTTGTGACTACGTTATCTTCCGTTATAGATAATTTTCTTTAAAAGGACCTTGAGCTCTAAAAAGGCTGTGTCATCGCTCATTAGCAATGTTTTTTATAAAGTATACAAATAAGGATTTATATGGAGCCAGTTTTCTCTCTAGTTGCCTGTATAATATAGAAACACAGGCGCCCGAGTGCAACTGATTATAATTAATCTGTGAAACAGACGTTGAAGGAGAAGGTAGTGAGGAGGAACAGCAAAAAATTAACCTGGGTCTGTTTTTGGAATAGTGAATTCGCATCTCGAAAGTTGTCGACACCAATGAAGCCTGAAGGTCATACGGTGGTGCTGTAGCGCTGAGTCCTTCCTCTCCAATGCCTCCCTCCCTAAGGCGAAGCGCAGGAATACAGCAACGGCTTTCTCATCACTACGACGAAACTGGCTTATTATTTACAGTAGGTCTGCAGATGTTATCAGTCGAGCCTCAAATCTCCGCACTGACAAGGCAAAGTGCATGTTGTGTACTTCTAATATAAGTCTACAAAGGAGAATGACTCTCCATAAGATTCTCTTTTAACTTTGACTGATTGATAAACGTCACGCGGTCGAAATATCCGGTAAGTTAGTTTCAGTCTTTGGAATCACACGGAAAGATAAATTTCAGTTGAAAACCGGATTTGGTCACTGATACGATAAAACTCGAGTTACTTGTTAATAATACGATGCTTTTGCAGAATAAACCTGCGAATGATGTGTTCAAACGGAAGATTAGTTTTCTGAGCAGTAAATTCAGTCATTGCTTCTGAATACGGAAGATTGGAGTCGATAGAACATTTGAGTTTCAAATATCTTGCAAGGAAATGTCTTCCAACGAAATATTGACATTTAATGTAGTATTTACATTGAAGAAAAGACGAGATCCTATTATCACGATCTTTTATAATATCTGCAAAATATTGTGCAAACGTTGAATTTAGCACAGAATTCCGCATATCGCCATTCAGAGGTGATAAATAATAAAAGAGTGTGTGAAATCCAAGCAGCGACTGTACGTCTTCATCAAAAAAAGTGTCCAGCGGTGGCAACACTAAAACATTCGCCAATGAAAGTTCCTTCAAATCGCTCTCCAGATCAGGCTCATGAAGAATTCGTTCGCATAAATGCAAAACTTCATCGTATTGGCGACACTTGTAAAGGTACAAAGCACGATAGCAGTCGACTGTGTTGCACTGGATACCAAACTCTTTGTGAATCGCATTGTAGAATGTTGTCAAATATTCTAAAGCATATTCCATTAAAGCATCAATTACATTTTCTTTGACAATCACAGGATCAACAGCAGTAGCTTCAATTTCTTCCAAACCATCTGTTCTATAGTAAACGATCTGTCTTTTAGCATTGACACGCGTATCTGACTTCATCGCAGCAACACATTTCGGCTTTGTTAAAGCCTTCAGATATTCGTCCATAGGAAATACTGAATCAGGCAAATAATTATAAATTTCGAAAGGTTTGGATATTCTTTCGGCAGATAATACCGCTAAATAATGAACGAACACATTTGGTGAAAGACGAAGATCAAGGTAAAGCCGCCTGCCAATGTAATGAATGTTACTGTCAGTTATCTTCCTGCGAAGCACGCACAATCCAACGATTCTTACGACATCGTCCACAAACAACAAGCAACCTGCGTTGAGTATTTCCTTATTCTTTTGAGAAGTCTGATCTGTGAGGACTGCCAAGCAGAAACGTATTGCTTGTCGGTAATCTGATGCAGTATAATGGAGAGCAGCCAGATAGGCCAAAGCTGCAGGTGCAATGCCGTTCGATTTATAATCGACGTATTCTAAAGCTTTTCTCAGAAACTCTTTTGACATGAGAGAAAAAAGTTTAAATTCAGAACGGCTATTTGATCCAGTTATATTTTGCATGAGATCCTGGGCGCGCAGAAATTGAAACTGACAACTTTCAGCTGTATACGGTTTCGGAAAGTTATGATACCGAGACCTTATAATTTTCGATTGCATTGAAATTGCATTGACCAATTCGACAAAGAGACTGCTATCCCATGAAATCTCTCCGCAACTTAAACCATATGTAGCATGCAAAATATACAGAAGAATGTCACAGTACGTGAAACATGAGACGTTGTCTGCTGTGAGATTTGCTATTCTAATGTACATTGTTGGATTAACATGTAGTAGGGGAGACCGGGGCTGGTTGCAACAGGGGTTGGTTGCAACACCCTCGCTAGTTAAGCGCTGTATAATAGCAGCGTGAAATTAACTCGCCTCACATATACAGAATAGCTTTTAGGTCAATGTGACCTAATATGTTTGTAGGTAGTTGATAATGGCTACATAACAAAATTAAAAGTTTTTTTTTCGCAATCAAAGTAAGTTTCCCGGCTTCGTTTTCTTTCGTAATGTAGCTGAATGTTTTGGATTAATTTAATGTGGTTTGTTGTCATAATTGGGACAAGGAATTGGGCTTCAAAATGCATTTAGCCATTTTATTTAAAAACAACGTTGTCGACAAAATTTTCCATAACAATGTCTCTGCAGTGCCTCGGGGTTGATTGCAACATTTTCATTGGGGTTGGTTGCAACATGTTGCAACCAACCCCATGCATTTGTTTCGGTAAACCGTGTTCATAAACTCGTCACAATTATGGCACATTATATCCTAATATTATAAGCATTGCACAAATTGGTACTAATTGAATTATTTTAACCATGGACGTGTTTTAATCACCTAATCATTGTGTTTTGCAAACCTAATTACTATGTGTGACTATGATAAATCATAAACGAAAAAGTGATCGCGGTTCTGCTAGTAAAGAAGCAACTTGTCTTAGACAGTCTTGAAAAAGTCAAAACGTTCATTATTCAACATTAACTTAAATCTGCTCGTTTGGCCAATGTGGCAATGCCGAATTCAGAATATAAACCAAACAGAAAAATATTTTCAGACCAACAAGAACAATTAATTGCTAAATATTTGGTGATGGTTGGGGACATGTAATATGGGTTGTCGTCTAAGTTAGCACATGAACTTGCTTACCAATGTGCTACTAAATTCAGTGTGAACTTTCTCCCTCAGTGGTCTGCTAAGTCTGCTGCTGGTGAAGATTGGCTTTCGGGATTTATTTTGTGAATCGTTTTATCAATACAGAGACCAGAAGCCACGAGTATGGCAAGAGCAACTAGTTTCAACGCAACAACCGTATACTCGTTCTTTGACAAACTATGTGCAGTTATTGATCGTCCTGCTTTCCAAGCAAGTGATATTTACAATCTCGATGAAACCAGAGTAACCAATTTTTGCAACGCCTTCATGAGTTATCTCTCGCAGGGGCCTAAAGCAGACTGATGCGTTGACATCGCTAAAGTGGGGAGTTCGTGACTTTGGAGTAAGGGTTAGCAGTGAATGCATGTGGGAATTCTGCACCTCCAATGTTTGTTTTCCGCTTTAACTTCAGAGAACATTTAATAAGTGGCTGTATCGCAGTCGCACATTTTTATGAGACATTTTAACAAACATGTTAAACAAAATTTAGATCATTCAGTCCTTTTTGCTGATGGACAGCCACACATTAGCATCGAAGCTATAGATCTCTGCAAACAGAACGGTGTGGTGATACTGACGTTTCCACCACACTGTTCTCGCAAACTTCAGTCCCCACTTGACCGCAATGTCTACGGGCCCTTCAAGAAATATTTCAATATTGTGGGTGTAACCTGGATGAAAAATCATCCTGAGATTAACATGACAATTTTTGATTTACCAAGAATTGTATCTCAAGCCCTCCCAAACTTCATGACGCCGTCGAATATACAAGCAGGGTTTCGGATATATTATTAATTTGTTCAGTTTATTACATTCTTAGATGTAGGCAGGCCTCAGTAAACAGCTTGAGTTGAATAATTAGACTACTTTCAATACTGTTGCAACCATCCCCAGGGTCGTTGCAACCAACCCCGGCCCGGGGTTGGTTGCAACACTTTGAAGCCTTCTGTTCAATTGGCTATTGTGGGCACATGTTTTGTCACAGAGACTGTCGCCATAGCTTGTTTTGGTGCCGAGATATAAAGGATATATATGGGCTAAACTGGTTTTAGGTTGTTCCAAAAATATATAAAATATCACAACAAATATGAAATTTGTTGCAACCAACCCCGGTCTCCCCTACATTACATTCAGTTCGTAAGTTCAGGCGCAGTCCTGAACTTGCCCCGATTTTAATCATAGGACGACAAATTCCAGAAATTGCGAACATGCAAGAAAACAACCAATCAGATGTTCGCAATTTCCTCCCTTTCCGAAGTTCATCGAGAGGCAATAGGTAATCCGTAAAATGTTGGAATACTTCCAATGTCCCTTCGACTTCGAAATTTGTTTGAATGAATGACAGTATATGATTTCCTATAAACCAATTACAAAGAATGCCATAATTGCGGAACTCACTTAGTCGTTTTTCAGTCTTGTCAAGGATTGTGGAGGTCGATGGTTCATGAAATAAATTTGCTTCAGGAATGAAATAGTTTGGATAGGATTTCCTCTTCAGCCATTCTGAAAGCTTTTGTAGCAACTCACTGCAGATCGCAATAACAGAAGATGGGTTCCACCATTCCGGTGACATCTCTTCACAAGTCCATAACATCAACGTCTTTATATATGATACGGACAGAGAACCTCATCTTCCTTTGAACAATCCTTTTGTATTAATTCTCTCTTGGCGAAGAATCTCAGCAAATGATAAACAACCTGCTGAACTTGAGTCCAACTCTGAAGTAAAATAACCTCCGCGACTGAAAATGAAAATCTCCACTGATATATATCGTCTCTGCAATAACGATGCTGCACGCATACAACATGACAACCATTTTGTACAACTTCCGAGATTGTATCAGTTGTCGGCCATCCGAATTTTCTTGGTCGAATGGGCCAATTTTGGGCTTCCTTAGGCCACTGAGGGCTCCACATGTTGTTTACCGCATCAAATGCAAGACAACCATCAGCATTTAATTTATATTTAGTGGCTGGACCTTGAGCAGAGTTTAGCAAAGTTTCTCCATACAACGTACTAGTCAAATTCGACCCTGAAAGAGTAGATCTATTGAACGTTCCGTAGAGTTCTGGAAGAGCTGATCGCCTAAATTCGTACTTTTTATATTTCCAATCATAGTTCATTTCGCCCCAATATTGTACTTGAACAAAACCTGGATAATTTTCGTATGATTCAATCTTGTAGCACTTGATCGTATCTGCTAGGCCACTCATATCATTTGGCAATACTGGGAAGTCGCCACTGAAGACCAGCTCATCAGTGTTGGAAATTAAGGAATCAGTGTCGTCAATACATGACTTCAGTGGTCGGATGTAAAACTCCGCGGCGCTGCCACACAAGATCGAATAACCTGTTGGTGCAGTTTCTTTGGACGCCATTAAGTCATGCATGCGATCAGTAACAAAGGAAACGGACTTTTGGAGCAATTGACATGTACCAACGATGCACTCTGATAGCATTTCTTCTTTTGATTTATCCGAATATTCCGTCATCCTAAATAAAACACATCTCCATTCTAAAACCTCATCATTATCATCATCAGAAGCAGTAGTAACAGAATTCTAGTTAATACATATATCTACTTTCATCTAAACATCTATCTGATGAAGTTTCCAACTCTAACACAACGAATTACAGTCATCATTGTCGATCAATCAATCAATTTTCGTTTATTCCTCTCGCAAAGAACGCAACTTGGTGCATAGTAAGGTAATTGCTAGGTGAGGGGAATGGAGCTATACTGTTTAACAATTTTTTGCGATATGAGTTGTCTATAAGTTGGGTTTGTCGGATTATTCAAGAACGTTGATCAAACAATTTCATCCCCCGCGTATAAAAGCAGCTTCAATCCATCTGACTTATTCTAAAATCTCGCTAGCACATACACATTTCTTTGTCATAGCACTGGGAATATATACTTTATTATTTAATATTATCATTATTGCTTTTATCACTTTAGAGTCTATAGACTGTTGTAAGCTGTGATGCGGTGTGTCATACTTCGTTGATTTAAACTAAACGAATATACATAATTCTAACTCTCCACATACGATACATCTAAAAAGACCTTCTTTGACTATGAGGTTTTTCGCCTGTTAGATGGAATCACCGGCACCTCGCTGGGTCCAGATGGGCTGGCCCCTTGGTTTCAAAGAGAGGCGTCAACTGAGCTCGCTATTCCCGTTGCGCATATTTTAACATCTCCCTCGGCCAAACACACATCCTTCGTCAATCGAAGGTAAGTAGGATAACACGGGTTGCTAAAATCGCAAACCTACCTCAGAATAAGATTACAGACCCATCTCAATTAGCCTACTCCTATTTATGTTAGTCCATAGATTTTTCTACCCGAACCTAACTAACCCCCGAATGAATCACATGTACTCAGACCAGTTTGCTTTCAGACCCAGGGGTTCTGCCTCGGCTGCTCTTATACCCCTTACACACAGCCTCGCCTTTATGCTTAACACCAACCAGTTTGTACACTTGATAGCTTTAGATTTTCCAGGACTTTCGACACAATAACACATGCTTACTTGACCAACATTCTAGCAGATATGCCTATATCAGATAATATATTTAACTGGATTATTACCCTTTTAGATAGACGAAGTCACTATACCAAATTTCAGCAGAAAATATGTAAGTTCTTACTCTCATTTAAATCAACTCAAGCATTGTTCAAGGCTTAAGCCTCGGGCCAACCAATTTCATCACAACCATAGGCGCCGACTTTTGCTTTTGTCTCTGGGTGCCAGTGGGTCCATGGGTCCTTCCTCCCTTTCCCTACCCCTCCCCATAGGTAGGTGAGTCTTAGCGGAATTTCGGAAAAAGAAAACTGATTTCTTGTCAAGGGTTCCAGTGTTATTATTTATTTATTATTTTAAATAATAAATAAATAATTTATTTATGTACGGCTGTGACTGTGAGATCATGCAATGTTGGGTATTCGTGTTGTATAGTTGTACTTCTCACGCTGTCAGATTACTGCTGAGGTGTAAAAATTTGAATTTGGGGTCCGAATTCTTCTGGGTGCCAGGCACCCACTGAACTTTCTCTCTGTGTGCATTGGCACCCAAGGCTCCCAAGAAGTCAGTGCCTATGATCACAACCATTTACGACCATATATCAGTGCATCTTCTCAAACTTATCCTGAAATATGCTGACGACACATATCTCTTGGTATCTTCGTCAAACAGTGCAACCACACCTACAGAAATCGACCACATAACCCAATGGGCTTCCAGGTGTAATCTGAAACTAAACATTAAGAAGTCCTCAGAAATGCATATAGGTAGGCCGAGAAAAGGTCTGTATATCGACGCAACTACAGCCGAGGTGCAGGGGCTCCCTAGGGTCGCTAGTATGACAATTCCGGTTGCTGTCTTCACGAAAGAACTCAACGTTAGAACCCACATAGACCAAATGCGACGCAAGGGCTCAAAAGTCAAAACCCGTCGCTTGTCGCTTCCTAGATATTGAGCTAGAAGCCGAAATAGGCGAGAGGGGTCGAAAATATTGAACATTCTTCAATTCACCAGTTGCATATTAACTTGTCATAATTTGCAATGTAGTAATCCGATTTTGATGCCGTTTATTTTATTCGATACAGGATAGAGCCCTTTATTGCACAGCAAAATTGTAGTACAATCAAATAATGATTGCTGAGAGCTTTTATGACGCGAATATTCCGAAATTTTTTATTTGATTTTCTCACTATATATTGATGAAAGAATCAAACGAGCATAACTTTAGTTAGCAAAAAGATATTTTCATTCTGTAAATTGTATTTTGAAGCAGATTAATTGTAGAATATGACTAAATAAAAAGGTCAGAAACCGACATGCGACGGGTTTTGAGCCCTGGCGTCACAAATATGTGCCCGGGCTCGTCAGTCGTCCTTTGCATTTCGAACTCTATCGGCCCATGGTCTGAGAGGGCCAAGTATGTATCAATCAATCAATCAATCAATTAATCAATCAATCAATCAATCAATCAATCAATCAATTAATCAATCAATCAATCAATTTTTTATTGCAACGATATAACAGACATCAGTTCAACATTGGTATGACATTGTTACAAGAAAACGTTGACAAAGGAAAGGCCCAGAAGGAATGGAAATCCTGCTAATAGGGACACCCAATTTTGTCAGTTAATTACGTTGAAGAAAGGGGTTCGATTGAGAGACACAGTGGTAAGCTTAACTAAGTGATTAAACAGAGGTAATCATAAGCATACAAAAACAGAGCACATTGTTTTGATTATGAACCAGTGTTTAATCTAGACACCTTTTGGGGGATTCCCCCCAGGATTGATGTTTCCCTCCCCAGAGGCCAGCAATATTATAATGTGAGATGTTTTTTGGGGAGGGAAATCCCCAGGATACATTCCCCCCGCCCCCCGAGAGGTGAGTGATATATGAAAAAGTCTGAAACTCTGAACTTTGGCAAGATGGATGAAATTACGAACAAAGGTCATGTGTAAATTCGTTGGTCTCCCCACAAACCTTGTTTCCACTCCCAGAAGAGGGCAATAGATTAAACACTAATTATGAACATTATAGTCTTAGATTAACAGTTGCAAGACAGCATGTAATATAGTTTAAATGAGTTCCATGAATTGTCATTGATTAATCCATCCGTCAATTGAGAACGCAGTAGTTTTTTTAAAGATGAAGATTTGGTCCAGTTGAATATTTGTGGGAACACAGCTCCAGATCAGGGGACCATTGTATTTAGTTGAGAAATGGCGAATATTTGATCTAGCAAAAATAGTGCGATAGGAATTTGCTGCCCTGGTATTATGAAAGTGATAGTCAGCACCAATGTTGTAATAGTGAGTAAACCTTGGGGTTAAGCGGACATGGGTATGACGTTGTCGAAGCCACGGCTCTGTCAAGGTTGCACTATGCCTCCCCGGTATGGTGGGTTTCACAACCAATAGTGAGCGTAAGAGGCTGGGAGCCATGCTTGGGGCGCTTGATAAGAAGTGGTTACCTCCCCGATGACTCTCCGTCCATCCAGCAGCTGTGTAGCTTGGCCGACAACCGCCTTTTCTCGGCAGTTCTGGGTATTAAGCTTAAACCGGAATCAGAACATCGAGCAGCCTGTCTTTCGATTTCATGGGCCTTAGAGGCCTAAACTTAGACATCGGATTAGGATAAGAAGCGTGCAGTCCCTTGAGTTTTCCTGAGGAGTAATGTAGGCTACAGGACTCTACGTTTTGGGGTTTGCAATTGGCCTATTCTACTTTTGCATTGGTAAATTATTTAAAACTACCCTCAGTTATCTTTTTTTCTTGTCTTAAGATATCTTATCTTATAATGTAATCTGCCTATTTCGTGCTCACATGTGCTGTTGAAGCCCAAGTTCAGTCTGTTCCTTTCTCTAAAATAAGATTATTTCGTCTTAAACTGACTGTGTTTATCAATTTCCAGGTGTTGCCAAACCTTCCAAGGTCATGCTGCTATAAAACGAATGACCTTGACAGTTTGCGTAAACATCAGTCACCCAAATCGACAGTTTCCGCTAATTCATCGTGTACGTTTGCTAGTCTTTGTGTTCGCCTCTGTCTGTATGTCTCCAAATGGGTTTATTTGTCTTATGGGTGTTTGTGTATATACTGCTGGATGTCCCTGTGTGTATTAGTCAAAAACCCTCTGCGGTATTTAGAGTTCCCATTTTTGCGGATGTCCGAGTGGCTCTGTTTTCAATCCTGGTGCGAAAAAACATAGCTCGCTGCATCAAAATTACGTCTAAAAAACGATTCCAATTATTTTGTCCAATTTTGCAGATCATGTGTGACAAAATAATCGTACATTGTAAGTGTACACGTTTTTATAAAGCGACTGTGTAACCTCGACCCTGTTCATATCGGGTGAAATTATTCTTCATGAACGCTTCCCGTTTGAATGGGCGCCACGCCTTTTAAGGTACCCACGTCCCACGTAGGCACCGTGCTAGAGCTACCGTTTGACTCCGACCCTGCTTCTTTTAATATTATTAGGCCACGCAATTTACAGTTAGACCTGAGCAAAATTGCTTCACAAGCTTTTTAAACGGTTTCCTGTCCAGAAAAAATGGCTGAATAACATATCCAAAATTCTACAAAATCGGAATAGGGGAACACCCCAAAAATGAATTTCAAAATGATGGATTGGGGCTTTCTGAGAAATACCAATAATAATAATACAAATAATTTGCAATTAGAGCTGGAGAAAAAGCTTCAGAAGCTTTTTAAACGGTTCCCTGTCCAGCAAACATTGCTGAATAACATATAAAAAATTCTACAAAATTGGACCACGGGATTATTACAGAAATATTGTTGCTTTGATTAGCTCACCTTTGCAACTGATTCGAAATGCTCTCTGCAGATAGAAATGCTGTCTCTAAATCTCAATCTCTGCAGTGCGGGCAAAATGGCGGACTATTGATCCTCGTTCAGCAGCGGCTGCTGTTGCTGCTGCTTCTGCTGCTGTTCATAATATAAACGGCGAATATGCATGGACGAAGTGAAGGATGTCAAAGGAGTTGAGGCTGGTCGCTAGGTGGCCAAAGATCGTCTCCATTCCGGACAAGTATTTTTAACAGATTTTTAGGACACGTTAGCCAATAGCCAAGTCAAATTTTGAGTAAATATTGCACATTTTTTACTGTAAAAAATATAAAATGGGTGGTATACATACTAATTTATTATATCATTTTCATTCATTGTTTGACTTTTGATTCCTATATGCTGTTGGGAAGAAAGGAGAAACATCTGATAATTCACAAAACAATATTAGACTACAGGTAGACACCTAGATATTGCTCTTCAACAACATTATAATTATACACTTTATTTTCGTTAATAAAAGAGCTGTAATATGCCAAACCAATTTCTGTCGATGTCAACAGCCTTTGTTGCTATAAGATGTCGTTAAACTCGGGATCCATCCGTTTAATGGCCAGGAAGAGCTGTACAATGCCAAAGTAAAAGTAATTTCTGTCGACGTCAACAGCCTCTGTTGCTATAAGATGTCGTTAACCTTCGCAGAACGAAGAGGGGTAAATAATAATTACCCCAGCGGTGCTTCGATGCTGATTGCGGAGCAACTGTAGGTAGGTATAATTTGTTGTTCCATGTGTTTACAAGTTACCACCAATGACATATTCTGACTGCATACCAACCACATTGCCATGTGGTGGGAAAGAGATTTTTCAAACCAAGGTGTCCTGGGGTAAAAATTTACCCCACTTCATCCCCGACGTCGTTATTTTTTCGTTTATAGGGCAGATATGTTTTTTAAAGATATGAGCTCAAAAGTGACTTCCAATCATAAATCAAGTGTGGAATCTACCATGGAACTGAGTGTTAATAGTTTCATAATTGTGGAGAGTTTATTTTCCAAGATGGCGGCCAATATGGCCGCCAAAACAAAAATATGCATGTCTCATCTCATAGGTAAGGCAAGATGACAAATTAAGTGTCATTTGTAATATTTCCAGGATCAAGGAATCGCTTTATCGCAGTGGCAATAGTGTGTGAGTACTACTGTCCAAGATGGCGGCCAACATGGCCGCCAAAACACAAAAATGTGTATATCTCGGCTCGTATGTAAGATACACTCACAAATGAAGTGTCAATTGTAGCATTTCCAACGTCAAGGAATTCATTTATCGTATTGACAATAGCGTGGGAGTTCTACTATCAAATATGGCGGCCAATATGGCCGTCAAAACACAAAAATAGGATATATCAATCACCTGACAGATCGGTCACTATTGCCACTGCGATAAATCGATTCCCTGACCTTGGAGCTTACCTACTACCTGAGATATACATATTTTTGTGTTTTGGCGGCCATGTTGGCCGCCATCATGGAAATTAGTATTCCCACACGATTGCCACTACGATAATTTGATTTCTTGACCTTAGAAATGTTACAACTGATACCTCATTTGTCATTGTAGCCTACCTATGTGCTGAGATATATATATTTTTGTGTTTTCGCGGCCATATTGGCCGCTATCTTGGAAAGTATTATTCCTACACTATTACCACTATGATTAATCGATTCCTTGACCTTGAATATGTTACAATTGACAATTCATTTGCAATTGCAGCTTACCTATGAGCAGTGACATACCTATTGTTGTGTCTGGTGGACATATATTGGCCGCCATCCTGAAAATAGTATTCCCACACTATTGCCACTGCAATAAATCGATTCCTTGACCTTAGGAATGTTACAATTGACACTTCATTTGTCATTGTAGATTACCTACGTGCTGAGATATACATTTTTGGGGGTTTTTGCGACCATATTGACCGCCATCTTGAAAAGTAGTATTTGCACACTATTGCCAATATGATAAATCGATTCCTTGACCTTGGAAATGTTACAATTGACACTTCATTTGTCATCGTACCTTACCTGTGAGCTGAGATATTACACATTGTTTTGGGGTGAAAAATTACCCCTCTTCGTCCTCCGTGTATCGTAAAATCTTTCCGTCCTGCGAAGGTTAAACTTTGGATTAATAATAATAAATCAAATCAACTTGGAGACGTTGCATTGGTATTGATTAGAAGAAGTGGCTAAGTGATCTCAACTACATCATTTTGAGGCCGCTGCTGCACGACGTGGTGCGGAAGACCACACACTGGCATGCGTAGCCACGGCATGGTGTGAGTTCGTGGGGACCAGGAGTGCAGTCGAGTGTTGTCTGTGATGAATCGATTGATCCGACTACGCTTTCTACCGAATGGAAGCCGATCTTTGGAGCAGCTGTGTCGCAGGGTAGACAAGAGCCTCTTTGCTGATGTCCTGGACAATTTGTGTCACGTGCTGTAGGCCTACCCGCCTGAATTGGCGATCCCCTACTCCCTGCGCCCATGACCGTACGACCAAATCGTCCCACGAGCAGACCATTTATTGCGTAAAACGTTCTTAATGAGAATGTTGCATCTTATTAAATGTCATGTTTTCCAAAGTGCAGTAAAAGCAGTTGGAATTAATAAAGAATGGCCTAAATTATCTTAAAGACATCTTATGACAACAAAGCATCAAAGGTTATTGACGTCGTACAACATGTTTTCAACAGTTCTTACCGTTCGTATGACTTAATATAGCATCAATATAAAAATTAAGTCACTTTTAATTACTTGCAAACTTTATTGAATTCTCGAACCAACAATTAAACGAATAATGCGTTATATATAGGGTTCTTAGTTACCGATTTAAAGGTGTCTACACTAAGCTTAAAATAATTCGTTGCGATCGGCGTGCGCCATGGTAATTTCGAATGCTAAGGCTAAGCGACCTTTCGTAACGATTCGGTGATCCAGGGCCGTAGCCAGGATTTTGTTTCGGGGGTGTTTTCTGTTTCGGGGGGTGTTTTCTCGTCCTTAAGCAAGCCGACAAGCAGCCGAATTAACTGATCAAGGGGTTTATAGTTAGTAAATGCATTATTTCATTTCTACGTTATTTAATTTCGGGGGTGTTTAAACACCAAAAACACCCCCCCTAGCTACGGCCTTGCGGTGATCGACTCCGTTGGAGAGCAGCCATCTCAGGGTTTCTATGACAACAGAAATACATGGATGTTTGCTACAATTCCACATTGAAAGCCATCACAAGTATATATAAAATGTATTTAAAATAATATATATTCATTTTTATGCATAAAACAAGGATATATAGTAATAAAATATTGTAATGTTTAAAATTTAGGACGAAATACATATTAGACGGATTTATTTAGGTTAATTAGACGATTGGAAAATGTTTCTTTGCCTACCGCACTGTTTGAGATAAATATTTGTTTAATTCCACAATGAAGCCATTTCGTACATATATGACATATTATATTTAAAATAATATATTTTTATGCATACAAAACATTGAAGCTACACGATGTCGTTTAACGATGGATGATAACGTATAAAAATACAATGCTCCTATTAGACACCATTATTTAAAGACCTCATATTACTATAATATTTGTTTGCGTCGATGCATTTCTAAGCTATTTTCAAAATTGATCCGTGCTATAATGCTAATGTAGAAGGCGTCGTATTTGACGAACCCAGAAATTGTCGTTAAAGGCAAAATATTAATCACGTTCTCATTCATTAAAGTTGAAGAAAATAGGAGGGTGACTCTAATCATCATTGTTATGTCAACACTCGTGAATAAGCTTTAGAAGTTTGGCGATTACGATTACAACGATTACGATACGACACAGTTTCGTTAACAACAACTAACCAACCAATCGCTGGATCATCTCCACTTATTTGCAAACGGTGTAGGCAAGGTAGGAGTCAATGGTGTTGGCAGCCATAAGATGTCGTTTAACACTGGGAATTATTACTATGCTTATCCTTCATACTTGTTGTGGCCTGACGAATTATCGACTTCTCCACGCTTTCTTGTTTATGGCAATTGCTGCAAATTATAGCTTAATTTGCAACAGATATCATCTTATCATAATACATGTATCATAGACGTCATAAGCTGTATTATTTTATTTCGCTAAACAAAGAATACCAATGACATTGCAATGTTTTGTTTGACACCTTTAAATGGTGTCTTTCGGACGCGCTGAATTCATTTTGACTGCACTCTATTTGTTTTAATTATCGTCGACGGCGTTTGATGTCATATAATTATGTCGACGTTAAACCTTAGAATTAATAATATAAGCGAACAGAAATGTCATTTTAAATGTGACCGTTTGCATGTCACGCTCCTCTCACTGGCTACTTCAACTAATGAATATTATTGACCAATGACGTCACTTTTTAAAAATGGCGACCTTCCGACGGACCTTCGTTTCACACTTTAATAATAATAATAATATTTATTCTTTAATTAAGCGCCTGCAAACGCACTGCGCTGTACATGTACATGTTAGGCTATGCGATAAATCTTAACTACTAACAGAACAGACAGCCTGCAATACACGGCGCAAATTGCAGCCTACAAAGCATGTCCGCCTATGGGACTCGATCTCTGTACCTCTCGCACTCTACGCCAGATGTTATCCAATGCGCTATCGGGCCCCCCAAAGTAAGTTTCAACATAGCGTAAACGGCTGCTCTTTTAAACTAACGGCTTCAAACGAGCTTCTACTAATTTACTTAGGGGGCGAACAGGCTGAAATGAACGAACGAAAATGCATTTTTAAAATGTGTTCAACCGTCTTAGGACGGGCAAAAATCTTGCTGCCTTTTCGCCAGCTGTCGCCGTGCATGCGGGAACGATATGATTAATTTATGTAGGTGGCAAACAGGCTGAACAAGAGAACGAAGATACATTTCGAAATTGTTCTTAACCATCTTAGTACGGGCAAACATATAGCAATAAATACTTGCTCCCGTTCAAAATGGGTGTTTGTCGTTAAAGACTAGAAACTCATCTAACGTTCGTTGCTGTATTAGACACCTTTAAATCGTGCCTGAGCAATAACATAAATAACTTATTTTCGTCTACTCGCTACCTCGTTAATTCCGTTCTTTTGCGTTGTGCTGGGTTAATTGTGTTGCCCAAGGGTGTAATTTTCTTCTAAGTCGTGATATATCAACCTAACACTGCCACTGTCCTACCTAGTGGTAGTGTCATCCCAATAATCGTTTTCGTTCAATCGCTAGCTCATATTGACACATGCACAAAATATACAGGCATGGTCGGCTTCAATGGCCTTGGTAGTCATAAGATGTTGTTCAAACGTAACATAAAGTATTATTGTTATTTCCAAAGTTTAACGAGATCTTATAATTATCTGCAATGACAGTTAAATTTCTCATAGATAAGAATTGTATTTCTCAGTTTAGTTAATGAGAGTTTATTCTACAATTTTACTAATATGCAGTAATCGCAAACTCCAAATTTCTAAACCTTTAATCGAATGTTAAGAGCAGGGCACCAGCTTATTAACGAGAGCTACGTCGTGTCAGAAGGGTTGTACAAAGATGTGAAGGGAAGACACGGGATCTAGTAATTACTTTTACATAGCGTTCGGTTAACTCCGGTCCAAAGTTGTGTTATTTGACGATCGAATAAATTGGATGCCACTCGGTATTGAAACTGAAAAGCAGATCGATGGGCTATTACAAAACTTAATAGATGGTCACCTTGACCGACATACCAAGATTAACATATATTAACTCTCTAACGATTAGAACATACTAAAAGTGACTGGCAGAGGATTTTCAAAGAAATTTCCACTGGTGGGGATATTTTGAAAAAGAACATTTTTGTGGGTAATTTTAAGTCTACAAGAGTCTATGAAGCGTGTAAAAAGAACATTTATATCAAGGGACTGTTGTTTTGAAATGTAGTAACATCGAACGATTATGTATGTAGTCCAATGTAAACGACATTTTATAGCTACAGCGAACTCTGCAGCCCTGTTCTCAGCACGCGGGGCTCTCGAGCCCTTCGTTCGTCTGAGAAGGGTTGCTCTTTGTTCCTTTTGCCCGTACATCTACCAGGCAGAATAGCGCTTTCTCGGTGGTGGGCCCTCTGACCTCGAATAGCCTTCCCCTAGCGCTTTGCCTGCTCCCCAGAACCTTTGCTTCCACGTTCTTTCCTCGCCTTAAGACCGCTCTATTCAGCCGTGCTGGAGTCTGGAGCACATATGAGTAGTTTTCCTTGAAGATGCGCTATGTAAATGTCCGAAATGAATGAATGAATTAGTTTCCAGTCTATTGCGACATCTCGTGGCTGCCACAAACACCCAATGTAAGAGGGAGGGAAGGACGAGGCTTCATGTGCCACAGATATAAAGTAGGCCTACGTTGCTGTATTAGACACCTTTTAATCGGTTCTTTACAAAGCTATAAATAACTTTTTTCGCCTTATCGTTAGTCGCTCTCCACTAACTGGGTTACGGTAGGTGAGCTCGCCGTCAATGGCCTTGGCGGCCGTAAGCTGTCGCCTAAGATTGAAAAATAATAAGTGCGCTGCCGCATTATACACCTTTAAATTGTTTCTTTTTGGCTGTAATATGCCCTAATAATTTCTGCCGACGTCAACGAAGAGCTGTAACATTGTAACATGCGAAACTAATTTCTGTCGACGTCAACAGCCTTTGCTGCCATAAGATGTCGTTAAACTCTGGATCCATCCTTCGCTTTGCGAATTAAAGACAGATGCTTGTTAAGGAATATAACTAAGAAACCCCGATGCCAGTGGTCTTGATACTGATATCCATAAGATCTTGCTAAGCACAGGGAACTAGTGATATGGTACGATGTGTATGCGCGGCGCCAAATCCTCAGGGTATCATGGACTGCGAGGGAAACAAACGAGTGGGTGTTGGAGAATGCTGTAGTAGAGTGGAAAGTAGTCTACTCGGATTGATCAAGCGGAGGAGCAGTCTTATTTCGGGCATAATTTATGCTGTGGAAGAGTTGAGATTCCCTTTATCCAGATGCATATCTTGATAAATGGTTACTCTAATTAATGTCCATGGAAATCTGCAGTATAATAACTAGCTATCAATTACGTTTAATGCTTTGTTGCTATTAGATGTCGTTAAACACTGGAACACATACATAATCGCTCGATGTTCCTAAATTTCAAAAGAGCAGTCCCTTAAGATACCTCGAGGGGCAGAACTGGCAGTCACCTAACCGCTCCGCAGTATCAAAGGGGTTGTCAAGAAATTTAAAATAGAGATCCAAGCCCGGTGCTAGAGAAACCAGAGAGTGGAGGCATTAATTAGATGTGGGCCATATTGGCTTTATACGGGTCCCATATGGGAATTTGGGTACTATATCGACTTCATGTGGGCATACTGGCAGATGATCAGCTGGAAGCAGGAGGATCAGATGATTCGGGGTACGAATTCTTGAAAAGGTGAGACTTAAGTTTTGATTGGAAATCCCGAGGGTGAGAGATAGAAGAGACTGAGGTAAAAGATGAGCCCGATTGGCAATTATGATGTACCTGCATGGGAAGGACTGAGTAAAAACGTAACCATGTAGTCCCATATTAATATTTCTTGTTTAACCACATCTCTTTACATATAATCGGACACAATACAGCGATTGAATGCGGATGCCGAAAGCTCAACAAGCATTGTGAAATCAGCCGTCACGCGTCATCTTACGTCAATGGCACAGTTGGTTGCTAGTCAATGTTCATTCATTCATTCAGAGAATTTATATAGCGCCTCTTCAAGAGACCTACTCAGATAACGGAACTGAAGTGAGATAGGCCTACTAGATGAATAGGCCTACTATATTATGCAGCGATACGAAAAATTAAGAATACGATACACAAAATACGCTGTACACAAGAGCTCCCGAGGTCGACCGCGTATCGCTCGCCTATTCGATCCAGCGCGATCGATTTTCAACTCGCCTACTATTTTCAAATCATACCCACTGTCCACCTGACGTCGACAACGTCCGAGGCAGCGACGGAACTGGCCGCGACGCGAAAAATATGAAGTATGCAGCCCTCCCTGCTACGCTTAGCTTTGTCCCTATTGCGCCAGGAACTCTGTGCCCCATCAATATATCTGGCCCTGAATTCATTACAGAGTTAGGCCGGCGACTGACAACGATCACGGGGGACCCACTCGAGACCATACACTTGATCCAGCGCCTCTCCATATGCACTCAACGACTTAACGCCCTGACGTTTCGAGGCACTTTTGCACAGTAACTGTTAATGTGGGACGATGACCGCTAACTCTGGAACATAACGCCTCTGAGAGTAGTTTCTAAGAGTCTGAGGGATCAATTGTACCTCAGGAGAAAAACAATAATATAGAATACTTTCGCATCACGATTTACGGTTGGCAATAAGTGAGATCAGTTAGTTTCCTTACGAACTTTGAAGCGATATGAAAGTCGACAACTTACGATAGAAGCGGTGAAAGTTAAACGTGTTTAACGATCACCGTTTCGATGCATGTATGTAATGTGTTTAGCGGTTAACTGGTAGAGCGAAACTAGGTTGAAGTCGACGGTTTACCCATAACAAGTTCGTCCGTCATTTACAAGGGCAGAACGTAGGACGAATCACTCCTCTCGACGGCCAATCATCCAGTCAACGACTCAAAGAAAACGTAACCGTGCAACCAAATCCACGTATTTTGGGATCTAATAATGATGATAAATTAAATCTGATGCTGAGTTAGGTATATTTATAAAGAATTGGATTGATAATTCTTAGACATAGATTAACTGTCTGGATTACTTGTACATATAATGCTGGCTTGAACGCTGGACATTAAATCTTTTATAGAAAAACGTGGAGCCCGTTTTCTATACAATCTCCTGTTGCTTCCCGGTTTTTAAATTTAAAGTGATTCGACAGAAAAAGAGGTTCTTCTGTCGAATCATTTAGAATTTTTAAAAAGTCAGTCATCACAGTAAAATCGTTTTAACAATTAGACTGACACAGCGTTCTAACCTTTCTTTAGGAAAAATCTCTCTTGTGTGGCCTGTTCTGCGTGTTTTCTTCATCTCGGTTTTACTTCGTCTGTTCAGTTTGTTGCCATCGTATTTCTTCTTCAGTTTTCCTTTCTTAAATTCTCTCTTCTGCTTAAGTCTTGATCGATGGGCCTCGTATGTAACGTTCTCGCGTCTGTTCTATTTACATTTCTAACTGCTGCTCCTATAACTCTTGTCTTACTTATCAAGCTTCGTCTGCTTTCTTCTCTTTCCTCCCTGCATAGTTCTGTTTTTCTTATTTCTCTCTCAGTAGACGACTAGACGTACATCTTCTTGTCTTCTTTCTCTCTCCTCCTGTCTATGCCTTTCCTCTCTATCTTTTTCATCTGTACTACGTTTCTATCCTATCTTTCTTCCCATCAAGTCATCATCATCCTTCATCATGTTAAACACTTCCATTGTCATAGGCCAAGTTGTTTCAACAGCATCTCTTACGTCACTTTCTTCCTCCTATCAGCTAGATCTCTGCAAGAATTCCATCAAAGCGTTCTTCGACAATTCTTTAGTTTCTCTTCCTAGCCAATCTTCGCAAATGTTTGTTTCATCCTTCATGACGATCTTTATTTCTGCGTGTGTAGGCCCTATGAACATTTTGTCGTTCAACGTCACTCCAGTGAATCCACTTCATAAAAACGATGTATTTCTGCGGACTTTCAACGATAGTTTTCTTTACCTGTGGACTATATCGTGGGACGATTTCTAGGTTGGCGATGGATTCGGTTGTTATTTGTCCAGCCGCTGCATTCACGGTTCTGTTCCGCACCAAGCGAAATCAGTTTTATGTTGTCATCAAATTGATTTCATTCGGATATTACGTGCTTCGATATAGTCTACTACTGTACATTCGCTCTTGTGCGCTCTTGTACATACACAAGAGATTGAAAAAGTTGAAAAAGTTGAATGACAATGAAAGATTTAGTTCCTATTTAAACTACTGATTTTTGTGTAAATACCTAAAATGCTTAAGTAAATGCACTGAACGCCATTCTCACTGGATTCGGATATAACACACTATCCTTTCTTTTAAAATAGAAGCAAAGGTAAGAACATAATTTAACTAAATATCTACAAAGCAAAAAGGAACAAAATAATTTCTAGATAATTGAATTATGTAAACGAATTCTCTACGTTAAAAGAAAACAGGTTTATCAACAGTTGACTTGAAGTTCATATAGTAAACGCCAGGATTTAAACGAGATGTCGAAACTATTTAATAGAAATTGCCCCTATCGTTAATTTAATTTAAACTGGTTTTATTCTTCTGTGAAACGGAAGATGGTTATAACACTGCTAACAAAATTATTAGTATTAAAACTCACTACCTCATTTCTCTCTCTATTGTAGTGCAATCTATGGGAAATATAGAACTGTCCCCAGCTGAGATAGGGACCAGTGAAATCCAAGGGATTGAATTCAGAATCTAACAGCTTGATGCTGTTTTGCGCATCATTTATCAGAATTCTACCATAAATATCGGCACAATACACACCACACGCTCTACGTAGTGGCTTATACTGCCGTTCAATACTCCCGTTCGCATCGATCTCAGTCAATACAGTTTGTGATTGGTCGTTAGAAGCAATCAATACATGGTTTCCATTTGATTTATGAATTATTCTGTCACCAAATCTCAACCCAAATATTGGGTTTAATTGGGTCAACGCTAGGGTATGCTGCAAGGAACCGTGCGTGTTATATGTGATCAATGCCGCAGGAATCTGTCCTTGCTGCTCTGCAAGGATTATTAAGCTGCCATTGTCGGAAACGGATATAGTAGGATGCGGACTCTTTAGATCACTGATCCATGGTGATATGTTAAACTGATGTTCTTCATCTTTCGTAATGCGTAAGATTGAAGAACAATACGATTCCATATTTAGGCAATGTACATAGACGCAGTTTGACACGTTGCAAGCTACTATGTCCACTGGAAATGTTCCTGGTAGCGGGAAATCGTTAATCTCTGCCATGTTGTTGCGATCGTGAACTTTAATACTGTATTGATATTGTTGATTATCTTTTCTGCAGGTTGCAAATATTCCGTCTTTCAATGTAATGACTTTTGAGACGCGAGACTGGATCGAACACTGATGCAAAATTTCCACACGAATCGTCTGCTGAGCTAAAAATATTACTGTATTATATGAATTGCGCAAACGAAGTGTCATGTATTAAACAAACTGTTCTAAAAAAAGACACAGATTTATCAAAATACATACATGCATGCGATTATACGTGGAAAGAAGGCAAATGAACAATAAACTAAAAGCTTAATAATCCTGAAACGTGAGAACGGAATTAGTGGATGTCTTGTCGACACCGTTTTCTATACGGAATTAAATGCAAAAGTAGATAGGAGATACAGGAACTGGCGCATTCGCTAGGTGTCGTTCTGAAAGCTTAAAAACCGTTACAATGAGTGAATCTGAAACCGGAGTTAACGCATTCGCCAGGCGGCGTTCTGAAAGCTTAAAAACCGTTACAAAGAGTGAATCTGAAACACCAACCCGTTGGTGCTATCAAGGGCCTGCCAGAGGGGAATGGAATGGTCATTCAGGGTAAATATGAGTGCATTGTCTGGCGCATTCACCAGGTAACGTTCTCAAAGCTTAAAACCCTTTAAATGAGTGATGGTTTATAATGACATAATTCATATTACGGTGCAAAATCTAGACATATCTACGAGACGCTTTTTAATTTATTAGAGCGCATTTATGGGGTACTCAAAACAACACAGATACACACACCTACAGACACAGGCACCTGCAGACACACATACAGACACACATACCCGGAACTTGCCTATACTCTGTTTATGAAACAAATTAAATTTTAAGTTAGAGAATCGGATAGAGGGTGAAAAATCCGGAATTTTGCGTACCTACACGGCATACTTCGCTTCATAAATAAAGAAACGCAGTGCTGGCCCATTTAAATCTTCAGCCATGAAGAACATACTGGGCCAAGCTGCCCATCTTAACGACTGCAGAACAAGCCACCTATCGAGTGTGGCGGAATCATTTGATAATGCGATAGATATAACAAACTGAAATATGGTTCTTCTCGTAGCTGGCACAGTAGCTACATTAGTAGGAGCGTTAGGCTTGATTGTTACGATCTCAGTTCGCCTCCCGAAGACGGCATGACTTTTGTAAATACTTTAGTGATTTAAAATCTTGGTCTATCACGGTTGGTATTATACACTGGGACCTTAAATTGCGTAGTTCCGACCCATACGGGCAGCGGTGATGAAGATTCTCATCCGATCAATGATCAAGGTCGAGGCAATACAGTCGCTATATAAAATTTGCATGTTCCCATTTCAGGTTACACGATGACTTAAGTGATGCAACCATCATTTGTGGGGCGTGGTGGCTCAGTGGTAAGTTTGACACCTTGTGACCGGAGGGTTGCAGATTCGAATCCCACTCTAGCCGTTGCGTACGGACCTTGGGAAAGTCCATCGCTCGCAATTGCTGGTGGCGCTTCGGCGTGAAAATTCCGACACAGTATCAAATGCTGTAGTCGGGAGTGCCTCTGAGTAGTAGTTGACTTCGAGAGGCGCTATAGAAATATCCGGAATAAATAATAAATCAATGCAACCAATGCATAGCTAAAGTACACACACAATGGTTTCAGACAATAAGCTACACAATAGGGTGCATCGAAAAAATAAATTTCTGAAAAGAATATTCTAATAGTTGCCGATAGGTGCCTTTTATACTGCTTAGTTTGCATGCAAATTTTAGAATTTTTTGAATGAGTTCTTGAGGTGCCCCAACGACCCTAAAGTGTTCATGATTTGAAGGCTCTGGAGCACTGCATGTAGCGTAATTTGTTGTAGGGCAAAGTAATTTATGTATAGCTTTAAAGAGTTCTGTTGATCTTTTAGTAGGTAGATAGCAATTCATTCGAGTTCCTAAAGATGAGCAGGAGTTTCTAACTGACCAGAGTGCAGTAAGGTTGATGTGTATCAGCAATGTCGACAAACTTACAACAAATAAGCTTGTTAACAAGCAGAAAAGAAAAGCTATGCAAGTTCGTCGAGTCAAAATATATTAAGTCATTGTGTGGTGAGAAGGTCGTGGATGTTAATGTTGACTCAGTAGACGAATCTGAATCTAATTTCGATACCAGCAGGTCAAACACTTGTATTCAACCAGGTGATTAAACTAAAGATTATATTGTTCAGTTTAGTAGTAATCAACTTGTGATGAACCTACATAAAACGTCATAGTCAAGAGACTAACGTAGTAGACTACCAACTTTAGCTTAAGCCTGTGATCGTTATGGTGTTTCAGACAGACCAGCTGCTGAGATAACACCAGTGTACTGTACTGCAAGATTTTGATGTTATATGTGATGTTTATTTGTCAAATGTTATTAACCAAAATAAAGTTAGACGCGAATGATGAAATTAGCGTAACGAGCTGGAAGACTTGAACATCGCAAAGTGATTTACTCGGTTTATTTTTGATGGTCGAAAAGATAAAACTCTATAGTGCAGAATGCCAAGGAAGGAAATAAGTACTATCGACAAGTTGTTATCGAGGAACACTTATCGTTGGTTCGACTCACCCACGACTAGACCAGCCTTGCAAAATTGTTAACCACATCGGAGCATATACTTTCACTACGTACATCGCCAGCATTTGAAGCTCTACTGCTGGAGGTACCTGATTGGCAACTGCCAATGTACAATTCCAATATGCTATTCGCAGTTGTCAACCACCGCAAGTGATTCAATGTTCCAGGGTCTTGTTTTAGATTAATTCAACGAGCACTAGCTTCTAACGACCGCGTTACAAATGTCCCACAAATACTGCCGGTCACTACTTAGATTAGTTAAATTTGCAGGTGGCAAATCCGATTCAATTTTATCAAAGAACTATGCTAGTAACTGTTTACACGTTAATAAACCATGACCAATTGGTCCAGAGAAAGCATGAGGACTATTTGTTGCTCCATGTGAACTCATGACCGTAAGAAAATTTGAACGCTAGGAATGCGTCAATCCTGAAAGCTAGGAAAACTTTACAGTCTGAATTCGAAATTCGTTGTTCCTATGCTAAAGCTTGAGGCCTCTTATGACCTCATGGACTGTCAAATATGCGTAGCAGAACACCACTAACATTGGAGGTACCTGATGAAGAAATGATACAATTTGTAGCGACGCACCCAGCACAAAAGTTCGACTTTCCTAGATTCCCATGCCACTGTGGAGCGTGATGTGAAAGTAGTGAAAGTAGTGACTGAGGTTTCAGCTGCAGTCTGCGGCATCAAGCTAGGGACGGTTTCATAAGAACAAGATTGGAATCAAGGCGAACAATGCCGACTTTTAACACTAAGAAAGAATATCGCATAGCCTGACTACCTATAGGCCTACTTGCATTAATAGGGTAAGACTACTACTGTAGCTTACCGCTACTGTAGGTTAGACTCAACTCATTGTTTCATCACTGGTGTAATGGACATAATGATGGAGTAATATACCTAATATGTTTAACGAGTATTGCATTCTACTTGCCATCAGATTCATACTGTAGAAGCTTGTTTTTCTGGACATTACTCCTTGCGTAACATGGGCAAATATTATGTGTCTAATATCAAAACTTCAAGGTCATTGGGGCACCTCAAGGTCATGTGCTAAATTGGTGAAATTGCACCAGAATATTGTTGACATCAATTGGCAACTACTTTGCACTATTAGAAATAAAAATGAGAAAAATTTTTTTTCTCCCATTATGATCGATGCACCCTACTACACAATGGACCAATGCAACTAGGAAATAAATTATAAAAAATAGAACAGGTTGTGCAAAGCAATCATGGAACAAACCCAACGGTGTGGTAACGCATTGGGACGTCTGCAAAATTTTGACCCCCCTTAATAATTTTGCTATAAATCAAAAAATTAAGCCTTCCGCACTATTAGAAGTATGATATGGGTGTGGTAACGCATTGGGACGTCTGCAAAATTTTGACCCCCCTTAATAATTTTGCTATAAATCAAAAAATTAAGCCTTCCGCACTATTAGAAGTATGATATGGGTGTGGTAACGCATTGGGACTTCTGCAAAATTTTGGCCCCCCTTAATAATTTTGCTATAAATCAAAAAATTAAGCCTTCCGCACTATTAGAAGTATGATATGGGTGTGGTAACGCATTGGGACTTCTGCAAAATTTTGGCCCCCCTTAATAATTTTGCTATAAATTAGAAAAATTAAGCATTCTGCGGTATTAGAAGTATAATACGGGTGTGGCACTACTACGAAACGTCGGCAAAATGTTGACCCCCTCCTAATAATATGCTGGTGGTGCGCTAGGAATTACAGACTCACTACTCCAACCACCTACGACGAAAACTTTTATTTTGAGGTTTGCGGGCAAGACCCAGCGCTGGTTAGTTTCTTGATTAGTTCTGCCACCACCTGGTCTTTGCTTTGACTCGGCAACTCTTTTTTTCCATTCTTGCTTTGTATATCGCGTTTCATCGTTCTATATT
This sequence comes from Allolobophora icterica, assembly GCA_963556255.1. Taxonomy (NCBI): domain Eukaryota; kingdom Metazoa; phylum Annelida; class Clitellata; order Crassiclitellata; family Lumbricidae; genus Allolobophora; species Allolobophora icterica. Next base: position 9,156,843 of record OY744610.1, read on the forward strand.
TCTCCTCCTCTCCCAGAATAAGCTTATACTCTTCATCGCTAATAGCCGTGTCCTCCAGCGCCTTAGAAATGTGGTCATGAACTGTGTTTAGTTTACTTTCCGCCAAAATACAAATTTCGTCGTGTTTTGAAGCTTTAGCAACAAAACTTCTACTGACAACATTTCCAATAATATCCAGAAAACTCGTCGCTATGGCCAAACTCTCCAGAACAATACCAGGAATAAAACCAATGCCAGTGGCTAACATAGCTGCCCCACCCACCCCAGTTCCAAGACTAACCAGAGCAAGGCCGGCCGATGCCCCATTAGCCACATCTACAACCCTCTTATACTTTTTGCACAGTTGTCCCCGACTTATCGACTCTGACCTCAGGAAGGCTTCTATTTCGCCAATCTTCTGCAGACGAAATGTTTGCGACGTCGTGTCTGACGAAATTGTTGACTCCATAAGCGTTGGGTACAAAGACATACTTTTTTTTATAGTTGCTCTATCAGTAACGTTACGTTTAACTCAATAGTTGAAGTACTTAAAACGCCTATCTTTTTTCCTTCAATTCGAAAACTCGTTTGTCCTGGAATGAATATTGCCCTAGATGCATCAAATTGTCCACTTTGAATGTCAACTGTACGATCGATGCTACCCGCGGCTGTAATAATGCGAACTGACGCATCACCGGTACTAACACCAAACATTGTAAGCCTCCAGAATCCGCGGTCTAAAGAGACCGTCTCATTATTAGTTTGCAACGTAATACAGGGATAGCGTGCCGCGGTCAATGGAAGCGTTTGCCACGAACTTAGAGTCACAGTTTTGGTCGCTGTGTAAATATCGCGGCTGTGGTAATCATCCGACACGAAATCGATGTGAATTTGGGGAACCGCGTCTAACATATCTGCGGTGGGCTTAGGGATACTATATCCCCAGTTGGTAAGGCCAACCAAATCATCGAGGTTGTACTTGTGCATATTTGCTTCTCCTTTTTGTCGGAGATAACCACGAATCTTGTAGTGTGAGTCGGCCATTATTAAGTCTTACGTGTCTCCAACTTTAAAATATGTGTAGATCTGAAAGTGGGATATTCCAAAAGTAGCTTGTGTTGGGCTGGTGGCCATGACTATCAGCCTTAATTTTTTGTATGCTCTGGAGGCGGAAAGGTGAGTAGTGAAGGTGAACTCTTGTGCGGAATTAGTCAAAGTGACATTGGAGGTGATGTGCACATAAAATGTATTTTCAGCGTCGGGTGGAATCCCATAAATCTTCCAGGACGTGATACGTGGTGCAGTAGGACTAGATCCCCCAGCCAGACTAACCTTCCATAATCGCACAGGCGTCGGGAATTCAATCTGTAACCAAGTCCCACTAACCATAATATCGGCTCTCGATGTGCACGCCGTCTTCCACTCACCTTCGACACCCGAGTTGAATGCCATATAAGGCGGGTTGGTGGGGATGGATTCGTTGGCTGAGGCAATGAAACCAGTTTCGGAAGAGTCTCTGGACAGCGGTGGAATATGACCTGTATGGTTAAGAAACTTGAGGTTATTCACGTACTCTTTTACAGCGGTCTCTTTACTATCTGTATACCTTTTAACCACAACAGCCTGATTGTCGACATATTGTTTATTGGCCACGTTCAAAGGCTCCGTCGGTATTTTATTTAATTTTGTCATTTTGCCGGTTACGATTCTCGTCACCTGCCCGATACTCGCCGCGTCGGTATTAGTTGTTGAGGCCCCCGTGTAAAGCCCAGTCACCCTCTGACCGCCCATAGCTAAATTTCCAGTCATTGCGTCGCCAACTTTAAGCACGCAAGCGCTCCTGACCATAGCGTCTTGTTCTTCGGCGTAAGTTTTTGCAGCTTCGGCTTTCTGGTCCGCGTACCCCCTTGCGGCGGCGGTCTTTTGATCTGTATACAACCTCACGGCCGAATTAATCGCGGTGTCCTGATCGACCGCGTACTGTCTAGCAGCAATATGTTGAACATCAACATATTGTTTGTTAACCACGTGCAACGACTCCGTGGGAACTCTATCGAGGCTCAATAGAGCGCCGGCGACCGCTGTTGACACTTGTTTCCAACTCGCTGCGTCGCTATCAGATCCTGGAATCTCTGTTGGAAGTCCAGTTACTCGGTGGCCACCCATGACTAAACTTCCAGTCATAACGCTGCCAGATTTTAGCACACACGCGTTCTTGACAATAACATCTTGCTCGTTGACGTAACTTTTTACAATAACATCCTTTTCGTCCGCATACTGCCTAACGGAATCTCTCAGCACCTCGTTCTTCTCGTCCGTGTACTGCTTGGCATCGACAAGCTTCTGGTCTGCATGGTTCTCGGCTGCGGCTGCCTTCTGGTCCGCGTACAGCCTGACTGCAGTGTCCAGCAGAGTGTCCTTATCGTCTGCGTAACGTTTAACGAGACCAGTTGCCTCGGAGCTTAAGCCGTCTGCATACAACTCAGCTTGGTGCGCCCGCTCTTTCGCGTACTCCGTTATTTGTTTCCAACTCGCAGCGTCGGACTCTCCCACCAATTCATCCCAACCCTCGTCTTCACTGTCAGATCCCGGAGTGTCCGTGGGCAAACCAGTCAATTTATGACCGCCCATTTTTAGAATGCCAGACATCGTTCCACCGGTGATTTGTAAGTTGTCCTGATCTACGATGTCCGCATAAGCCTTTGTCGCGGCGTCCGTTTCCATCGTCGGCGTTCCCACGTTTGTCAACCGAAATCCCCCAGCCGACAGAATTCCCAGCATTGTGTCACCCGCTTTGTGGACGAGCCCAGCGGCGCTTATCTGCCCCCCTCCCACCCCACCTCCACCGTCTCTTCCAAATTTATCAACCGGCATTTTTTATACAAAAAAGGGTGACGGAAGTCTAACATAAGTCAAGCACGATATCTTCAAAATTCTTTCCAGCAGCGAGCTCTCTTAGCACGGTCAGGCAGAGATGACCACATACCACATCATCGGGCCCCTGTAGCTGAAATGTTTGTGTTCTTATGGAACGGTTTAAATATCGAGAAATTTCGAGAGGCGGATCCAGCCCATAACTGTCAAAATAGACGGCTTTAGGTCCATCTATCCAATAGGCGACCCAGTGAGTACCATCACCAGAACCGGAATCTAAATTAACAACTCCACACTCCTTCTCACGAGCCACGGCGGGCAGACCATCTCGCATGAAAACACCGCGGAAATGCGGCAGCGCTCTGGCAACTTTCTCTATGTCAAAGTTGCTCAGCGGTTTTAGTTTTTTTGTCCGATGTAGAGACCCGATCCTTTACACATTGGGCAACAACCACCACGAGTCTCACGCCCGAGATATAAACCAGTCCCGCGGACCTGGGCCTCGAGTTCGCGATTGTGACGCGCCGCCTCCGCCAGTGCAGCGTCGCTGGCCTGTTTGCTCTGCACAGCCTTTACTACCCCAGCGGTCCCACCAGCCACGGCACCCGCCGCGGATAACCCACCAAAAAGCAGCGGGAGGAGAGCCAGTAGTGGAAGAAATCCACCCATTTTAGTCATCTTTTTCAATTGCGTTTTGGTGAATCTCAGCTCCATGCCAACGCCTTCCGAAATCTTCTTCACGATTCGGGCGGCTTGAACTTTTGTCAGCGCGAGCTTGTCGTCTCCGCGAAGCTGGCCATGAGTGAGCCGGATCGTGGCGCCAGTGCCGGCACGCGCAGCTCTAGCCAATGTTTGCTTTTGCCCTTTGGTCAGCGAAAGGCCGAACGCAACGTATTCAGTTTTCATTTTCGGAAAAAATATATCAAAAGAGGGCCTTGTATCTAAATGTGAAAAACCGATTTCTAGTAGACGACGTTGAATTTGCTGCCATCCGATTCAAAGCTCAGGAGTCGGTCGCTGATCAGGACGGCATATGCTGTCGTATTATTTGGTACCCCTTCGTTAAAGTCCACCTTGATTTGTATGTCCTGTACAGAGGTTTTAAGTCGTTCGGATTGCCTGCGCACGTCCAGGACGAAGATCGGAAACAAATCTACAAATTCGATTGGTGTCAATTGGCATGACGATTCACGCGCGTCTATACCGCAATATTCCTCCTTGAAGTCACGTAGGGCCTTGTAAGCGCGAGAAGTTGTCCTCTTCGTGAAGTCGAGATTCATGTCAACCACTGGGTAGCGATCGGTGTTGAGCAAAGCGAATATGTTGCGAACCTGTGCATGGTCAAACAGTGCCGGATTCTGGCCTTGATGTGCATTCTTTCCAGTCTGAAAAGCAACAAGAATCCAGCGTGGCTTTTCCGTGCCCGACTTAACGCTCAAACGCCAGGAAAAAGTCGTCGCTCGTGGCACCGCAATGTTGTCGCATTGCATGGCGCGGAATGCTACAGGTACCTTAACCTTGGCTTCAATCTGCTTCATAAGCATGCTTTTATACTCCAAAGCGGGTATTATATGCGGCATGAACCAGGAGAGTTTAGTCAGCGCGATCTGGCCATTGGCCGCAGCGGCTTCCTTGAAGATCGCGTCTGCATCCCCCTGCCGGCTCAGCAGTAAAGAGTGTTTGATCCCGTATACGACCTTGTGATAATCATCGCAAAAACCGAATAGATGTCTTAAGGGAACGATGAATGAAAACGTTCCAATAGGGACGGGTTTTCCAATGATCATCAGTCGACGGGCCTCGAAGCCGATATTCGCAGCCGCCGCCGCCGCGGTCGTGTCCTTCTGCCAACACATGTTTAAACCTTCGCCTTTGGAAAAATCATCGCCGTAAACCAGCATGCCTTTCATCGTCGTGGCTTGCCCAGGTGACATAACATTCTCTATCTCGGTATTGTTAGCCAGGTATCGAATTTGAGAAAACATGTACGGGATGGCGTTGTTGATGAATGACACTAACGAGTCTGCGATGTAAGCTGCGCCTGTTGTGGTAAGCCTGCCCTCCACAAGAAGGTAGCTCTTGGAAGGCTGTGTGAAAATGTCTTGGTTCTGGATGTCTATCTGTATGGCCTGGCCGTTGTTAATAGCCGCAGGGTTTTGTGATTCATACTCGCGGTATTCAAACGATTCGATGCTATTATCATCGGGTACCGCCGAAGCGATGTCCAACATTTCACTCGGCACGTCAAATGCCGCCATTATTATAGCTAAAAAAGTTCAAGCTTCAATTATTAATCATGTTGCAAATTAATTTCATATGTGGTGGGTTAAACATTTTTTTCCGTTTTGTGAATTAGTCGGAATTTTTTTTATTTCATTTTGCGAGAAACAGACCCCTACCACCACGACTCGGCTTTATAGTTTTGAAACCGGATCCAGCAATGCGGCTGTTTATGTCGGCCATTGTCGGAACAACGGGTGGCGGACTCACAGCCAGTTGTTTTAAGTATTCAATGCTCTTGTCGCTGAGCGCCTTCTCCAAAGGTGCGGGAACAACAGGCGCGGCAGATGAATTTTCATTTCGTAAATGAGCTTCATTTACGGCCGCAGCGCGTCTCGCTTTCACGGCATCAACAATTTGCCTGACGGCAGATGCTGTTGTGGCGCCGGCTTTCGCGACATTACCAACCGCCTTGGCAACGTTTGTGATTGTGCCTCTATTCGCCGAAATGAAGGAGCCTGCACGGCCAAGGAAACCCGCGATTTTGGGTATCCAGTCGAAAAGTCCACCACCCACGACACGACGCCGCTTTTTAATTCCAAGAACAAACATGAGAATATTTAAGTGTGAAAATCTACGCACTGCGGATGTGAAACCTTATAGTTACTGTCTCACCGCGGAGGTTTAATTGTTCACCATTCTGGTCGGTCAGCCACACACGAATGCCCTGTACGTTGCCAGCCGGTGCTACTGGTAGGTACACTAGATTTTTCGGAGACTCGATTACCTTATAGCCGGGCGACACATCCGGGAAAAAACTGTAGATTACTGGCAGCTGGCTACCATTTCGATACGATCCAGAGATAATATCACAATTTACCAGGATTGTGTCCACCCGGAGAATATCGACTGGATTTTCTCCCTCTTTATAACCAAGACTAAGCGTCTGAGGGTTAAAACCGAGCGTTTGCCTGATGGTAGATGCGGCCATATCTACCTTAAAACGGGCCTTCGTTATCTTTACGAAGGCGCGAAGGTAGATGCGTTAGCTCCTACAGTAATAGGAGAATCAAAGCTGAGTTGAGCAACACCTGGCGGCGGCGGATTTTGCATTTCTAACTGCCGGCTGATTTCATAATTAATCTGTGCGATCTCGTAGCTTCCGTCGGGTAAAATGATCGTCTTCCAGGTCTGTCCATTGGTGGAGCTGTAGACGAACTTGTTATTTGAACTGTCAATGTTCGGAATCGAATTATAGGTTTCAAGATTGACCAAAGCAAGCTCAAAGCGTCTTTTTGGATCCAGGTACAGCGGCGGTGAGAAAGCCGTGGTCCACCCTGTAGTATCTGAGGAAACAACTATACTAAAATTTTCCTTAGGCTGCAAAAGGTCTCGAATTTCCTCGAGCAGTTTCTCCGAGCGTTCCATCTTGTGTACTTTATTTTATGAGCATGTTTCTATTCAATTCGAGTGCCAGCTCTTTGGAGATCGCACCGGAACGCAGTAACTCGTCAAGAATGGCGGAGATTTCGTTGCCGAGTCCTGTGTTTCCCGCGGCCCTAGAGGCCAACAAAAGCTGCAACCTCTCTACCAGGGCGTTTGGATCGTTGTAAAATTGCACCGCGCCGCCTCGAATCAGCTGGAACTTTTTACTTTTCCGGCCATGAATAGGCAGACCAGACATCTGTACGAGCTTTTTGAAAGTTTCAATTGCCTGAGGCGAATATTGCTTAGTCTTAACGAAGCGTTTCGTTAACAGGCTGAACAATGACTCATCGGCAGGAGCTTCGAGCACGAGGTTCCCACCTTTAAACACTCTTAGTCTACCAGCAGACAGCGCGACGGGGTCGACGGAGAGCTCACCCAAGGCGCTACCTTGTAATTTAAGAGGAACGGCTGGGACACTGAAACCCTTTCCCTTTTTGATGAGGCTGTGGCCCGCTAGCAGTGTATGGATTCGCTTTTTATATTCCCTTAGGGCTTCGATATCTGCAGTCACCTCATCTACCTTTTCTTCGTCTCCTTGCTTATTGGCTTTCCTTTTCTCTTTGCCCAGGGTGTGGCGATTATAGTGATTTACCTCACCGATTATCTTTTCAGCACCTGCAATGTCGGCTAAATCGAGCTCGCTCGGAGGTTTAAACCCATGCCGTGTGATTGCCGCGACGTTGAGATATTTGTTTGGATCTACTAACAATGCGGGGGGAATTCGGGATGTTGGAAGCGCTGGAAGGGCTGGAGCAGCTGCTGTTCCTGCGGAATCACCGAACAAAGCTGCTATCGGGTTATAATTAGCAGACTCTGAAATCTGTGCTGGCAAATCCTGTAAAGCGCTGGTAACTTTCTGCAGCTCCTTGGATGTAGCCGCCTGGGATTCAGCCGTGGCTGTGGCGATTGGTTTGAAAAGCTTTGCCGCATCGTACTGAAGGTTGGCTTCACCGAGCTTCTCATCCACGAAACGCTGTCTCAATCGATTTCTGCGAGCTAAATAATCCTGAGTTAACGCGTCTCGCTCCTGTTTAGAAGAAACCTTTGTCCACATCGTGATTGTATGTCGGCTATATGTTGCCTATATCGTGTCTTTAAATACTTGCCTTGGGCTTATAGAAGCGATCGAACCCGCAACGATATTTTCCATCGTACACTTTAGACGTCAAATCTATGACTGCGAATCCATATGGCTGGGCAGCACACTCGCTGAAGAACGCACGGAACTCATCGAAAGACATGTCGCCGCCCACGAACGTATCGTGAATGGCTCGCAAATTTTTGCTGTCTTGGTTGAAGAGGACGATAAGATTAGCATTGTCACGGATCGCTTGCTTCGGAATTCGAAAATAATTCTGTGTTAAGTAGAAGCAGTCCGCGCCACCGTGTCGACCCATAGTGAAATACCTTTCGATGGGCGACTGTTTTTCAAGCATGACGTCATCGAAAACTAGAAGGCTTCTGGCATTCTTATTTAATGATTCAACTGGAACTATTTCATCTGAGCAAGAGTGAAAGGAAGCCACTTCCTTACCGGCAACTTTTTCGAGTTCTGTTATCCAGTCCCGAAGAAACTGATATTTTTCCTGTCCCAGAGACTTTGAGTATAGATAGAGCCGGTCAAAACGTAGGTACCCCTTCTTCAGAAGGAGGTTGAGCAGTAGGTTTGTTTTCCCACATCCGCTAGGCCCGCAGATTATACACCGTATGCTGGATGGCAACAACCAATGGTGGTGTTTTTTCCAATCGTCGGCTTCGAGATCGAAATTTGTTATTTCCATATAGAGACAACGAGTTATGATTGTATTCAACGAAAACAATGTATTGCCTACGATGTAAGAAACATACTGAGACTTCAAATGAAACAATTGTCGAGTTACGAAACGGTCGGCCAGCCAAGAAGGGAACCTGTGCCGTCTGCGGTGCAAAGAAGAGCCAAATTTTGCCTTCTAAAGCGCGGAAGCATAAGTCTCGTGAGACTTATGGAGGCTCTCTACTGAATAGGGCCCTCAACGCTCTTCCTCTGCCTGAGATGCATATGAGCCTTCCATCCGGTATGTCTTCGGAAGATAATCCGGGAGGTTCTTTTCAGAATACAGGAAAGTACTCTTACTGTGGACCATTCACAAAACTCGATAAACGGCTGTCACAGCGCTATCACGGTGTTAATCAGCTCGACCGTGCGTGCCTCCACCATGATGTGGCTTACGCAGTTCATAAAGATACCCCAGGGCGTAACCACGCAGATGACATCCTCGCTGCAGCCGCGTCGAAGATCGCACTCACCGATGAAACTCCAGATTATGAGAAGAAGGATGCCCGGCTTGTATCGGCCATTATGTCAGCAAAGTCCAGGCTGGGGATGGGCGTCAGAACGAAGGGCCAGCGAAAACGCTAATGAAAATCATTTGTGTATGTGTTTACCTGTTTGAAATATATAGTTTTACTGAAATGTCTAAGCACCTTTCAGCCGTCTATTACAGTCCTAGAGGTTACTGGCGAGGTAAGGCTGCGGTGAAGAAACTAGCCTCAGCCGCCAAAGTTTCCGAGGCAGAGGCTCGCGATTGGCTGAAGAAACAAGCTGTGTGGCAGATTTATCTACCCGTTCCTCGCCCCATACCGCATCCAAAGTTTGAGGAAAATCGACCAAACGCCGTACACCAAGCCGATCTCTTGTTTTTACCTCACGATAAAGTAGGTCGAAAGACTTATAAATACGCTCTCACTGTTGTTGATGTTGCCTCACGATACAAAGAAGCTGAACCGTTGATCAACAAAAGTGCGACCGAAGTCGCCGCCGCTTTAAGCCGGATCTATAAGAGGGGTCCATTGGCTTGGCCTCGACTTCTTCAGGTCGATTCTGGACGCGAATTTATGGGTGATTTTACGCCGTTGCTGAAGAAACACGATGTTCTTGTAAGACGCGGACAGGCCGGTAACCATCGTCAACAGGGCATCGCTGAACGCTTTAACCGTACTCTAGCTGAGCGACTTTTCGGTGCCCAGTACGCTCAGGAATTGCTCCTGGCTGCAAGGGGGTCATCCGAACGGTCGGTGGAATGGGTTCGCCGGTTGCCCGAAGTTGTGGCTGCACTAAACGATGAGCCGACGCGCTTGCTCGACATGAAGCCGGTTAAAGCGATGAAAGCTGCTAAAGTGACACAGAAGCCCTCTCATTCACAAACTAAAACTCGTTTATGGGGCTTGGATGAGCCTGTTCTCGGACACGACGTTCTCGTCCGATACTTGTACGCTCCCGGGGAACTCGAGGGTGGTAGCAAACGAGCCACCGATCCTAACTGGTCGCTCACCATCCACCCTATTTTGGATGTTGTTCGGCAGGCCGACCAACCGGCTTTATACCATCTAGTTGATGGGCCTGGCCGCGGGTTTGTACGTGAGGAGCTGCTTCTGGTGCCAATGGGCACTGAGTTACCCCCCGATAGAATACTCAACCGTCGTTGATTTTGTAGTGCCCATATGCCCGCGTTGTTATCCCGTCCGGAGAAATCCACTTTTTTGTGTCTAATGGAGAGAGGCTGATCTTATTCTGCTCGTACACTCCGATCTGATGGTCGTGGCTTCTAATCACGACTTGTGTGTGCCGCATCTCTTCTCGTTCGAACAGGCACTCCTTGTATAGCTCGTGGTGCAGATCCTTCTTCACAACTGCTCTCTGAACGCCTTTTGCTTTCCTGATTTCTGAACCGCCCGATTTTAAGATCGAGTACATCTTCGGACGCAGTCCTACGAATTCAGCGATGGCCACTCCGTTACATTCATCCTTGAACTTGCCCACGACTTTCTTGTTCTCAACGTCGTAGAACGGGCTGTCTCTAGGAAACTCACTAAAGTCGTATGAATGTTTTTTGTTCCACATATCGGTATAGGCGTTCGGAGTTTCCACCTGAAATAACAGGCTGTCAGTGTCTGTGTATAGCAACTGGGCTTTTTCTCCGTACTCGTTTTTCACATCGTTGTACCAGAAGTCGTACATGAGATGCTTGCTGAGGTCCAGGACAGCCTGACCAACATATACAGGTCTGTTTAACTTGAGCTTGTTCTTCAAACTGTGAATCGCGGCGAGTTGGTCGTTGAAGATTTTGTGCGATATGTAGGCCGGGTCGGCAATTAGTTTACGAAGTTTGTCAACTTTTGAGGTCGGGACCAGGTTGACCCTAATTCTTTTTCTAAGATTTTCCATGGTTTTTCCGAAAACTGCATTATTAGCCAGTTTGAAGAAGTCTTTTTCAAATTCTGACGTTGCCTTCGCCCTCAATTTTGTATTCATCTCGATATATGGAGCCATCCACGCCTCCTGTCTAAATTTAATGGCACGATGGATCTTAGAAACTCGCAGCCCCAACGAGTGATATAGTTTGAGATTTCTATAATGGACCACATACCGCTCCTTAGGTCGCAGGCTTGGTACTAACTTCACATGCTTTGTGAACTTGCCTCCCAACTCGTTCATAAGCACATTCTGATAGTCACTCAACCACTCCTCTTGGACTGTCAGGGTCTCCGGTGCTAGGGGATAGTCGCTATGTGATTCGTGGAGGTGCTCCGGGTACTCAAGATCGACTTCGAGCAGGAAGCCTTCAGGCGCGTCGTCTGGAGTTTCCAACACTTCATCGAGAGTTGGACTTTCCCAGCTAAATCCTCCAACTGGCAATGACTGTTGCATCGCCCAGCCATAGAGGTTATTAGCATCGAGGTACATGATCCAGTTGTCTGGCTTCGTGGTATCGTGATCTGGGCATTGCGGATTGTTAGCCTTTGCGAAGCGCTTAGATACCATCGAAATTCCGCCTCGGAGACCGTTCTCTACAAATAAGTGCATGTCTATATCGGTGAGAAGTTCGAGCTCGATTTTCGTCTTTTTCAGCAAAGCGTCCCAGGCCATTCCTGGCAGGCTGAAGTAGTTAGCCGGGTCCAGACTGTAGTGTTTCATCGATGTGTTTCTGAAGGTCTCGAATACATCGGCTAGTAGGAGTACATCCGTACGGAGATACAAGTCGTGATAGTCACCCAGAGTCTTACATTCGAATTCATCCCATACTCTTTGAGCGTGTTGATAATCCTCATCAGAGATGTTCTCTCGGGAAAGCCTGCTGTAGAACGCTTCTTTGGGTGGAAGTCGGTCTTCTTCGAAGCGGTGGTAATCGTCAATGTGCTCGTAACAATATACGCCCTTTCGCCTCAAAAGATCTAGTTTTGTCCTATCATTGTGAACGAAACTTTCCTTTATATATGCTGTTGTGACTTTCAGATCCTCTAGCGGCAGATTTCCTGATAATTTATCCAACGAGCTGTTTAGAAACTGGAGACTATCAATGAACTGTAGTTGTCCAATGTTGAATGTCATATATTTCTCCATATTGTTTGGGATGCAGTTAATTTCAGTTTCCTCATCCTGTGCGGCCTCGCAGCTACCTATCGCTTGCATTATGAGGTGGCTGTCGTAACCTCGCAGATTGTGGAAGACCACCGGTACCTTACACTTATCTGGATATATTCGAAGTTTGAGGTTGCAGGCGTTGTGAGCGGCACCTCGGTACTTACCGGTAATGTGGCAGTGGTCACGAACTCTATCCGCTTCGAGAGCATTTCCACAGATGTGACATTCGGTAGCCTCGCGAAATGATTGGCGGTCGGCCGCTGACATAACCATCTTAGCTGGGGTGGCCAGCCTTTGTTTGATAGAGGCCAGCTCGCCTTGTAGTCGTTGCAAGAACTCCGGCACGGCGTTCTCTCCCCGGTATAGAACCGGCTTCTTCGTGCGGCCGTCGCATCGAACCACTATGTAACAGAAGCTGCATGGTTTCTGCTCAGCTATCTGTCTGGTGTTGCTCTCGCTGGGATTCATGGCTGCACCTTCAATTGGTACGTTTAGAGCCTCGAAGTCTGCGTAAACGATATACGGGGCTCGCATCTGTTTGTGATGGTTCTGGAATTTGAGGATATTTTCATCGTCTTTTGGCATCTCAATCCGCTGAGGCTTCTTACTAATACCCTGGCAATCTTTGATATGGGCATCCAGCAAGTCTTGTCTACAGAATATGTGTAGGCAGCGACGACATGGGTGTTTCTTGTGCTTGTCTTTGCTATTTTGATGAAGAATTCGGCCAAGGTCTTTAATCCAGACGTAGTGGTAATCCTCACCTTTAACTAATAGTAGAAGATCGATATTATAGTCTCTATTGGTCTGCTTTGAGACATAAATCGGGTACAGCCCTTCATTCCATCCGAAGACCGATACGGACACCATCGGGTTCTGACGCTCGAACTTGCCGACATCTGTGACCTTCACTGGAAATTCTATTCCGTCGAAGTTTAGCTCGAGGAGGTGGGCACGATACTTAGTTGGGCGTTGAGGGTCCTTATCTACTGGATACATTGCGCTTAGAATGGCCCACTCGAAGCACCGGTTGTCTTCATTCTTTACATTAACGACTGAATGATAGGGGATATACTTCGGTGTTGCAAAATAGCTCTTGCCTCGGAAAGGCTTATATCTTGCAAAACTGAGGTCTAGCGCCACGACCCGCCTCACCCTCCACCCCGACCCCTCATTGGTGTAATCCTCGAGGAGTTTTAGTATTTCGGCCTTGGCCTTCCGTATAGCCCCTTGGATTTTACCCGCATTGGTAACTGGTACTGCTTTGCTTCGAAAGTATGTTGTAGTGGTAATAATACCGGGAGCCGCGTTGCCATCGTACACGTTGTCAATAGTCGGCGCCAACTTTTCCAAATCAACAGTCAACACTTGAGAGTATTTCAGACCGTCCTGTTTCAACAACTCTTCGTTGAGTTGTGCCTCAATGCTGTGCTCCATTGCACTCAAGAAAGCCAATGCATCTCCTTCCAGCCTGTGGTTAAGAGGTACTTCTGCACGGAAGTCTCTCAGAAGCTTATTGGCGAGCTCTTTGTGTAGTAGAAAGGGTGGTGGTCCACCTCTATCCTTCTTAATTAGGAGTGGATCAAATTGCGCCAGAAGGGCCTTACGTTTTGCCCCTCTATGCTTGCGCACTGGCGGAATTGGCCTTGGAAGCAGTGGCTGTAGTAAGCGCCTTTTGACTGCATCTGGGATAGGTTCATCTAAGATATTCTGTAGAACAGCTCGAAGAGCTGGGGGACCAGTAAACTCACCCAACAATTGTTCAATTTTTTCATTCGTAGACAATGCCATAGTTATAACTTAGTTTATATTACTGTGGCAAACTTTTCTTTAATATAATAATTATATCATTTGTTCAAAATGAAATTTTGTTTACTGATATTCGATTGACGCTTGCTCGTCTGTATTATCTCAATACAATAACTATATCATTTGTTCAAATGATAATTTTTATTCTACTGATATATTTGATAGTCGCTTCCATTCTTTATTAAATTCGCGGACTAACCCACCTCGTCGAGCTCTTAAATATTTAGCGAAATAACCACACTTCATACACTCACCTAAGTGGTTTTTGATACCCCTCCCACATTTAGCGAAGGGTTTTGTCCCGCAACCGTTTCGCAGTCGTGCTAAATGCTTGAAACAGTACTCCCCAATGCACCTGTGACAGCAGAGAGTTGTTTTGCCTATCATAAGCCATTTGCAAAAGTTTTGCCCTAACATTATGTTTTATGTATACCACAACCTATTCATTTATTTAAATTGAAAAATGACCCGGTTTGGGCCGGCCTCGTGGGAGGTTCTCGGCCGGCAGCAAACGTTGGTAATCTCATTTCTTTACCCTGAATGACCATTCCATTCCCCTCTGGCAGGCCCTTGATAGCACCAACGGGTTGGTGTTTCAGATTCACTCTTTGTAACGGTTTTTAAGCTTTCAGAACGCCGCCTGGCGAATGCGTTAACTCCGGTTTCAGATTCACTCATTGTAACGGTTTTTAAGCTTTCAGAACGACACCTAGCGAATGCGCCAGTTCCTGTATCTCCTATCTACTGCAAATTATGCTAAAACTACTAACTAGCAGGGCATACTTTAACCGTATAACTAGTGGGACAAATGTCCCAGTAGTCTTAGGATTTGTCCCAGTAGTTAGGCTGATTTGTCCCAGGTAATGTATGTTGAAACTGTAACTAGTGGGACAAAAATGTTGGAGGAGTTTTAAGAGTTGTCCCAGCAGTGAAATGATTTAATAGAAAAATGCATTGTTGTTACTGAAGAAAGTTATGAAAATTCCCAAAAAAGGTCATAAACTTTTTGAGGAGATGATTTCATAAAAAAGGTCATCAACTTTTTGAGGAGATGATGTTTTGAGGAGATGATTTCCTAAAAAGTCGTAAACTTTTTTGAGAGACGAATTCCCAAGAAAAGGTCATCAGATTTTTCCAGAGACGAGTTCCCAATAGAGGTCATCATAAACCCACGGCCGACTTTTTCCAAGTAGTCTAAATCTCTTAAAATATGCACTGCTAACCAGTCTAACTGTATTTGTAAATAGACCATGGCAAA
Organism: Allolobophora icterica; assembly: GCA_963556255.1. Taxonomy (NCBI): domain Eukaryota; kingdom Metazoa; phylum Annelida; class Clitellata; order Crassiclitellata; family Lumbricidae; genus Allolobophora; species Allolobophora icterica. The sequence goes on from OY744610.1 coordinate 9,171,872, forward strand.
ATCAAGTTGAGCAACAGTGCATCAAATCTAATCTGGCATTCGATTGTCACATAAAGTGAAATTTTTTAATTTGAAATCCTAATTCATGGGAGAATCAAGGTTTAGATTCAATTCTACATTAGACAATTCTGAAAATGAAGTAATAAATTGAATCAAATATTGTATGATTCACATAAACAAAAGACCTCCTGTTATAATATTGCATTGATGACAACTTACCGTATAAACTTGCACTTAAATGATGATGATGATGATGATGATGATGATGATGATGATGATGATGATGATGATGATGATGATGATGATGGTGCCGGGGGTGGTGGTGGGGGTGTGGTGGTGGTGGTGGTGGTGGTGGCGGCGGTGAGGAGCATAGTGGGGTGGTAGTGATTAAAGAAGGTAATTCCAATGATAAAATCCCTTTTACGAAATGCAGGTTTCTAGCTATTGTGCATTTATATATGCATGTATGTGATTATTTATGTATGTATGTATGAATGCATATAAGTATGTTTGTATGTATGCATGTATAGGCCTATGCATGTATGCAGACACTTAATATAACGGCCCTCTACGCCTCAAAGGCGCTGCTTGCCTGCTAGTCTTAGAGGCGCAAAGGTTAACCAAGGATAACGAGTTCTTCTGTAAACAACCATTACATGCTCAAAGTCGCCACAGGTGGATTCTCGCACATGGCAGATCCAAACCAGCAGAGTCGTGATCAGAATGAGGCTAAACGATCAGAACTCCGCTGCTAGCAGTTTGGTAACTGCTGAGAACGTGTATGTTGTGAACGGCCTGTTATTGCAATGGTAATTGTTGTCTGACATTTATAAACCGCCACAAATAATATACATTTTAGGCTCTTGCGAAACTATGGAAGGACAAATTGAGGAGCTAGAGCCGCAGCTCCAAGAAAGGCGATTCCAACGAGCGTCGTGTGTATATTAATTCATAAATAAGGAAGTTGTGGAATTCTATTCTATGAAGACAATAGAATATTATCCTTGAAGTCACTGCCAGGCTAAACGACAACTGTATGCTTTCTGCATCGCAAGGTAGGTCTAGAAAAGTTATGGACAAACGCCGTCTTCTGACAAATCATCGCCTGCAGTGCAGCTACTTACATTTCCCACAACCGACATCTCTAATGGAAAGCGATGAGATACAACGGGATCGCATTTTAAATGCATTCTTTTCTGCCGTCCTTGTAATGCAATGTAAAATCTCTCAGCGCCAAACATAAGCCACGTCAGGGAGACTAGCTTATAAACTGGTGCTATATCAGTTTAAACATCGGCGCGATATAAAATCAAGTCCACTATAGTCAGGTTGTTTGGTGCCAGATCAGAACCCGCGGAGGTCACGCCGAGGAAGCAGCATTTATGATATAGTGATATGGTGGAAATCGTTGATGATGGTGATTGAGGATGGTGGTGGCGCAACAGTAGAATCAGGATAGGATAGCTTTAAGAGTTTGGTTTTCAGTCGTGGGTGGACAGCTGCAGAGGAAATGGCAAGCGGCGGAGAGTTGAGATTGACAGTCGTAATGAGAAGAGGAGAAACTGGCGAAGATCTTTTGAGCGTTCGTGCGAGAGAGATCTGGTGTAGCGTAGCAGAATATTAGCGAGGAAAAGACTATATGGAGGGCCAAAAAAGATGTAATGAAAATCGAGTAGACCTGGGTGGTTGGATGGTGAATAGATGGCGAGTGTAAAATGGTTGAGAGGTTTGAAGGGCGTTGTAGGTAAGACTGTACTAGATTCAATGTTGTAATGGATGCGCTGAGGGCAAGTGAGGTGATTTGAGAACAGACTCAACAGAGGTTATGTGATGTCCTCGATATCCTTCGTAAGGACAATAGTCTAGAATCTTGAATGCGCTAAATGTCTCGAGGAATGACCATTGTGCCTTTTTGTAATTCCTTTATTAACTTTGTGCTGGAAAAAATATGGTACTGAAGCTCGTGAAAATGGCCGCCAGTAACATATTCGTAACTGTACCCTATTTCTCTGTTAATTAAAAAATCTTATTTCTCATCACAATATATTTTTTAAGACCTCATAGGAGATATTTAGCATGCCGTGATGGGAATATAGACCCTTAATGCGGCCGACATTAAAAAAAAGGTTGCACCCCTGCCCTAAAGTGCGAAGGAGCAGAACCGACAAGACAATTATGCGTGAGGGTCAGGATCTGAAACTGGATACGTTGCTGGATGGAGAACCAGTGCAAAGTACCCACATTAAGCATAATGGAAGCTATATGGCCAAACCTGGACTCTAATAAGACGGACAGCTGCATTGAGAACAGACTGAAGCTTCGAAATATTAGGCCTACCTAATGAAAGCCCAGCAAAGATAGCGTTACAAGAGTCCACCTTGGTGCAGATAAGGACGTGAATTAAATAGTAATGGCATGAAAGAAGCGTTTGGTTTACAGCGTCGTATCATCCGTGATACGGCGCTGATGAAGGTAACACGTCATAGTAAGAATTACGACTGACATACACATTGACCGCATTTCCGATTTCAGATGTAGTTATTCATGTACACAAATAAAGCTTATTTCTTTATTATAATGAACTAACCAGTTCCATCTAGAGCTCTGCGAAGTTCATTTCGAAAGAAGTTGCTCGTAAGTGTGCTGCTCCAATGCGAACAGACAGATCGAAGTCTGCTTATAACCAGATCAGCTTTTTCTTTCCACGCACTTTTGGCCAGCTTCATACCCTTCACTTCCATTACTACGGCTTTAATTAGGATAGACTCAAGTAGCTCAGTTGGTAGATCATGCAGCTACAGGTTCAATTAAAAGATATCACGTCTGCTCACACATTTCTTTAGAACTCATCATAAACACAAATCAATTAAATCAATTAAAGATCTTTCAACCGAAATATGCAAAGAGGGGATTCTTTTGAATAGACACATATTAGAAGGTTAAGAAACATGAGAACGAACTGCATGATAGTTAAGTGGCGTCTCCACAAGTTTATAACAAAGGCCAGTAGGTAATGTCGCACCTATCTCTCTGCCCGCATCCAGTTCAAGGTCCTCATCCTTGTCTCTAAGGCTCAATTTGGTTTCGCTTCGAAATATTTATTTATCGCCCTCACTTTGCTGCTTCTCTTCGTCCTCTTCGTTCTTCTGACCGTTTGGACCTCCTCGTTCCCCGTGCCAGGACTTCTCTGGCTCAATCTAGGTCTTTTGCTTCCATTGGCCCTGCTCTTTGGAATGAGCTTCCTCTGTTCGTTCGTTCTTCTATTCTCTCAGGTAACGTCTCTTCCTCTGTTACCTTTCTTAAAACTTGCTTTTTCTCTCGGAGTCTCTCGCACTGGCAGCGCTTCTGAATGGCCCGCCCGCTAGAAGCGCTTTATTAATATCCGAATACAATACAATATCTTTGCCGATTTGATCTTTCTTGGTATTATTAATCAGCATAAAAGTAATTCTTTTTTTCCTTTGGACCTTTTAGTTATTTTCAAGATTTTCAAAATAATTTGCCTTTTAGACCAATTTCTAACCTGTAATCTGTCCTAGTGTTGACATAGGATGCAATATATATATATAGCGGGAAAGACGCTTTGTAAATGTCCGAATACAATGCAATACAATTAAGACATTTGGTTCAACATGCTGAAAATGGCGATCGTAGAATTATATGACAGTAATGAATTGACGCTTAAGTGACAGGATCGATATATCTGTAGAATGCAGCTTCATCTTCCGTTTAGAACCAACGACGGATGTGATGCATAGACACAATTTGGTGTATCCTTGTAAAATGTAAGTAGGCCTATTTCTAAGTGTTAATAAGGCTATATTTACCAAAAAAGCATAGAAAGTGTACACCATTAAGCCGCACAATTCCAGCATGTTACAAAGCTTAGATCGAGACAAAGTATGACTTTCATTTAATGCTATGTAGCTTACCATTGTGTCGCTAGATGAGGTGAGTTTTGCACGTTTAGCATTGTCTTCGTGTTGCAATACTGCTGCAAAAGAAATAAATATATTTATCTCAAATACAATTCTTGGCCTCAAAAGTTGAATATCATTTAGATATGAAGCTATGATGTAGCCACGCTAACATCCATTAGTCTCGTATGTTTGCGAATACGTTCCTGAATACGCGTAACTAGAGAAATGATATTTTGCTACATGATTCTGACTAGCATCATAAACTGTTCATTATGGGATACTGATTGGAGCTTTTTTAAAAACCGGAAAGAACTATTAGAGACTTCCTTAGATTAACTTACAGTCTGATCCTTCGGTCTTTTGCTCTTCATTACCAATTTCAGCTGATGATCGTTTCTTTGACATGACGAAAGGGAATCACTGGCATCTGCAGATGAACAAACGTCGCGGCTCTTGCCACAATCAACATCAATATTGCAAGCAACGGCAAATGGATATACGTAAGAGCTCGAAGGAGAATAGCAAACTCAGGTCTGTTTGCAAACGTATGCCGCCATGTAGATGAATGACAGGAAATAAAACAGTTAAAAATATATTTCAAATTAAAGAATCGAAGCGAGTGAATCTGTTAAATATAATTATAATGACGTCTTGAAACCATTACTGTGACGTCACGCAAAGGACATGTCTTACACTTCGTATTTAACAATATTACTAGCTGTAAACCCGTGAAAAATCACGGTATATAAAAAACAATTATTAATAACGTCATATTATAGGCCTATAGCCGTCGTCAAAACGACCGTCAAGACAACCGTCGCCAAGGCGGCAGTATAGTGACGTCACAATAGTGTTTGTTTACGGGACAGACAGACAGACAGACAGACAGACAGACAGACAGACAGACAGACAGACAGACGTACAACGGTTATTATGTAAGTTGATAATAATATAATTGATATAATTATAATAGTTATATGAATTATATCACGCATATAATATCATATAATAATAATTAATAGGGCATAATATTGTTGCAAAATTTTATTATTACTTACTTTTATTGTTTAAATTAATTGTTCATCCTTAATTTTAATTATTTAGTATTATTGATATTTCTATTATTATTATCGTTATGGTTGTTCTTACTTTCAGCCAAGATGGAATATCTTAAGGTTAGATGAAGATACATGAAGCATGTTTGAGACTTGTTGCATATAGGATGGCTAGTCTTCTCTCATCTCGACTGAGGCGTCTTGCTAAGCAATAATTGTGTCGAAGTGTTGGATGGCTACAGAAGGCGTTTAAATATGTCGTTAAGCACTGGGAATTAGAACTATGTTCCTTCTTCGTACGTGTTGTGGCCTGACGAATTATCGCCTTCTCCACTCTTTCTTGTGTATGGCAATTGCTGCAAAATATAGTTTAATTTGCAACAGATATCATCTTATCACAATATATATATATATATATATATATATATATATATATATATATATATATATATATATATATATATATATATATATATATATATATATATATATATATATATATATTATACAATTGTACATGTATCATAGACGTTTGTACATGTATCATTGACAATTGTACATGTGTCATAGACGTTATCAGTTGTATTATTTTATGTAATTAAACACTGAATATTAACGACATTGCAATGTTCTGTTTGACACCTTTAAATGGTGTTCATCAGACCTTACAATAAACTCTCACTGCTCTGTATGTGCTCTAAATAGTCGTCAATGGCCTTTGATGTCATATGCCGACGTTAAACCATAGAATTAATAACATAAGCGAACAGAAATGTCAAAAAAAGTAATGAACATTTGCATGTTGCGCTCCTCTCATTGGCCACTTCCAACCAATGAATATTAATGAACAATGACGTCACTTTTTAAAAATTTGGACCTTCCGACGGACCTTCGTTTCACAGTTTATTAAAAGTAAATTTCAGTAAAGCGCAAAAAACTGTTTTTTTTACTAACGGCTTCAAACGGGCTTAAACTAATTTACTTAGGGGCGAACAGGCTGAAATGAACAAACGAAAATGCAATTTTATATTGTGTTCAACCGTCTTAGGATGGACAAAGATCTTCCCGCCTTTTCGCCACCTGTCACCGTTCATCTGGCAACGATATTATTAATCTACTTAGGTGGCGAACAGTTTGAAACAAACGTACGAAAATACATTTCAAATGTGTTTTTAAACCATCTTAGTACGTGCAAACTTCTAGCAATAAATAATAATTGATCCCGTTCACAATTGGCGTTTGAAGTTAGAATAGAATAGAATAGAATAAGTTTAATTGATCCAACTCAAAGGTACATAATTTGTAAGAGATTGATCTGGGTAACAGTTCCCAGATCACTAGAGAAAATGAAATGTATAAACTTATACAAAATGCAGAATACAATACCTGGGTCAACGTACACATAAGTCCAAAGTTCCTGTCAAATCTGACAGGCCCATGAGTAAACTGCCAATAATGCCACACTCAAAAGGAGTGCCTTTGAATATAAAGTAATAAAACAAGAAGTCAATTCGGATAGTTGACCTCAATTGGGAAGTCCAGAAGGGATTAGATCCCGCTAAGAAGGGCCCCCTATTACAAATGGAATTTTTGGCAAGATGGCTTTCAGTGAAGGAACAAATTGAAGATTAACTTGTTTTACTGGTAAACAGGATAGTAGCCTACATAAAAAATATATAAAAAAATAAACATAAACAGTTACAGACTAGAAATTAATATAAAGTGCTCCATTAGACACCTTTGAATCGTTTCTGTGCAATAATAAAAATTACTTATTTTCGCCCAATCGCTTTAGTTCTCACTTATTCTGGTCCTTTGTGTTATTCTGGGTTAGTTGTGTTGCCCAAGGGTGTAAGTTTCTTCTAAGTCGTGATATATCAACCTAACTCCTCCACTACTCTGCCAGTGGTAGTGCCAAACCCAAACATCGTGGGGGGTCCATAGAGTAGTGGTAACATCACTGGCGTGAAGAGCAATAGGTAGCGGGATCGCTTCCCGCAACCCTCCCAAAGGTCTACTCAGCCTATCATTCGCGAGATGGCGCGTTGTGAAAATGAGATGTAGGACGTGATGGGCGCCTTTAATGGCTGCCGTATAGTTAAAATTCGACTCCTGTAATAACTTGTGATCATCCGTTCATACTGATTTGTAATCATAATGCGTAGTTGTCATTTTGAAAATATTAAACGAAGATTAGGGGCCGTTCAATCGCTAGCTCATGTTAACACATGCGCCAAATGTTCAGGCAAAGTCGGCGTCAAAGGCCTTGGCAGCCATAGGATGTCGTTAAGCATAACATAACGTATTATTCTTATTTCCAAAGTTTAACGACAGCTTCTGTCTGCAATGACCGTTGACGTCGTCAAAGATAATAATTGTATTGCAGTTCAGCTTCCAGTTTTAAAGGACATCTTGGCGTCGACCTTATATTATATTCCTGATAAACACTAGAAAGGTTTTGTATATAATTGGACGTTTGGACGGATTCCAACAGTTTATCGGTATTTTATGGTATCGAAGGCCGTTGCAAAGAAAAGAAAGAAATATTATTGTGTACAGTTTTCACTGTTAGTTAATGTTACTAATGCCTTCAGTGAGCGAATGCCAATGCTTGTGGTGATTAAATTTCTTTTTGAAAAGAGCTATTTATAGCGTCTGAAATAAATTATTTAAAGGTGTTCAACGCGAGCCGAACACTTCATCCAGTATACTGTGTTTAACGACATCTTGTGGCTGTGGTTGACGTCGACCTCGCTTGTGGTTATTAAAAACAGCCAAATGTTAATTGAATGGTAATTGAACATTTATACAGCGCCGCTCAGAGAGTAAAACAAATCTGAAGCCTATGATTATGACGTAAAATGTCATTTAGAACTAGTCTACTACATTGCAATCGAAATCTCGAGATTTTTAAAGCGCCTAAAGGAAGCTTAGTCGTGAGAACTAACGTCATTTAAAGGTAGTCGGTCGAAACAAAATCAAAAGACAAACAGGGTAAAACTTGGTTAGGCTTATGGTAACAAAGACAGTTGAAGAGAATTCGCAAGTTTCTTCCCCATTTTAGTATCAAATTTCTATCATATTTATATATGAAAATATCCCGCTTACTCTGACCAAGGAAAGATCTTAAGCCAATATTACCACACATAGTCAAAGTAATTCACTAATTACACATGGATCATTGTAAACATAATTATTGTGTATATGAAAACCTATGCTGAAAAATAAACGAAATTGATTGAGAGATAGGGCCTATACATTTCAATACACTTACTAATAATATTATATGTACAATGGGATTAATAATCAAACGAACAATATATTTTCTATGCGGTATTTCTATTATCATTGGCAGTTTTCTTTAAATACTTCTCATGGAGAATCAGATGAGTCGAGTTGGAATTCTTGAAGAGGTGAGACTTCAGTTTTGATTGGAAATCCTGAGGGTGAGAAAAAATTTCCTTTCAAATTCTGACCCATCTGTACATCTTCGCCACTACTCCCAAGGGTTGTGTTTGAGTAAACTTAGATTGAAATGCTAAATGAATTGAAGAAAAGAAATCTTCAGTTCTCTTGAATATAGAATTAATCGGGTATAAAAACAATAGTTAGACCTGTGATCCTGCATTGGCATCCGCCGCTGGATGCTCTTTGACGCCAAGAATTTTTTGAACAAACCTTGAGGGAGCTGCCCAGTTGACGGAACTGGAGGGACGTTTATTTGCCCAGAGTCACTTTGTAGAGCAAATGAGTACGTACCATTCTCCATACACCGGTGGTTCAATTATTTTACCAATTGCTTTCTGAATTCTGTGCAGAATTAAGTTTACTTTCCCGCTGGCATAGAAAATAGCAATAATCATCAGCAAACAACGAAACTATGCAAGCCCAAATCACTGAATAAGCGAAACGTAATGAGTCCTTTTCATAGCATTGGAAAGAGAGGATTTAAAGGTGTCTATGCAATCTTATTTAAATGTCACTAGTGTCTGTATTTCGTAATCGTAATGGTAAACTCCAAACTCTAAAGCGCCACTCGAAGCCTAGCGCTGGGCACAAGCTTATCACGAGTGCTTCGTCAGGTCAGAGGGGCTTTTAGATAGTTCGTCAAAGGGAGGTCAGTGTCTGCTTTCCATGGATCCAGATCAAAGAGGATGCAGAGAGCTGCTAAGGCCGGTGTTACTTGGATCGACAAGGAATTGGAAGGTGGAAGATCAGATGAGTCATGGAAGGAATTTCTTCTCTGTACGAGCAGTGACGGAGATAGAAGCTGTTAAAAGGAATCGCAGAGATATAGGCCTATTGCGCGAAAGGTGAGGGAATTAAAGGTGTCGAAACAGACCCCTGTGTTTTTGTAGTGTATTTTTTGAAAACCTTATTCTTCTTTCGGGGCTTTCGCACTGGGAGCGCTGCTGAATGGCGCTATACAAATCTCCAAAAACGATACAAATACAATATAATAAAATGCATTACAATACAATACAATACAACTAACAATTTCTAGCGCGCTTCAACAAGACAAGTCTTGCACAGAAGCGCGTTGCGCTACACTTCTAGTCATAGTACAATGTGAATAGGTGAGTTTTTAATTTAGATTTGAATTGTGCAACAGATGCGCATTGACGGACTGTAGTTGGAAGACTGTTCCATTCTATAGGTCCTGAGACTGAGAAGGCACGACTACCAAACTTCCGGTTTGCGTGAAGTACAGTAAAATCCCCTCGCGTGGCCGATCTGAGTCCTCTGGACTTGGAAGCAGAACATGTTGTGACCATGGATGTCATGTACAAGGGAGAGGTTAAAGAGTTGATATGGTACATGAGGAGGCAGACTTTGAAGGCGATACGGGCACGGATAGGAAGTCAGTGTAGTTGCATGTATGGCGTGATATGATCTCTAGGACCGATACCTTTTACTAGACGAGCAGCCGTGTGAAGAACAGATGACAGATGTTGTAGTGTCGATGAAGGAAGACCGGATAGGACAGAGTTGCAGTAGTCGAGGCGAGAGATGACGAGGGCTTGAACAACATTACTAGAACAACTGAGAAAAAATGGTTATATAGGAGAAGAGGACCCTGTTTAAAGGCACATAATTGCACCTCTAGACCGTATTCGTCTCCAGCCTTAATTAGCATTGTAGCTATAAGAGAGTTTCAACCGTTGCTTATACAAGTGTACGCTTTAAATAGCAAAAGTTGAAAGCGTTTAGAAGGTGTCTCATTATAGCCGCTCATTCTTGTAGTATAGTTTCCGTTTTCTGAACTACATCTGGCGGCTGCTGGAACTATCCAGTCAGCAAGAGATGAAAAGACATTTAATAGGTCAAATATGGGCCACTAGCTGTTCTATACAGGAATGTTTTGGCAAGGTTAAAGTTTACTTAACACTGCTAGCGTGATATTAGTCTCTGATTTGAACGTTTTTAACTCCGCTACAGGTTTTGCCTTCGCTGCGTGGTAAAACCTCCAATCTAAATCCCTAAAAAGCTTAATTGTTTACTCATCAAAGAGGAGGTGCTAAATTGGAACGTTACATTCAGTTAATACCCGGAGTCAGTCACTAAGGAGTTAGCGACTGACTTGATGAGTTAGCGACTGATTTAGCGACTCAGTCGACTAAGTCGCATGCTTGTCGACTGACCAAGTCGCTTAGACTTATCGACTGACTTAGCAACTTGCTATCAACTTCTCAGATTATCAGGTATGTCTATTGGCCATTACTGATTACCTAACAATGTTATGAATTTTGCCACATACTGTACTGACTGTGCCATCATTTCCGTGGGCATTAGATGGGACCAATAGGCGAATATGGGTCCTATATGGACTCAAATTCATGTAGACAACTAGGCATGCTGACAGAAGAATGTGATGACTGTGAAACTTAATGTTAATCAGGGCTGTAGTGGTAAAATTAGAGGTGAGCACACGCTATCGGTTAGTTTTCTGAAACAAATTAGAGGTGAGTATAGGCTACTTTATTTGTGAGTATACGCTATAAAGAATTTTAATATAAAAAATATGAATATTTTATCAGTTGAGTATACGGTCTCTATAGAGGTGAGTACACGCTGTATACCCGCGTATACCCTCGACTACAGCCTCGATGTTAATGTGAATTTGTCACGCATTTAAGTGCATTTAAAAGATTTAGAGCATACCACTAGATCCAAGGCTGCATTGCAGCGCTTGTTCAGCCTATATCTAAAACAATTGCTATGTTGAAGAGAATCCCACTATTATCCCTTGAATTAGGCCTAGGTAAGGAAATAAAAATTATATGCGTGTAATTACGAAGAGATGTCGATGGCATAGAACATAGATAAGTAGGCCTATAGCGTAGCTCTATGGCAGGAGAATTATATGATAGCCAAATAATGAGGATTGCACTATAAAACTCAATAATTGTTCTATAACATTCGTGAATTGCGTTAAATTGCTATTGCGTGCTTATGATGACATGGTAATTATACATAAGTTTATCCTAGCTCTATGGCAGAAGAATATGATGATTGCACTATAAAACTCCATGGAGTCCATGGTAAGCAATAAAATAAACGGCCCATATTCAGCCGCAAGATGTCGTTACAAATTGGAAGTATATTATAATATAGTGTTTTATATATTGCTTTGAACTTTTTTGTAAAAGAACTAGGATCGAAATATATACTATATTACGATACACCATACAATATTATATCATACTATAATATAGCCATGTGTAGCCTTCTTGGTTATGGTTATTAAGGCCTATCTGTTTTTGTTTCATTATCTTTGTTGATGACAATAGCAAGTCAACGACAAAGACATCACAGGTCGAACCGCTTTCCACATAAACTCAGCAATGGACATACTTACCTTATGAATATACGGTATACAGCAAACCTGTCTGTGTATGCGTTTCTGTGTCTTTATGTCTGTTTCTATGTCTAACGCAATGTGGAAAGCGGTCTATCTGTCTCTCTGTCTATCCACGGATTTGTGCAAAACCGGCTGAATGGACAGTGGCTGAGTTGGTTATATAGAGAGAGAGAGAAAGAAAGACAAACAGACAGACAGAGACAGAGACAGACAGACTGAGAGACAGAAACATAGACACAGAGAGAGAGAGACGAACATTGGACCGAATTAAATTATGTGTTAATATTCGGGTTCAAACGACATCTTTCAGTGTCTTGCTCCTATAATGGCGACAATTTCTACTACACTGTAGGTTTTAAAAGAAACAGTCATAGGCCTACATCAATAGTCATCACATATTTTGACAGAAAATTGCACAAATATCCTGGTTCTGCCATTCCGCCATCCACTTGCGGATTCCTCTGAGCAATTCGCGGCGCTCACGTTGGGAAAGACTGCTCGAATTACACACCTTTAATTGCATGCATCATTGCAATATAATAAAGAAAAATCACGTTTAATCGCTAGATCACGCACTATCAGTGGTAGCTATAAATTATGTCGTTAAACATTGGAATACAATTATCATAATCCCTCTATGATCCTACGTTTCAAAAGAGCAGTCCTTTAAGATTCCCCGAGAGATGGGCATATGAAGTGACATCGAATTCATTTTCTTAGCATCGGCATACTAATGTGGGTGACCAGTCCTATCCCTCGCCCTTTCTTCTTCCCAACGAAAGTGTACGGTTAGTGTACTCATAATAGCCGTGTTGGCCAGGTGGTGCAGAAATCTCGACCCAGTATATTCATACCCACATATAGGGGCCTATAATAGAGAGGAGAGGCATACATAATCATAATCATAATCAAACAGACTGTGTATATCAATTAAACAAATCAGAAAGATAATCAAACGGTTAAAACTGGTTTCTCGATTTCTGTTACAGAACAAAAAGATATCATAGGAAACTTAGACGTCATGGCAACGTCCTACGACCCGTCGCAGAAATTGTCAGTTAGCGATCGGGTTACAATCGGGCTTTGACGTTCTCAATTAATTTGTCCATTAATTGCGATCCTAAAGGTACCGCCCAAGTGTAAATAATGTAAATGTTTTCCTAGACTCTAGAGCGACCGTGTGGCCTCTGTATTGATCGATTGATATCCTTTACAATCGTTGTCCGTTTGAATAGGCGCAACGCCATTTAAGGTCCCTGTGTATGGAACGAGATTTAAATCTCTGAAATAAAACTCCATCTGTTTGTTAGGTCGGGTTTGTTTCTGTTAAGCGACGCTCTGTCATAACAGGTCGAATACAGAGATATACCACATTGTATTCTATTATATTAAATATATTTGGAAATACCAAATGTTTAAAGAAAACGAGTTATATGTAGCGTTTTGAAAAGCTTATAAAAGAGTATAAATAGCCAGCATCGGATTTTTAGATTAGGTTTTTGTTTAACGAGTCTGTCCAATAAATATAATCCGCCATCAGAGTTAATATAATAATAAAGAGCACGAGGCATATGTAAAGTCTGGAGAGTATTATAAAAAGGTGTCGTAACTGTACATAATAGTATTCTTAATATTCACTGTTTAACGACATCCTGTGGTTGCCAGAGCAGTTAAAAACAACGGTCACAGCAGCCATTAGATGTCGTTAACCAGTGGATACAACTAGACATTGTCAAAAAGAGACGCTGTAATATCGCCCAGGCCCCTTTTAATTGAGTTTTTCACACTCTGCAGTCGGAAAGCGATTTGCGGAATCAAGCTGCAGTTCCTTAATCAACAGACATTAGTTTTGTAGCGCCTGATTTCAAACTATGATTCATTATTTATTTCTTTGATATGGGAGACCAAAATCCATGAAATTAAACAGAATAAGCGAGATATCGGGGGTGTTTTAAAGCTTCCAGCGCCCTACCCTTCCCCGGCTACAATCATCCAAGTTTCTCAGCACCTTGCAAAGAGTTAGAAGAGGGAGACAGCGCAACTTATTTTTACGACGCTCAGTGTATTCAAATCCACATATATCGATAACATCCCGCGCGATTGGATCAATCTTCAGAAAGCCATGCAGTGAGATAAGGCGACAAGTGGTTCATTGTACCCGAGGTCCGTTCTGCGCCATCAATTGAGGCATTCCGGACCCGGCTCAAGCGTCATCTTTTCATCAAAGCCTATCCGTCTGCTAAATAAGACCGGCTATCATGCTAGGCTGTAGGTTTTGTTTGTACAGCGCCCTTGTAGCGTCATGGTCGTGTTACGGCGCTATAGAAATTGTCCGTGTTATTATTGTTATTATTATTCATATAAAGTGCGTTGATATATTATACACCTTTAAATCGTTGCCTTACAACGCAATAAATAAATTATTTTCGTTAAGTGGCTATAGATCCTCTTCTCCACGTGAGTTACGGCAAAGGTAAGCTCGCCGTCAACGGCCTTGGCTGCCATAAGCTGTCATCTAAGACTAAAAATAAAATAGTTCGCTGCCGAATTAGACACATTTAAATGGTTTCTTTTTAGCCCAACAAAATGCATTTTCGTTCAATCGCTTTGGCCAATAAAAGACAGATGCTTGCTACGGAATATAATTACGCAAGCCCGACGTCAGTGACCCTGCTACTGATAGCAGTAAAATGTCGTTAAACACTGGGAACTAGTACTATGCTACGATGTGTATGTGCCAAATCCTCAGGGTATCATGGACTGCAAGGAAAAACCAAACAAGTTGGTGTTGGAGACTGCTGTAGTAGAGTGGAAAGGAGTCTACTCGGATTGATCAAGTGGAGAAAGCTTTCTTATTTCGGGCATGATTTATCCTGCGGAAGAGTTGACGTTGTCTGGAGAAGGAGATATATATCTGGATAAAGGGATAATCTAATTAATGTCCATGGAAATCTACAGTATAATAAACTACCAATTGCGTTTAATGCTTTGTTGTTATAAGATGTCGTTAAACATTGGATAACATACATAACCGCTCGATGTTCCTACAGTTCAAAAGAGCCGTCCCTTACAGCGTTACCACTCCTTAGGTTTTTTCACAAGATCTTGGGTTTTTTAATCCGAACTTGGGAAATGGGGTTTTTTCATGGAGACCTTGGGTTTTTTGCTTGGCTTTTTCTTGCTTTATTGAAACCCTATTTTTCATTGATTTAATCAATATTTGCAACTGTCTGGATGATCGAGGTAAAAAAAGTCGCAATATGCGTTCAAGCATGTGCTATACTAATATATTGCTATATTTATAATATAACTCTCAAGACTAAATGTGCAATACTAGTCTATTGCTATATTTAAAAATAATTCTAAAGACCAAAGGAGACTGCAGACGCAGACTGCATTTTTGGAAGTTTCCAGACGTAAATTGTTGCTCTTTTTTAAAATGTAAGAAATAATAATGATTTAGCATTCGCTTGTCAAGCCACATTTTATTCAAATCTCTTCAGCCGGGGTTGGGTCGGGAGCAGCGTTACCACTCCTTGGGTTTTTCACAAGATCTTGGGTTTTTTAATCCGAACTTGGGAAATGAGGTTTTTTCATGGAGACCTTGGGTTTTTTGCTTGGATTTTTCTTGCTTTATTGAAACCCTATTTCATTGATTTAATCAATATTTGCAACTGTCTGGATGATCGAGGTAAAAAAAAGTCGCAATATGCGTTCAAGCATGTGCTATACTAATATATTGCTATATTTATAATATAACTCTCAAGACTAAATGTGCAATACTAGTCTATTGCTATAATTATTTAAAAATAATTCTAAGGACCAAAGGAGACTGCAGACGCAGACTGCATTTTTTGAAGTTTCCAGACGTAAAATGTTGCTCTTTTTTAAAATGTAAGAAATAATATTTTGAATTTCAGAACAAATGGCGGACATTACATGTTATTACCCTACTTAGGCCTACTTAACTAAACAATCGTTGCATTGGACTAAATGGTATTCATTCATTTAAATGGAGAATTTGTATAGCGCCTCTTCAAGGTTATCTACTCAGAAGCACTCCCGACCCAACCCCGGCTGAAGAGTACAGTCTTGAGTTTTGAATAAAATGTGGCTTGACAAGCGAATGTTAAATCATTTTTGAGTTTCATAGTCTTTAGTCTTTATTCTTCTTTAAAAATAAAAAAAATTAATAAAGTGTGGGATAGAAGTAATAATTCACGTAATTCGGACTCTCCTGAAAATAAAAAACATGTTAACGTTTTTAATATGCTTCGAATATTAACTAACAATTTTATCAAAATAACGATTGACCATAAAATTGTAAAACTGAAAGATAGAAATAAAAGATAGAACAACATTTTTATAACAGAATGGCCTAATTGCATTTTATTATTATATTATCCTATAACTCGTATATTAATTTCCAAAAGTCTGCAGAAAAACCACCTTGGGTTTTCTTGGGTTCAGTGTTCTAACTTGGGTTTTTCATTTTTCAAGAGTGGTAACAAGGGTCCCTTAAGATACCCCGAGGGGTAGAACTAGCAGTTACCTTAATATAAAATGAAGATCCAAGCCCTGGCGCTAGAGAAACCAGATAGTGGAGGCATTAAATAGATGTGTGGCATGTTGGCTCTATACGGGTCCCATATGGGAATATGGGTCCTACATCGACTCCATGTGGACATACTGGCAGATGATGAGTTGGAAGGAAGAGGATCAGATGATTCGGGGAACGGATTCTTGAACAGGTGAGACTTCAGTTTTGATTGGAAATTCCGAGGGTGAGAGATAGAGGAGCCTGAGGAAGATGATGTTTTAACAAATAAACAATGGAAACTGTAAAGTATGTTAAACTAAACTTTTATTTTACACTTGTAGTACAAAGATTGATGTGTTAGCTGTGTTATTATGAGTTTAGTAACAGTATACTATATTAATAAATTTAACAAAATGACACATTTGCACGTACAATGCACTAATGCAATACTCTGTATCTGAGACTGAGATATTGAGACGGAAATCGGATTACGTTTAAGGTTATTTAGGGTTTGTGCGGGTTGTGCCTAGGGCCCCCAAACTCCTTAAAACGGCTCTGGAAGCAGGAGAGCGAGAGGTTGGAGATGTGGTTAGAGAAGGCCAGGTGTGGATCAAAAGTGACACCAAGATTGCGGACGTGGGGAGTCTAAGGTGAATGTCAGAGACGATGAGTTAGTCGATAGGTGTATGGAAGGGCCTAGGAATGAAAGAGTGCCTAAAAACCATGTCCACGAAACAGACATCAGCTGAATCCGACAGTGAGAAGCAAACCACTGAAGGTCAGATTAAGTTTATGCAAAGAAGTTTTCAATTAGTAACCACGGGATGTGGGTAATCCTGGGCTTTAGCGTCCGAAACTATTTACATTGCATGAGCGATGAAAACGTTTCACAGTTAAACTGAAACAAGAAGTTGGAAGATTGATGAAAATATCAATGAAACTAGAAGCCGGATGATCGATGAAAATATTACATAATTAAAGTCAAACTAGAAGTTGGAATTGCGATGAAAATATTATATCGTTTTAGTGCCGATATTTTTCCCGTATATGACCGATGAAAACATTTTATAGTAAAACTTGAACTAGAAGTTGGAAGATTGATGAAAATATTCACGAAACTAGAAGCTGGATAATCGATTAAAATATAAATGAAACTAGAAGTTGGATGAACGATGATTATTATATTGTATATTGTATTAGAACGTTTCAATGAAAATAGTTTCGGACGCTAAAACCCAGGATTACCTTGTGCGCTACATGCGTCATTTGCCCTTTAAGATGTAGGGCCTACTCTTAAACTACTCAACAGTAAGTCTGCTAATGCTAGTTTCATACAAGGATATAATCCAGTTAAAATTAGATGAAGGTAAATATGAAGTATGTGAAGTATAACATTTCAATGTACTATATAAATATATTACATTCGTCATTCAGTGAAATATAAGTATGCGCAATTCACGACGCACAGCTTGTTTACTTAAAGGCTAAGAACATAGTGTAGCATAAAAATCACCGAAGACAAGAAAACGTCAAATATTCAAGATACATGACAATCCTGATTTAGACAATAATCTTTCGTAATGACCAGACATAACATCCAAAACTTAATTTAAGTAGAATAAACTAAATAATTTCTTCACTTAAATACTTAATAGATCACCAATGCAACGACAATAGGCTAAGTATCAATAATCTAAAATAGTCTCACAAAATTATGTACAGCTAACAGTTAAATGGCTGGTCCAGCAGAAATATTGGTGCAGTTAAATTTAATATTTAACAGTTAAGTTGCCAGGTAGTACAATCCAGCATGAAAGACTTTACTGCATATTTAGCAAATATAGCATAACATTTCATCTTACATCTGTGGTTCCTATAAAAGGAGGAACCTCTAGATTCTCTAAATCAGAATGCCTACCGAAATAAAAGTGGTACAAAGTACCTATTCATGTCAGTATGCATACTATGCATCCCAGCACCTCAATAGCATCTTTTTTTTATCTCACATTACAACCGTTTTCAACATGTCATCAACTAAGTTGTCAGGTGGAGAAAATCGATGAGTAGAACAATGCTCTAGAAATTCCTCCTCTACTTCAAGCAAATCGTCACATATACCACATCCAAAAGAGTTTGACAAAGACACTTTTGCATCCACTGAAAATGTTAGTTTGCTAATATACAGACATTCTCCATCCCTAATTTTCGGTAAAGGACTTGCAATTCCATTAGAATCTGGATATATGTTCTTTGAGAAACGTTCATTTGGTTTATCAATAACAACTGTTATATGATCAGATAAGTTAGCAATTGCTTCGCTTCCCATTTCAGGATCCTGTGGCTGTGTTCCTGCACGGAGTTTAAACTGATTGGCTGAAGAACTGCTCTTTGTATAAGGTTTATTGTGCGTGTGTTGCTTCTCAGTTGCATGAGTTCTTCTGTGAATCTTTAGATTTCCCATTTGTGTGAATCCCTTATTGCAAACCTCACAGATGTATGGTTTTTCTCCTGTATGAGATCTCATGTGCGCTTTCAGATGAGCACCTGCAGCAAATGTTTTCTGACATATCTGGCACATGTATGGTTTTTCTCTACTATGGGTTCTCATGTGCATCTTCTGTTGGCTACGATCAGAAAATAATTTCTTACACACATGACATTTGTATGGTTTCTCACCAGTATGGGTTCTCATGTGAGTTTTCAGATTACCACCTTGAGAAAATGTTTTATTACATATCCGGCACCTGTATGGTTTTTCACCAGTATGGGTTCTCATGTGCATTTTCAAAATACAATAATCAGTGAAAGATTTCTGACATAACGAACACATGTATGGTTTTTCGCCAGTATGGGTTCTTGCGTGGCTTCTAAGACAACTAGAGTCTGCAAATGATTTCTCGCATAGCTGGCACCTGTATGGTTTTTCGCTAGTATGGGTTCTCATGTGCAGCTTCAGATAGCTACGAGCAGCAAATAATTTCACACACACGTGACATCTGTATGGTTTCTCACCAGTATGAGTTCTCATGTGAGTTTTCAGATTACAACACTGAGAAAATGTTTTCTGACATATCTGGCACCAATATGGTTTTTCTCCAGTATGGGTTCTCATGTGTGACGTCTGTTGGCTATGATTACCAAATAATTTCTTACACACTGGACATTTGTGTGGCTTCTCGCCAGTATGGGTTCTCATGTGCGTTTTCAGATGATCATGTTTAGCAAATGATTTATGACATAACTTGCATGCGTAGGGTTTTTCGCCAGTATGGGTTCTCATGTGCGTTATCAGGTTACCATCATTAGCAAATGTTTTCTGACATATCTGGCACCTGTATGGTTTTTCTCCAGTATGGGTTCTCGTGTGCGTTTTCAGATGATCGTGTTTAGCAAATGATTTCTGACATAACTTGCATCTGTATGGCTTTTCACCAGTATGGGTTGTCAAGTGCGTTTTCAGATTACCGCCTTGAGTAAATGTTTTCTGACATATCTGGCAACTGAATGGTTTTTCTCCAGTATGGGTTCTCATGTGCGTTTTCAGATCACAATTTCTAACAAATGATTTCTGACAAGACTGGCAACTGTATGGTTTTTCTCCTGTATGACGTCTGATGTGTTTTTTCAGATTACTACTCGAATCAAATGACTTCTGACATTTCTGGCACCTGTATTGTGTTTCTTCCATATGGGTTCCCGTATTCGCCATCCGGCTATTTACCATTGAATCGATAATTTCACTGTTTCCTCCAGTATGGGTTCTTTGATTACCTCTCAGATGATTAACTTGCACATAAGGTTGCTGAAATAATTGACAGCTGTGTGGCTTTTTAATGACGAGATTCTACATTAAGGTGGTATTTCTATGGTTTTGGATAAGCATGGGTTTTGGTATGCACTTCAAGGCACTTTCCTGTGTGAAAAGTTTGTTGTAACTACTGTTGTCAAGCCTTAACAACACCAGTAGTGTCCAGTTTCTCACATAACTGCCGACTCAATTTAATTTTGCGTGACAGATCCTTACAAGAAGGTTTCATGTTTCATCTGTCAGTGATTGTTATGTTTCAAGTAAAGTATGAAATTAGTCACATAGAAAAACCTTTATGACGAAGTACTGAACCTATCCAGTCTTTGCATAATAGCACACTTTTATGGTATCGTTGAGTTTGATTTTCACTGAAGATGAAACAGTTGACAATACCGAAAGTTGTAGTAAAGAATCCACTGTATTGTTCTTGATTTCTTGATGAGATGTAGACCTTGTTTTACAACCGCATTTCGAAGCTCTAACAGAATATTCCTTGTCGTCTTCATATACTTGCTAAAAATAACAGTAAAAGCTTAACATTTATATGTCTCAAAATATAGTACCATGACTGTTCTCCACTCGTAGCTCAGTGACTAGTTAGTAGCAATGGCATAGCACAATTCCAGGAATTCTTTAGGGTCATTCCATGCGAAATCAACAAAAAATTGCAGTTTTTCCCATTCTCTGATTCAGAATATTCCTGATCATTTGGTATGAAGAACTGCAAAGTTTTGCATGTCTGCAGCGAAAACTGACCGACACATGGGCTTTAGAAGTTGGTAGTGGTAGGAAGAAAATTGTACGCAAATTTACAGTGGCAAAATTTTTGTCATTTTCAGACTTCCATAACTTTTGATGTAAAGAGATACACACATTTGGGTTTCAGTTTTGAGTTCTGAGCATTGCATAGATTTACATGGTCAAGTAAGATTTGCTGTCTTTTATAATGAGCAATTCAGAGTTGTCGAACCCATTTTTGTCATGTTTGCTGACACACTGCACCTGCAGTATATGTCAGAAAGGAATACATTTTGTGTGGTTTTATTCAGCTATTGTTGGAGTTGTAAACGTTTAATTTATTTGTGTCTTGGTTGACAGGAACTGTTGTAGCACTTAAAGAAATCTTTCAGTCAGAAAACAATAGAATCGGATATAATTTTCCTGCTCGTAATTTTATAGTCACAAACGATTGGAAAAATATATTAAACAGATCTGGGATCAAATGTTGCCTATAAGAGGTTGATTTTCATTATAACAAATGACTTAAATCTACCATCGCATCGAGTAAATGAAGAACCCATCCAGTTGGCTATAGATCTTAAATTGGAAGTTGCATGCTGAGACAACATGCACATTTTATAATTCACCAGATGATGCAACACCCCTGATTTAAACAATAACTAATGGTAGCAAGCGATGGGCATCATTTCGAGGCTGCACGAATTATGCAACAGTTCTAATATGTAGTGGAAAAACACTGTAGCGTCACTTAAAACACTGTAGCTCCACTTAGAACATTGCAGCTCATTTTCTCAGTTAAATGTGGATTAGGTCTATCATCCTTGTTCTCTCAGTTTAAAAAAACTATTACTAGTGGATTACTTGCATGCTTAATTTAACTGACAAGTTTAAGCAATGCTGCAGCCATAATATCAAATAATCTGCTTTGTGTATAAACTAATAATTTATTAGTATACTAAAATATATACATGTAGTATATGCAACAAAATGAAATCAAAAATTTTGTAATTAAAAAACAAACATTTTGCTAGTTGAAATTACGCTAACATACAACCTCATATCATTAAATAAGAAGTTACAAAGTCATTTATATTAAACCTATATTATTTAATTAATTCATTTCCTGTCAAGTCTCTGTAGGAAATAAATCGAGTGCATAATTACTGCGACGTTCATCAAGTCATTAAATAATTCACAATCATCTGCATCTATCGACCTGGATGATATTCATAGAATAAGTACCAAAAATCAACCATTATATATTTAGAAGCAATGGTAAAGCGTAAAATGATTTAATTTCCCCGACTTTAAATTATTTATTTAGACATATTGACCAACGAGTCATATAGAACGATGCATGACAAAGAACTGCATCTAACTACATCTATTGATATTCGTCGGAAGCGCACGGGTAAAATGCTGATTTGCTGATTGGCGTCAACTGGGTAAAATGCTGATTGGAATAAAGCTCATTGGTCATGATGATTGGTGGAATGTTGGGTAAAATGCTGACTGGAAAAAATTGTGATTGGTGAAGAATTTGGACAACCCTTTAAAAATATACTGTTTTGGTGAAGCTCTTGTTCCGTGACTTTTGACCATCATAGATCTGCAAATACTTTCTGTCGCATAGACCACTGCCCCATTTTCGTTCTTTTGCGGATCCACAAAAATGCCAACGATATCCATCAACTTTCCAATAATTCTTCTTCATAAATAAAAATGAAGAATTGATCCTCCCATCGGTCGATCAACAACTGTATATACTGATTGACTATTAAAACACTCTTAGATATCACTCGACTGCAATATTTCAATCCAATGTATGTGAACTATGGGTAAAATGCTGTTCGAAAAGTGCTGATTGTAACAAAAGAAAGTAACAATCAGTCTAAATTATTATTATTATTAATCAAATATACTGGCTGTTGTGTAAAATCCTGTAAATAGAATGCGGACTGTTTTCTACTAAATATATAAAAGTTAGTTTAAGGTATTTAGTAACATCTAATTACCAGCCAACTTTTATAAGCACATATCACAAATGTACTTTTTCTTTCTGTTAGAAACACTAACACAGACATGAATCACACTCAATTCAATGTTAATTTTTTTAAAGTTTTGTCTTTGCATTTCCATGCAGAAAATAGCTACGACATTTTCGTCACCATTGTAGTTGACGACAGAATTTGGATGATCCTTTAAAAATATGCTGTTTTGGTGAAGCTCTTATTCCATGACTTGGGACCATCATAGATCCAGACTTGTTGTCCTCGAGACCAAGGTCTTGGTCTCGAGTGCACTCCAGTTCATTTAAAAAAGTCTTGGTCTTGAGACCAAAAGTCTTGCTCTTGGTCTTGGTCTTGAGGGTAAAAGTATTGGTCAATGTCTTGGGGTTCAAAGTCTTGGACTTGGTCTCGCAAGACCAAGACCAAGACCGGCTCTCAATATGAACAGTCATTACACAACCCAAGAATTTCAAAATTTATCAAGCCTGTTTGCATCATAGCCTACGATAAATACCTACGGACGGATGCAAGTTTTGTTGGCCAGGAAAACCCATCGGCAGCAGCAACTAAGTTATCTGTGTCTGGAAGTCCTGCCAAGACCTTTACTGAAGCCAGACGGTGTGATAAACCATGGAAGGATGTCAAAAAGGCTCACGGTTTGTACATTTAAATCCAGTGCTTGAAAAGTTACTGAGTGTGCCAGCGACTTCAGCACCTGTAGAACATACTTTTTCACATGGCAGAATTTTTATGAGGCCCCACAGGTCACGTCTTGGCCAGAAAAATCTGAGTGAATTGATTTTTATAAAATACATTTAAGGCATTTGGAATAACATTTGCATGAGGGACTTTTGTAAATACGAAGTCGGAATTCTCTGCAGCCTGCATTTAAAGTTAATTTCCCTGAATAAAAAGACTCACGTTTTCATTAAAATAACGATCAGTCCGACTTGAAAATTTTTGTGTGAGGAAAATAAGATGTCTTGGGCTGAATGTGATTTCTTGGGTCTTGGTCGCGATCTTGGTTTTGAGGTTCAAAGTCTTGGTCTTGAGGTTTAAGGTCTTGACAACAAGACTGCATAGATCTGGAAATACTTTATGTCGCATCGATCACTGCCAGGTTTTCTTTCTTTTGCGGATCCACAAAAATACCAATGATATCCATCAACTTTCCAAAAATTCTTCTTCACGAATAAAAATGAAGAATTGATCCTTCAATTGGTCGATCAACAACTGCATTTACTGGTTGAAAATTAAAACACTCTTAGATATCACTCATGACTGCAATTATTTCAATCCAATGTAAGTGAATTCTCCAAAATTCAAAATTTATAATAAGCTCCACAATTATTTGGGGTATTTATAGTGTTTTA
Source organism: Allolobophora icterica (assembly GCA_963556255.1). Classification (NCBI taxonomy): domain Eukaryota; kingdom Metazoa; phylum Annelida; class Clitellata; order Crassiclitellata; family Lumbricidae; genus Allolobophora; species Allolobophora icterica. Next base: position 9,196,180 of record OY744610.1, read on the forward strand.
AAAGTTTTGTATTTGTTGATTACAATACCCTTCTTTGATCACTACTCACCTGGATTTCAATTAGCATTTGTTAATAAAAACAATATTAAAAACAACAAAGTGTATTGTCATCTTTGATAACCTATTGCTTGGATTTCAATCAGCATTTTACCCTTTGATTTGCTGATTTGGCATTTTCCAATCAGCATTTTAACCCTTGAAAATCAGCAGTCAGCAAATCAGCATTTTACCCATGCCCTCGTCGGAATGACTTTCCAGCCATTGTCTAAAGCATTATCTCACCAAATAATATTGGCAACTATCTCAGTAAGTAAGTAAGTAAGTATTTTCTTTATTTAACTTTTTGCAAGAGATTAGCACTCCAGTGTACATGCATCAAATAATACAATACAGAATAAAACAGTTAAAAAACACAGTATCACAATCAATATGAATATAGCATTCTCCCAATGAAATTTTTCCTCATGTTATTGTCCAGTGGAGTAAGCACTCTATCATGAGACCGAGGTCTGAGAACATAATATGTAGGTTTCTTGGGTGGGAGCAATTTGTAGAGTACATGACCAGGGTTGTTTAAGACCCCCGTGAAAAGGCCGACATCATCTTCCTACAGAGTTGGTCAAAAGTTGGCCCACCCTCCGGCAGGTACCCCTGCCTAGTCATCTTGTTTACAATCAATCAATCAATTTTTTTTATTGATCCACAAAGCAAACCTGACAATATACAAGAAAATATAATTTAAATAGCCACTATGATGATGAAAAGGTTTGAAACATTAAGATATTAATGGGTTTAAAAGGCTATATCATGCTGTGAGTGGTCAATGGGAAGCCCTAAAAGGACCAGGGTCCCACTAGGAAGGGCCCCCATTTACTTAACAAAACTCGACGACGGCCATGTACACATGAGCCTTTGAGTAGACCTATTTAGAAATAACGATTTGGCAAAAGGTGGGCAACTAATTAACGGAATAGCAAGTGGCCAAAAAAAGTAAAATAAATCAGATGGCTTTGAGTTTATTTTTATCATGCTGGGATGCAAATCCCCACCATGCGGGTTTTGCATACAGCATGCATGCAACTGTCGTCGCCCTTGTAACATCAAAGACGTTGGGACCTTTAAGACCGTGGGCTTTCAGGGGTTCGGCCCGAATCCCCGAAACGAATTTCGGCCGGATCCCCGAAATCGAATCGACACTAACAAGCCTAATTAGTATGTACATACGTGGCCTCCGAGATGCATTAAGGCCACGCTAAGTCTACGTCATGCAGTGGCGTAACAACCATATAACGAGGGTGGACAAAGTCCAGGGGCCCCCGAGGTCGAAAGGGCCCCCAAGCTTTCCTACTGCGCACCCTGTGTGACATTTTGCTTTAGTGCCCTATTATTTCATTTTCCTCCGAGCGCAGACATTTTTTAATTGGTTCATTGACATATTTGGTTCTGATGACATATATAGCCTACGCGTACGCCCTACGGTGTTCAAAAGTACCACATCAAGGCCCACCTAGGTCTGAGCTTCTCTGCAGCCTGAGGAATAGCCTGTATATATGATACATATGTACGTGTTGTCTATCTAGGTCGCCGGTGTCGGGGTACTTGACCCTAATCCACGCACAGTACAATGAAAACCCATGAGTTATATTCTCCCTTTTAGGCGCACATTACTGCATACACTTTACGGTATACGCATATCTCTCAGCTCCAGTGCTAAGGAATTTCTGTAATATTATCTGCCTAATTGTTATCTGTTTCTCGCTCTCTCACTAGCTCGCTCTCTGTCTATGTCTATCTCGTTTTCTCTCTCACTCGTTCTGTCTCTGTCGCAATCTGTCTCTTTGTCAATGTCTCTCTAAAAGCCTTGTACCCTATACACACTACACTGTCTACAGTCGTTGTAGACTACAACGACTGTAGTCTTCGTGCTCCTCAGCCTCACGTGAAAGTACAATACGTCTTTCTTGTTCAGAATACAGTCATTCGCTTACTTAAAAACGACTTCTAATTAAATTTTTAATCGACGGCTAAAGCTATCTTGAACCAGAGAAACTAAGACTCAACTGAAGGTATGGAACTTCTAATTTAGAATAGCAGTTCTGAACTTCTTGCTGCTTTGCTTTTGTAATTAGTATATAATATAAGTAATTATAATCTGCTTCACTTCGTGAAACATTACAAATGCCTTAAACCTTAAACGTTAGGCCTACGCTGTGAATCTGAATTTGCCTCGAGAGCAAAGATTCCACGGAGAGAAGTGATGCCACTGGTTTGAAGCCAAACATGGAGAAATTTAAGTTCATATATTTATTATCATTTGGGAACAATTGTTACTGACAATTGACAGTGCATCTCGTGCACTTCAATCAGTCTATATATATACTGTAGACCTATCTACAGCAGCGCTACCAGACTTCTCTCTGTGGCATTTGACTTAACATGCGTGATTCATATGAATCTATCATTACTACAGCTACAGCAATCAGTCAGCTTTTGTAAGATTACGCCGAAGTTAGAAAGAGTCGCACAAATAAATTCTCTGGTGAACTGAACAGTGACGATCGAACCAGAAATAACTTTCAAGAGTGATGTATTTTTCGCTATTGTAGACAGCAATGCTTCAGCTTAAGAGTCGTTTTGAAGGGCAGTGTTTAGTTTCTGCAGCGTTTAGTTTTCTTTAGGCTATCCCAAATCTCTTCTGCACTTATCCGATGTTCATTTGGAATTAGCAGCAACAAAACTGCAACAAACATATTAATCGGACATCGGCCCCGATTTTTTGTCAGAGGCGCGGTCCTTCAGACGTGAGTTCAGCAAGGAACTCGAAACAACAAAAACTGTGTTGGACATACTGAAACTCATATTGGGCTTGGCTACTGCCTGTGTGCTTTTGACACTCTCCCAGACTATTGGGACTCCCAGTCACCGTTGCCAGTACTCCTTCTCCAAGTTGAAACTTATAAAGACGTATCTTAGATCCACTACCTCACAGGACAGGCTTGATGGTCTTGCTCTTCTTGCGATCGAAAATCGAATGTGCAAAGCAATTGAATATTGATAACTTGATAGACAAATTTGCTCATAGTAAAGCTAGAATAGCCAAATTCGTGAAGTAATTCTCTGAAGAACTACAGAGATGGAGCGCTCAGCACTGGCCGTGACTGGCCACGGTGACTGGGTGAGTGACAAACAGCACAAAGACATGTAGCCAATTCCGTGATATATAGATGACATGATATGAGATCTGCATACATTATATTAGGCCTAGGCCTACTGCAAGTGTACGTAGGCAATACATTTTTTTGTATTTTTTTTGTCTTGAACTATTAATGTGATTTGAAATATGGGTCATTAATGAGAACATTTAATACTCTTTTTTAATCTAACTGCAGTTTAAAATATAGCTATATCATTATTTTTACGTTTTAATGGGTAAGGGCCCTTAAAAAACCAAGAATGTCCAAGGGCCCCCGGCTAGGTTGTTACGCCACTGACGTCATGTATCACAGTTCAAATAGTTTTCGGGATTTCGCCCGCTTTCTATAAAACTGTTTACGGGAAATCGGGCAGTTGTGTATTTTCAGCGTTTTCAGGTTTCGGGGATTCGGGTCGACCCCGCTTTCAGCACCCTTAGTGCATAGAGGGACTGCCTTGCCCTGCAACAGATGCGGTCAATGTGTTTTACAAAAGCAAGTGTTTCAGTAATTGTAACACCCAGCACCCTCATTTCTTCCACTCTAGAGATACCTGGTATGACATGTATCTTCCCGTGAACACCCCCACCCCTTCCGGATCTTACTAACATCTCCTGTGTCTTACTCTGATTTAATTTTAAGTTACATGTCTCAGCCCAATTACCCACATGGTTTAGTTCTTGCATAACTAAGTGACCTACCAGTCGTTAATTAAATGTGTACGCTCATTAAATTATATGCACAGGATTATAGAATCTAACCAGGTTTGGCACTAAAGTCGAATTTCCCGATAATCTGGTTTATATTGTCATCGTCACAAAATGGCGAGCGATTGAACATCACAAAATGGCGAGCGATTGGAGTGTTTCATTACTTTAACGAATATATGCTGGAGTCTATGAAAGTATATCCTGTCATCTAGCGAATGCATTTGAAGGTGCTACAACAACTAAGATTTTACACGTATGTTATTATAAACAGTCATGTCTAAAATTGCTATTTTTGACATTTAAGTAATTCTAGAAAGACAGAGGTGAACAGACTAATGGACAGCGCCTCATTATACAGACTTGTTGTCCTCGAGACCAAAGTCTTGGTCTCGAGTGCACTCGAGTTCGTTTTTAAAAGTCTTGGTCTAAGTCTTGGTCTTGAGGTACAAAGTCTTAGTCTTGGTCTTGGTCTTGGGGTTCAAAGTCTTGGTCTTGGTCTCACAGGACCAAGACCAAGACCGGCTGTCAATATGAACAGTCATTTAACAAAACTCAAGAATTTAAAAATGAATCAAGCCTGTATGCATGATCATCATCATCATCATCATCATCATCATCATCATCATCATCATCATCATCATCATCATCATCAGCATCATCATCATCATCATCATCATCATCTTCATCATCATCATCATCATCATCATCAGTTCCTGACGCCAGCCATTTGGCGGCGATAGGTACGAATAAATGATCTCCATTGTCCTCGGTCATTTGTCAAGTCTAATGCCCCCCCCTCAATGTTAGTCCAAGTGATGTTATGTCCTCAGTTATATTATCTATCCAGCGTAGTCTTGGTCTGCCTTTGTGTCTTTTCCCTTCGAATCTAGCATGTAGTGCACTGTGTGGGATTCTGTCAACTGGCATTCTCTCTACATGTCCAAACCATCGGAGTCTTCGTTGAACGACTTTGTCTAGCAGAGTTGTTTTGATGCCTAATGATTGTCTTATGTTATCGTTTCTTATTTTCTGCAGTCTTGAAATCCCTGCAATCTTCCTCAGCCAGCTCATTTCTGCTGCAAGAATTCTTCTTTCATCTTGTTTTCGCATTGTCCAACATTCCGATCCATATAGGAAAATGGGTTGCATCATTGTCTCGTATGTTTTTGTCTTGGTTTTCTTTGTTAATTCTTTGCTCCTCCATATCCTGTTCACAGTGCTGAGGAGTATTTGAAATACAAAGTCTTTGAAATAGTATTTGAAATACATTTAAGTATTTATGTAGGCCCTATTTGTATTTCAAATACATTTAAAGTGATGTATTTTGTATTTGTATTTGAAATACTTTTCAGAGTATTTTGTATTTGAAATATCAAATACTTCGTTAGAAATACTATTTATTACCTACTTACTCTCATAATTTCAAGCAAAATAAATTATCTCGGTAATAATAACTCAGTGGTCTTCTAACTTAAGATCTTTGGTGAACTTTGTATAGTTACCAGTGTTGATCACTATATCTTGGCTGCTGTAACCCATCCATTCTGATACAACTTTTGAGAACTGTGGCTGTTACAGTAGAACAAGGACTTTTTCCTTTGAAAACTTGGCGAACCTGACATTGTGTTTCTGCAGCACGATGACTATAATTAATGGAGCATGTATCCTTCTATAGAATAAAATGTATTTTGTATTTCAAATGCAAAATACAACAATGTATTTGTATTTTGTATTTGAAATACTATTTTATATTTGTATTTCAAATACTTTTGAAAAATGTATTTGTACTTAGTATTTGAAATACATTTACAGAGTATTTTACCCAGCACTGCCTGTTCATTATTCCAAATGCTTGTGAAGCGCGTCCAATTCTTCTTTGTATATCTTTTTCGTTGCTGCCATCAGCGTTTATTAGCCCTCCTAGATAGACGAATTGTTCTACTTGTTCAATAGCCTCTCCTTGGATTGTGATAGTTATTGGTGTCTCTTTGGTCTTTTCAATCGCCATTGTTTTAGTTTTCTCTGCGTTGATCATTAGGCCGAATCTTCTACTGGTTTCGTCAATCTGTGTCGTTATATCTTGTAGTTCTGGCTCGCTTCTAGTGAGGAGGCCAATGTCGTCAGCAAATCGGAGATTATTCACCAGCTCTCCATTTAGCTTTATTCCCGCCTCGGTATTGTAAGGCTGAGTGACATTACTGCTTCTAACACTAGGTTAAATAAGTATGGGAATAAGATGCATCCTTGTCGTACTCCAGTTTTCGTGTGGAAGTATTCTGTTATCTTTTTATCTACTTTTATGGCACTTGATGATTTTCGATATATCTCTTGTACAAGTTTGATCATTTGCTCCGGTATTCCTGCGTTTTGCATCGCTCTCCACATTCCATCATGCCATATACTGTCGAATGCTTGTTTGAAGTCTATGAAGTTGATGAAGACTTTCTGGTTGTGCTCTATGCTTTTTTTTCAAGTATCTGTCTCATTGTGAATAGTTGATCAATTGTGCTTCTTCCTGGTCTGAACCCGGCTTGTCCTTCTCCAAGTGCTCTTTCAACATACTGTCTCATTCTGTTTTGTATCATTTTGGTGAAGACTTTTCCTGGAATGCTCTGTAAACTAATGCCTCTGTAATTTTTGCAGTCTTGTGGATCTCCTTTTCTTTTGTATATAGGGACAATTGTCGATTTTGCCCAGTCTTCTGGTATTTCTCCATCTTGCTGAATCTTTGTAAGGAGGGTATGCATAGCATTAACAACTGTTTCTCCTCCTCCTTGAGGTAGTTCTGTAGTGATTCCATCCCTGCCTGGTGCTTTATCCTTTTTCATTTTGCTGATAGCATCTCTTACCTCTTCCTGTAGAAATGTTGGCATCTTTTCTTCTGTGTTATTTATGGACAACTCTGTGAGAACCGTAGGATTGTTATGTGTGTCGACGTTTAGTAGTTGCTCGAAGTGTTCCTTCCATCGTTTCTGTACTTTACTTTAGTACTTTACCATTTGCGTCTTTGACTGATGCCACTTTGAGCTCAAATTGTCCACTCAGTAGTTTTATCTTGTTATATACTTCTTGCATTCTATTTATCTTGAAAGCTTCCTCAGCTTCTTTACATTGTTGTAAATGACAAATAAATGACAAATACCTACGGCCGGATGCAAGTTTGTTGGCCAGGAAAACCCATCGGCAGCAGCAACTAAGTTATGCTGTGTCTGGAAGCCCTGCTGAGACTTTCTGAAGCCAGACGATCTTATAAACCATGGGAGGATTTCAAAAAGGCTCACGATTTGTACATTTACATCCAGTGCTTGAAAAAGCTACTGTGTGGACCAGGGACTTCAGAACCTGTAGAACAGGGGTGGGCAAACTTTTGGCAGATGGGGCCACATTAAGTGCCAAAAAAATTCGGAGGGCCGGATAACAAATTTGTGTTTTAATAACGACAAACATGAAAAGAAGTTTAGGCCTACTTATTTATAGTATATTAAATACACTTTGGTTGCAACTAATGAGATGTATGCGACTGTAACGTGCATGCATTTAATTAACGTTGCCCATAATCCGGAGTGATGTGCTGGTTGGAATTCACAGTTTGAGTTCAAGTTTAGATCACTTAACTGAGACCTGTAGGCCCTACTTGGATTTGTTTATCTTCATAGTTAAAATTAAATCTCTGTTGACAGATGTAAGTGGATGCGAATAACACAAACACTTTTAAAGCAAAAGTTTGTAGATTTGAGAATTTTTTCCTTCCTAAGTGAAGAAAAGAATATTATGAGGTCTGATCCTTTCAGCTCTTCTTTGAGAACAAATCACAGTATAAATAATTATTTATACTGTGGAACAATGTCACGTTGTGGGTCTGTTAACTCCAGCTGAAGTTCCATATATGAGCTAACTGTTAATGTCAAATATGATACGGTATAATAAACAGCAAATTCAGTGTCAACTGATTAAAAAACCACAAATTATCCGAAGAACTCTTTTGTCAAACTTGATAGCTGAATGCTATTTTAAGTTCCCGTAGTTTTGTTCTTTCATCTGCTTTGAACGCAACATTAGCTTTACTTGAACGGATTTCACTTCTAGGTTAGTTTATATTCAGATCGTTCATCCCACTACTAGTTTTAGTTAGATTTCAATCTTTCAACAAAACGCACAGGTGTTGAAATTATAAACTTCAAACCATTTCACACCTGTTACCGTCTTCCAATTAGCAATTAGATTAAATTATTGCTAACAGTAGAACATGGACGAAAGATTGAAATATAAACTAAACTAGAGGCGGGATCAACGATTAAAATATAACTTAAACTAGAAGCGGGATCAACGATTAGAATATAACTAATAGTAAAACCTGGATGAAAGATTGAAATATAACTAAAACTAGAGGCGGGATGACCGATCAAAATATAAACTAAACTAGAGGCGGGATCAACGATTAAAACATAACTAACAGTAGAACCTGGATGAAAGATTTATATATCACAAAAACAAGAAGCGGGATGAACGATCAAAATATAATCTAAACTAGAGGCGGGATCAACGATTAAAACATAACAAACTAGAGGCGGGATCAAGGAAAGTCATAGTAGACGAAATGTCGGTAGAAATAGAAGCGTTAACAACAGGCGCCGAATTGACCGGCGCCGAATTGACCATGCGCCGAATTGACCGGCGCCCAATTGACCGCGCCCAATTGACCGGCGCCGAATTGACCGGCGCCGAATTGACCGACGCCGAATTGACCGGCGCCGAATTGTCATGGCACCCTAGGGACAGTAGAAAATCACGGTAAAAAATGCCAAAAACACGGCATACTTTAAAAAAATCGCGAAAAACACGGCAAAAACACGGCATCAACTCTCGCCTTCGATTCATCGTGATTAACATCAAATACCTTTGGTAGATATTGCTTTCGTAGCTGAGATGAAGATAGCAGCACCCCCCAGATTCTTCACATTTGTCTGCAAATATTCCTTTAACTTTGGATGTTCCAATTTGTTTAATGGTATGTTTGCTGCAGCAAATGCTTCCACCAATTCAAACTGAGCAAGATTTCGCGCATCACCAGAATCAGTGACCTTCTGGAATGAACCTGTTATCGTGGCTTGCTTCTTCGCACGAGCTTCGGACGCTTCATCGAGACGTTTACGTTTTTCAGTGTGAAGCGGTGTTTGCAAATGTCGATCAATCGTACCTTTTCTCGTGTGATCCGGTGTAACATTACAACTTGTACAAAACAGACGACCGTCGTCGGCATGCAAAGTTCCTTTTTGATACTGCTTCGCGCGATCAGAACATGACACGTTAGGCCTAATAGCTTTCTTCATAGTAGATCGTTTAGGATTAAATTACTGAATTCATTCGCAAATAATTTGAAAAAAAATTAATAAACGGACAACCGGAAATGAATGAGTGACGTCAGGGTCCTCAGGAACTCAGAGAACCCTGCCTAGAATAGTGAATGACTAGTGAGTGGTGAGTAAGTAAGCCTTCATAAATACTTTCGACTGTGCAATACTTTAAACTGCCACAACCAAAAAAAAAGCAACAAACACGGCATTTTTTACGAAAACACGGCAAATGTAAAAAATCACGGAAAACACGGCAAATGCCGAAAAACACGGCTTCCGTGTTTGCCGTGTTTTTGTGATGTTCTACTGTCCCTAATAATGAGCAGCAGCAGCATGTCAAACCCTTCCAACATATCAAGAAATGTAAAACAAGACTGAGAAGCTACATCTATTTCAGAAGCACAGGAAATCAGTCAAATACTCGAGTAGTGACTGAAATACACTAAAAAGTCAGTCAATGAGAAGGATGGTGGGTGATAAATATAGACAATACTTGCTTGTTACCAGAATTGAGAGTAGCATTCAATACCTCAAATGACTTGGGTGCTGCAGTAGGCAAAATGAACTTATGCAGTGGGAGATATGAAAAGCAAATCAAGCCCCACCTCTACCACTGGTGCGAGGTTTATTCAGGATAGAAACAGCTGAGGGACTCAGATCAGAAATAAATGCTGATGTATCAATGGGTTGCAACCAGGTCTTATTCAGAGCAAGTAGGCCTATATGTAAAGAATGTTCACAAATGAAATTATGTAAGACTGCTGAGGTTATGCTGCAGGGACGTAATTATAGTCAAATTCATTTATATAATGTAGACAGGATTCTTGTATTTGACTTCGAGTCTTATATCTTGGACTGAAACACAAGAGAGTCCGGGAATACGAATCAACTCAAATACCAGTAAGAACATTTTCTATTTGTGTGATAAATTTAAACGAATCAGGGGCAACTGCAAATATGTCGGACAGCAAAATCTGGGTCAGCAGCAGATAGATATTTATCCTTGCAACCTGCAGCACGGAAAATACGTAGCCTAATCCAGGCCGAAGATTATTTGATAAACCCATGGCTTAATATAACTCCAACGAGCTCTCGTCGGAAACACATTCGTAGAACTCAAACGACGCTGAATAAATCCAGAGTAAAAGAACTCCTTTGTAATCCAATCGAAGAAAACTCAGGGCCAATTCTTTAATCAGCGAATCGTGAAGCCTTCTGCTTTACTTCCTTCAGAGAATATTCTTTTCCGTTCGAACGTTTATGCATCTGTTTCGCTACTTAACGCCTGGTGCTGAGAACAGGGCGGCAGAGTTCGCTGTAGCTATAAAATGTCGTTAAACATTGGAATACATGCATAACCGCTCGATGTTCCTACATTTCAAACCAACAGTTCCTTAATAAAAAAAAAATGCGTTGCTGTATTAGACACCTTTAAATCGGTTCTTACAATGCTATAAATACCTTATTTTCGCTTAATCGTTAGTCTCTCTCCACTAACTGGGTTACGGTAGGTAAGCTCGCCTCCAATGGCCTTGAGATTACAAAATAATAAGTGCGCTGCCGCATTAGACACCTTTAAATATTTAGCGATCAGCTTTTCGATGTATTTATGTAATGTGTTTAGCGGTTAACTGGTAGAGCGAAACTAGGTTGAAGTCGACGGTTTACCCATAACAAGTTCGTCCGTCATTTACAAGGGAAGAACGTAGGACGAATCACTCCTCTCGACGACCAATCATCCAGTCAAAGACTCAAAGAAAACGTAACCGTGCAACCAAATCCAGGTATCCAACAATGATAATAAAATGTAATCTGATGCTGATTTCGGTATATTTATAAAGAATTGGATTGATAATTCTTAGACATACACTGTAGATTAACTGTCTGGATAACTTGTACATATAATGCTGGCTTGAACGCTGGACATTAACTCTTTTATAGAAAACTTGGAGCCCGTTTTCTATTTAATCTCCTGTTGCTTCCCGGTTTTTAAATTTAAAGTGATTCGACAGAAGAAAGAGGTTCTTCTGTCGAATCACTTTGAATTTAAAAAGTCATTCATCACAGTAAAATCGTTTTAACAACTAGACTGATTACAGCGTTCTAACCTTTCTTTAGGAAAAATCTTTCTTGTCTGGCCTGTTCTGCGTGTTCCAACCCTAAAATTCACGAATTTTGTTTTCTTCATCTCGGTTCTACTTCGTCTTTTCAGTTTGTTGCCGTCGTATTTCTTCTTCAGTTTTCCTTTCTTAAATTCTCTCTTCTGCTTAAGTCTTCATCGATCGGCCTCGTACGTAACGTTCTGTCGTCTGTTCTATTTAAATTTCTAACTGCTGCTCCTGCAACCCATGTCTTATCTATCAAGCTTCTTCTGCTTTATTCTCTTTCCTCCCTGCATAGTTCTGTTTTTCTTATTTTTCTCTCAGTAGACGACTAGACGTACATCTTCTTGTCTTCTTTGTCTCTCTCTCCTCCTGTATATTGCTTTCCTCTCTATCTTTTTTCATCTGTACTGCGTTTCTATCCTGTCTTTCTTCCCATCAAGTCATCATCATCCTTCATCATGTTAAACACTTCCATTGTCATAGGCGAAGTTGGTTTCTCTACCATATTTTCAACAGCACCTCTCACGTCACTTTCTTCCTCTTCTCTCAGCTAGATCTCTGCAAGAATTCCATCAAAGCGTTCTTCGACCATTCTTTAGTTTCTCTTCCTAACCGATCCTCGCAAATGTTTGTTTCATCCTTCCTGACGATCTTTATTTCTGCATGTGTAGGTCCTACGAACATGTTGTCGTTCCACGTCACTTCAGTGATTCCACTTGATAAAATCGATGTATTTCTGTGGACTTTCAACGATATTTTTCTTTACCTGTGGACTATATCGTGGGTCGATTTTTAGGTTGCGATGGATTCGGTAGTTATTTTTCCAGCCGCTGCATTCACTGTACTCTTCAGCCGGGGTTGGGTCGGGAGTGCTTCTGAGAAGATAGCCTTGAAGAGGCGCTATATAAATTCTCCATATGAATGAATGAATGAATTCACAGTTCTGTTATGAACCAAGTGAAATCAGTTTTATATTGTCATCAAATTGACTTCATTCGGATATTATGTGCTTCGATGTAGTCTACTACATGCGCTCTTGTACATACACAAGAGATTGAACAAGTTGAAAAAGTTGACTGACAATAAAAGATTTAGTTCCTATTTAAATTACTGATTTTTGTGTAAAATTAATACCTAAATGCTTAAGTAAATGCACTGAACGCCATTCGGATTTAACACACCATCCTTTCTTTTAAAATTGAAACAAATGAAGAACAGAATTTAATCAAAATATCTA
>OY744610.1:9211276-9298776 GCA_963556255.1 Allolobophora icterica
CCTTACATATATGCGCTATATGAAAAGATATTACGTAATGGCTATTTTTAGCCCATCGCTGTTTCTGCGCTCTGTTTTATGACGTAAGCAGTTGTTGTGCAGAAGAGGTTTTGGTTGCTGCCGCGTGTAGGACTGGAAATTGATGTCCGTTTTCGATTTAAGTTCTTACCTTAAGATAATCGAATGTTCGTAGTGTTAGGTTGATCAATTGTCGGTTTGGTATCCTTACTACAATATGTCATATCTTTTGGCCGTAGATTATTGAGATAATTGTCCATTTGAAATGTGTAAATGAGGCCTCTGTCCCGTACTACGTATCTTGCCCATTAGAAGTAAGAGTCGCCATTTTGAGTCACTTGACGTTTTGTAAGATTTGGGTTGAATATCGATGTAAAATCCTGTTTCGGAGCATAAGAATTGTCCGCTATTTGTGATCGCTTTCGGCCTGGATAAAGTGTTACCATAAGGAGATTAGAGCTCATAGGATTTGATCTTTGTTAAGTTTTGACCTTTGACCCTTGTGTTCGATGTTAAGTCTGCCACGCTGGTAGCCTTGTGTAGCTGTATGTCGCCTTGATATAGATGTAGATAGGATTTGCTGCATAGTAGAATATGTTTAAATAGTTAATTGAACTTGATACAGGTAGTATAGAAGTTCTCAGGACAGTGAGAAGAAATTCTTTGTTTGAACTCTGAACTATACTGACACTTGTAATTTTAAGTCAAATTGACACCTTTATGTTTTATTAAATCTTATCACATGGCAAATCAACCAGATTCTTTTCTTGCTTCTCTGTTGGATAGAACTGAGTTTAGACACAGTCTGCTTCAACGTTTCCCAGAATTAGCTAGTAATAGTACGTTCCAAGACCTGGATAAAGTTGAAGAAGTGGAAGACGAAGAAGAGGCCGCCCAAAGACCAAAGGCCCATTCACTTGTTCACCATAGCCTTCCACTACCTGAAGTGAAGTTAGCCCCAGGAAATGAAGAAGTAGGTGAAGAAGAGGAGGTCGATGACGAAGAAGATGAAGAAGTAGAAGAAGAGGGTGGGGACACTATGAACCCTGAGTATAGGGGAAATCCTATGTTTGTTTCCTACTCGGAAATCACGGACACCCACAGGTCATGCCCTGGTGATGAAATAGAAATGATGACGTCATTGCCCTTAGAGGAACCGCCTAATGTCACTATGCCTAGACGTAGTAAACGCCTATCTGGCTTGCCACCCACCTATTATGGTCCTGAACACAAGGGTTCGAATCCTCAGGAAATGCACGACCGGCAGTCCTCATCCCGGCGTTTGACGACCGCCGCCGCTAGGGGTCGCACCGCCACATTTGGTACCAGAAGTGGGGTACTTCCGGTTGCATTTCCTTTTATGTCAGGACGTCCACTAAGTCCATTCCAACCTTCCTCCCCGGATGAATCACTTTCTCCAGCCCATTTTCAGTTCACAGGCACACAGGACCGTGCTAACATGGACATGCCTAGTGTAATTGAAACTGATGGTCATTTACAGCATAGGTTGTTGCAAGATGATAGGTCAGTATATGTAGATGATCAGAGTAGGCATGATTATGATCGTAGAACTTGGGATTTAATTGCCTTTGAGAATGGTCAATTTTTAGATGCTGAGCCCCGTACTGCATTGGCATGGTCTGATGAATTAGACATTGATGCAACAGAGGTTAAGCAATATCATGTCATAGGTGATAGTTCACGTGTGAGGATTAGAGACCCATTTAGTCCTATTGTTGATGATGAAGAAACTAATCCAGTTTGTCTAGTTTCAGATTCGAAGTCAAGGCTTGCCACAGCCAAGGAACCGGTCATTCACCCACCCTTCGTGCTCAGTGCTCCAGATGCGCATCCCGCTCACGCTGAGGTCGTCGACCGTCGAGACACAACCTTTCCCATCGTCGACCCATTCTCGCCACGTCCTCTTGTGCGTCGTGCCGCGAAAGCTAAAGAAAAGTCAACGTCAAGCGTCATGCCTCTCACTGCAGAACCCACATACGCCTGGTCTGACCCACAGATGCCATCTATGACGTCCTACCAACGCGTCAGGCCGTCTTCGTTCACCGTCGCATCACATTCCTCGGTCCTGCCCGTCGAGTCAAAACGCCTCGATCCAAGTTCATTATTCCAGTACTACGTTCCACGTCATGACTACGCCTATCGTGCCACGCAACCATCGTCCATTGCTATTCAGTACCCACCAGCTACGTTTGTTACCCTGAAACAAAAAATTCCTCAGAATCTACCGTTGCCAAGCCACACCTCACGCCTCCAGTATGATCATGACGCTACGTTGTTTTCATCCACCGCATTTTCACATCCAGCCGTCATATCCACCAAGCCAAAACAACTGCCAGTTCCACCATTGCCGAGTCACGGCGTCCGTCAACGCCAAGCTTCAACAGTATGCTGCCATAGCCATTATTTGCCAGGTGAACCATGTCCTGTGTTTACGACTCCAGAGTCACGTGACTTCGTCAGCGCCAGGTATGACTTGCCATTCAGTTATGCTAATGAGACGTCATGGCCGTCGAATGAATTTTCTTCGCATCAGAGAGATGATGGCCGCTGTCAGCCGTTGCTACCGTCATCTCAAGGTCAGGGTGCTGGTATGTCAGACTATCTTCCGGTTGCTGAATCGTATCAGCGGAGAAATGCCACAGAACCTGTCGACTTACTGAGAGAGATGGATAATCTAGTACAGGTGAGAGTACAGGCGTTGATGAAATCCTATGAACAACGAGGTGAATCAGAGAAACCTTTCCAGCGGCCACATGATGAAATCTCTACAGGAGAATTGAAACGAGAGCATCCCCTGTCCACAGATCGTCAACCTGGGAAAGAGAAGAGGACGATGACAACGGTGAGAGATGTGCAGTCCACAGTGCCAACGTCTTCTGCCGTGAACAGAGCAGGTACATCTACCAATTCAAGGAAGGAACCAGGACTTCCTCACTCCAATGATCCGCCTACCACGTCAGTCAGTACAGAGACCAAAGAAAAGATCACTCCAACCGCCCAACCACCTGCAAAAGCGAAACAGTTGATTAAATTAGGTTGTTACAACGGAACCAGTTCCATTGATGCCTTTTTAAGAAAGTTTGAGATATGTGCAAAGAATAACTCCTGGGACGAGGATGAACGTTTGAACCAATTATCCTGTTCACTGATTGAGCCTGCGAACCAGATTCTTTGGGACTTTGATTCAGAATCGGTGTTGACGTGGAAAGATTTGGTGCAGAAACTTCGTTCCAGGTACGGGAGTGCAGATCAGGCTGCTTTGTACCAGGCACAACTTGGGACACGAAAGCAACGAGATGGAGAGGACCTGAGTTCCTTGGTACAGGATATTAGACGTTTGCTGACCTTGGCTTATCCTGGACCAACGTCAGTTCATTCTGAAACCATTGCTGTCAGGGCTTTCTTGGATGCCCTGAAAGACAAACGACTTGCTCTGAAGATCCGAGAACGTGAGGTCACGACCCTTGACCAGGCATTCAAACTGGCTGTTCGTTTGGATGGATACCGTCAGGCGGAAGAAGACCTGCATGATCAACCGGAACGCCGGCCAAATAGAGTGAAAGCTGTAAAGGAAACAGAATCTTCCCCAGAAATGTTCCGTCGAATGATACGTGAAGAATTGGAAGCACAGCAACGTCGTCAGTTAGAGAAGATACGTGAAGAAATGGAACCACAACGTCATGAGTTGAAGAAGTTACGGGAGGAACTGGAACCACAACGTCGACGTATAGAGCAGCTAGAGAAGGCTCTAGCGTTATCACAGAAACCACGAATACCACGTCTACTAGACCAAACGTTTGTGAAAACGACTGCACCGTCTGGTTGGTCAGCGGGGACGCAACCTGAACAATCAAGTGGACCGAGACCAGGTAACAGGAATTTCCGCCGTTTGACAGGTCAGTGTTATGAGTGTGGTCAAGAAGGTCACTACGCCCGTAACTGTCCAGAACGTCAACAGAGAAGACCGGAAGTCGAGCCTGAAGTCAACCGATCCGATCCAGAACCGTCCAATGTCCGTCATGTCGCCGGTAGTACAACGGCCTACCTACCGCTCAAGGTCAACGGGAGATCCATTCTTGCCTTGTTGGACACCGGAAGTGAGCTTTGTCTTGTTCCGGCGTCAATGGTTGATAGAAGAGAGATCACTGGATCACCGCAGCTTCTTCGTGCAGCTAACGGGACTGAGATAAAGATCCTTGGAGAGGTCCAGCTTAGTTGCCAAGCAGCAGAATTCCAATTCATTGTCCCTTGTCTCGTAAGCGAACAATTGTCAGAGTTGATTCTTGGACTTGAATGGCTTGAGAAGCATGGTGCACAGCGGAACTTTGCTGACAGTTGGATCAAAATCCAAGACTATGTATTTCCATTATCAAGTCAATCACGCACTGGGAAATGTCGAAAAATTGCCACCGCCGTCGATGTGAAAATCCCTGCCTTGTCAGAAATGAACGTTGCTGCCTATGCCATATTGCCAAACCTCGAGAAAGACTCATCGTCATGGGCAACTCAACCGCAGGTTTTAAACTCAGGATTGGTTGTGGCTGGAACGCTATTGCCAGACCGTGCCATAGATCTCGCAGTCCGTGTCCTGAATCCGACGAAGAAGGATATTCGCATTAAGAAAGGTGTCCAATGCCTAGTCGAGGGTGTCACTGTAATGAGTCCAAGTGTCACAGACCAGATGTCTTCAGGTTGTGCAGCCGTCACTGAAGTCTTTCGTGAGACGTCGAACGTGAACGAGGAGTCAGTGCTCGCACCTTTGTGGACGGAAGTCGATGAAGAGGTACCTGAAGAAGTCAAAGAACAGTTACGCTCCCTCATCCTTTCAAACAGAAAAGCATTCTCTCTCTCAGAATGGGACTTAGGTTTCACCGACGTCCTCCAGCATGAAATAGAAACGGGTGATGAAGCTCCTGTACGTCAGCCATTACGTCGTCAGCCTTTGCCTTTTTGTGCAATCCGTGATGACCAGCTTGACTCCCTGCGAACACAGAGCCTGAATGATACGCCAACTGCAACCGCGTCTGTTGTTAAACAGAAACGTTCCATTGCGTTGCCTTTGTTGTTTTGCCTACTCGCAAGCCTTCTCCTGAGCCTTAACTCGTGCTGTAGACGTCGATATGTCGCGGATGACCCGTGGGGAAAGGTTGTGTCGCAAACTCAGCGTGACTGGGATCAGCATCTCCCCCTCGTCATGTCCGCTTATCGCGCTACTGAGCACGAATCCACCGGTTATAGCCCCTGTCGTCTTTTCCTTGGAAGAGAAAATGTTTTGCCTCTTGATTTAGTTTTGGGAAATTGTTATGTCAATGATTTTGTTGCTTTGTCGATTGATGATTATGTTGCTGCAAAAGAAAAGCAAATTAAAGTTGCATATACACATGTGAGAGAATTTACACAGCGCCTTGTCACAACCCGAGCTGCCAGGTATAACTTAAGGGTTAAGCCAGTAGAGTTTAAGATTGGTGATTGGGTGATGTACCATTATCCCGGGAAGAGAGTTGGAGTAAAGGAGAAGTGGTCGAAATTTTATGTTGGCCCTTATAGGGTCATGTCCCAGATTAGTCCGGTGCTATTCAAGATTCAGAAATCAAAGAGAGCTCAACCTATGTTGGTTTATATCGATAAACTTAAGAGGTACCATGGGGAGATTCCTAAGGATTGGGATGCTGTCCAAAGTAATGTCCCGGAAGAGGTAGATATGGGGGCCTTGGTAAATGAGAATGACCGGGTTGACCAACCCATGTCAAGGCCTAGATGAGATATTAGATGTCCCGTCAGATTTAGAGAAGATCTTGGGTAAATGATAAGTATAGTCTATCATCCTTGTCCAAGTTTTGCCTTGTTAGTTAACTTTTTCTGACTTTGTGAATTGAAGTAGGTATTAGTTTGTACTAAGTTGTTTTATTGTTTGATGATAAGCTGATTTCCTAATTGTAGTCAATGTAACTTGTTGAAGTTTTGGTTGCAATTGATGTATTTGATAAGGAGAGGTCACTCAGATGGTAACCAAAATTTGGTCACTGGTTCCCAAATTTTGTCCAGAGGGGTGATAATGTAACGATCCAGCCGTTACTACGTTTCTGTATGCACTGTTTCCCCTTACATATATGCGCTATATGAAAAGATATTACGTAATGGCTATTTTTAGCCCATCGCTGTTTCTGCGCTCTGTTTTATGACGTAAGCAGTTGTTGTGCAGAAGAGGTTTTGGTTGCTGCCGCGTGTAGAACTGGAAATTGATGTCCGTTTTCGATTTAAGTTCTTACCTTAAGATAATCGAATGTTCGTAGTGTTAGGTTGATCAATTGTCGGTTTGGTATCCTTACTACAATATGTCATATCTTTTGGCCGTAGATTATTGAGATAATTGTCCATTTGAAATGTGTAAATGAGGCCTCTGTCCCGTACTACGTATCTTGCCCATTAGAAGTAAGAGTCGCCATTTTGAGTCACTTGACGTTTTGTAAGATTTGGGTTGAATATCGATGTAAAATCCTGTTTCGGAGCATAAGAATTGTCCGCTATTTGTGATCGCTTTCGGCCTGGATAAAGTGTTACCATAAGGAGATTAGAGCTCATAGGATTTGATCTTTGTTAAGTTTTGACCTTTGACCCTTGTGTTCGATGTTAAGTCTGCCACGCTGGTAGCCTTGTGTAGCTGTATGTCGCCTTGATATAGATGTAGATAGGATTTGCTGCATAGTAGAATATGTTTAAATAGTTAATTGAACTTGATACAGGTAGTATAGAAGTTCTCAGGACAGTGAGAAGAAATTCTTTGTTTGAACTCTGAACTATACTGACACTTGTAATTTTAAGTCAAATTGACACCTTTATGTTTTATTAAATCTTATCACATGGCAAATCAACCAGATTCTTTTCTTGCTTCTCTGTTGGATAGAACTGAGTTTAGACACAGTCTGCTTCAACGTTTCCCAGAATTAGCTAGTAATAGTACGTTCCAAGACCTGGATAAAGTTGAAGAAGTGGAAGACGAAGAAGAGGCCGCCCAAAGACCAAAGGCCCATTCACTTGTTCACCATAGCCTTCCACTACCTGAAGTGAAGTTAGCCCCAGGAAATGAAGAAGTAGGTGAAGAAGAGGAGGTCGATGACGAAGAAGATGAAGAAGTAGAAGAAGAGGGTGGGGACACTATGAACCCTGAGTATAGGGGAAATCCTATGTTTGTTTCCTACTCGGAAATCACGGACACCCACAGGTCATGCCCTGGTGATGAAATAGAAATGATGACGTCATTGACCTTAGAGGAACCGCCTAATGTCACTATGCCTAGACGTAGTAAACGCCTATCTGGCTTGCCACCCACCTATTATGGTCCTGAACACAAGGGTTCGAATCCTCAGGAAATGCACGACCGGCAGTCCTCATCCCGGCGTTTGACGACCGCCGCCGCTAGGGGTCGCACCGCCACATTTGGTACCAGAAGTGGGGTACTTCCGGTTGCATTTCCTTTTATGTCAGGACGTCCACTAAGTCCATTCCAACCTTCCTCCCCGGATGAATCACTTTCTCCAGCCCATTTTCAGTTCACAGGCACACAGGACCGTGCTAACATGGACATGCCTAGTGTAATTGAAACTGATGGTCATTTACAGCATAGGTTGTTGCAAGATGATAGGTCAGTATATGTAGATGATCAGAGTAGGCATGATTATGATCGTAGAACTAGGGATTTAATTGCCTTTGAGAATGGTCAATTTTTAGATGCTGAGCCCCGTACTGCATTGGCATGGTCTAATGAATTAGACATTGATGCAACAGAGGTTAAGCAATATCATGTCATAGGTGATAGTTCACGTGTGAGGATTAGAGACCCATTTAGTCCTATTGTTGATGATGAAGAAACTAATCCAGTTTGTCTAGTTTCAGATTCGAAGTCAAGGCTTGCCACAGCCAAGGAACCGGTCATTCACCCACCCTTCGTGCTCAGTGCTCCAGATGCGCATCCCGCTCACGCTGAGGTCGTCGACCGTCGAGACACAACCTTTCCCATCGTCGACCCATTCTCGCCACGTCCTCTTGTGCGTCGTGCCGCGAAAGCTAAAGAAAAGTCAACGTCAAGCGTCATGCCTCTCACTGCAGAACCCACATACGCCTGGTCTGACCCACAGATGCCATCTATGACGTCCTACCAACGCGTCAGGCCGTCTTCGTTCACCGTCGCATCACATTCCTCGGTCCTGCCCGTCGAGTCAAAACGCCTCGATCCAAGTTCATTATTCCAGTACTACGTTCCACGTCATGACTACGCCTATCGTGCCACGCAACCATCGTCCATTGCTATTCAGTACCCACCAGCTACGTTTGTTACCCTGAAACAAAAAATTCCTCAGAATCTACCGTTGCCAAGCCACACCTCACGCCTCCAGTATGATCATGACGCTACGTTGTTTTCATCCACCGCATTTTCACATCCAGCCGTCATATCCACCAAGCCAAAACAACTGCCAGTTCCACCATTGCCGAGTCACGGCGTCCGTCAACGCCAAGCTTCAACAGTATGCTGCCATAGCCATTATTTGCCAGGTGAACCATGTCCTGTGTTTACGACTCCAGAGTCACGTGACTTCGTCAGCGCCAGGTATGACTTGCCATTCAGTTATGCTAATGAGACGTCATGGCCGTCGAATGAATTTTCTTCGCATCAGAGAGATGATGGCCGCTGTCAGCCGTTGCTACCGTCATCTCAAGGTCAGGGTGCTGGTATGTCAGACTATCTTCCGGTTGCTGAATCGTATCAGCGGAGAAATGCCACAGAACCTGTCGACTTACTGAGAGAGATGGATAATCTAGTACAGGTGAGAGTACAGGCGTTGATGAAATCCTATGAACAACGAGGTGAATCAGAGAAACCTTTCCAGCGGCCACATGATGAAATCTCTACAGGAGAATTGAAACGAGAGCATCCCCTGTCCACAGATCGTCAACCTGGGAAAGAGAAGAGGACGATGACAACGGTGAGAGATGTGCAGTCCACAGTGCCAACGTCTTCTGCCGTGAACAGAGCAGGTACATCTACCAATTCAAGGAAGGAACCAGGACTTCCTCACTCCAATGATCCGCCTACCACGTCAGTCAGTACAGAGACCAAAGAAAAGATCACTCCAACCGCCCAACCACCTGCAAAAGCGAAACAGTTGATTAAATTAGGTTGTTACAACGGAACCAGTTCCATTGATGCCTTTTTAAGAAAGTTTGAGATATGTGCAAAGAATAACTCCTGGGACGAGGATGAACGTTTGAACCAATTATCCTGTTCACTGATTGAGCCTGCGAACCAGATTCTTTGGGACTTTGATTCAGAATCGGTGTTGACGTGGAAAGATTTGGTGCAGAAACTTCGTTCCAGGTACGGGAGTGCAGATCAGGCTGCTTTGTACCAGGCACAACTTGGGACACGAAAGCAACGAGATGGAGAGGACCTGAGTTCCTTGGTACAGGATATTAGACGTTTGCTGACCTTGGCTTATCCTGGACCAACGTCAGTTCATTCTGAAACCATTGCTGTCAGGGCTTTCTTGGATGCCCTGAAAGACAAACGACTTGCTCTGAAGATCCGAGAACGTGAGGTCACGACCCTTGACCAGGCATTCAAACTGGCTGTTCGTTTGGATGGATACCGTCAGGCGGAAGAAGACCTGCATGATCAACCGGAACGCCGGCCAAATAGAGTGAAAGCTGTAAAGGAAACAGAATCTTCCCCAGAAATGTTCCGTCGAATGATACGTGAAGAATTGGAAGCACAGCAACGTCGTCAGTTAGAGAAGATACGTGAAGAAATGGAACCACAACGTCATGAGTTGAAGAAGTTACGGGAGGAACTGGAACCACAACGTCGACGTATAGAGCAGCTAGAGAAGGCTCTAGCGTTATCACAGAAACCACGAATACCACGTCTACTAGACCAAACGTTTGTGAAAACGACTGCACCGTCTGGTTGGTCAGCGGGGACGCAACCTGAACAATCAAGTGGACCGAGACCAGGTAACAGGAATTTCCGCCGTTTGACAGGTCAGTGTTATGAGTGTGGTCAAGAAGGTCACTACGCCCGTAACTGTCCAGAACGTCAACAGAGAAGACCGGAAGTCGAGCCTGAAGTCAACCGATCCGATCCAGAACCGTCCAATGTCCGTCATGTCGCCGGTAGTACAACGGCCTACCTACCGCTCAAGGTCAACGGGAGATCCATTCTTGCCTTGTTGGACACCGGAAGTGAGCTTTGTCTTGTTCCGGCGTCAATGGTTGATAGAAGAGAGATCACTGGATCACCGCAGCTTCTTCGTGCAGCTAACGGGACTGAGATAAAGATCCTTGGAGAGGTCCAGCTTAGTTGCCAAGCAGCAGAATTCCAATTCATTGTCCCTTGTCTCGTAAGCGAACAATTGTCAGAGTTGATTCTTGGACTTGAATGGCTTGAGAAGCATGGTGCACAGCGGAACTTTGCTGACAGTTGGATCAAAATCCAAGACTATGTATTTCCATTATCAAGTCAATCACGCACTGGGAAATGTCGAAAAATTGCCACCGCCGTCGATGTGAAAATCCCTGCCTTGTCAGAAATGAACGTTGCTGCCTATGCCATATTGCCAAACCTCGAGAAAGACTCATCGTCATGGGCAACTCAACCGCAGGTTTTAAACTCAGGATTGGTTGTGGCTGGAACGCTATTGCCAGACCGTGCCATAGATCTCGCAGTCCGTGTCCTGAATCCGACGAAGAAGGATATTCGCATTAAGAAAGGTGTCCAATGCCTAGTCGAGGGTGTCACTGTAATGAGTCCAAGTGTCACAGACCAGATGTCTTCAGGTTGTGCAGCCGTCACTGAAGTCTTTCGTGAGACGTCGAACGTGAACGAGGAGTCAGTGCTCGCACCTTTGTGGACGGAAGTCGATGAAGAGGTACCTGAAGAAGTCAAAGAACAGTTACGCTCCCTCATCCTTTCAAACAGAAAAGCATTCTCTCTCTCAGAATGGGACTTAGGTTTCACCGACGTCCTCCAGCATGAAATAGAAACGGGTGATGAAGCTCCTGTACGTCAGCCATTACGTCGTCAGCCTTTGCCTTTTTGTGCAATCCGTGATGACCAGCTTGACTCCCTGCGAACACAGAGCCTGAATGATACGCCAACTGCAACCGCGTCTGTTGTTAAACAGAAACGTTCCATTGCGTTGCCTTTGTTGTTTTGCCTACTCGCAAGCCTTCTCCTGAGCCTTAACTCGTGCTGTAGACGTCGATATGTCGCGGATGACCCGTGGGGAAAGGTTGTGTCGCAAACTCAGCGTGACTGGGATCAGCATCTCCCCCTCGTCATGTCCGCTTATCGCGCTACTGAGCACGAATCCACCGGTTATAGCCCCTGTCGTCTTTTCCTTGGAAGAGAAAATGTTTTGCCTCTTGATTTAGTTTTGGGAAATTGTTATGTCAATGATTTTGTTGCTTTGTCGATTGATGATTATGTTGCTGCAAAAGAAAAGCAAATTAAAGTTGCATATACACATGTGAGAGAATTTACACAGCGCCTTGTCACAACCCGAGCTGCCAGGTATAACTTAAGGGTTAAGCCAGTAGAGTTTAAGATTGGTGATTGGGTGATGTACCATTATCCCGGGAAGAGAGTTGGAGTAAAGGAGAAGTGGTCGAAATTTTATGTTGGCCCTTATAGGGTCATGTCCCAGATTAGTCCGGTGCTATTCAAGATTCAGAAATCAAAGAGAGCTCAACCTATGTTGGTTTATATCGATAAACTTAAGAGGTACCATGGGGAGATTCCTAAGGATTGGGATGCTGTCCAAAGTAATGTCCCGGAAGAGGTAGATATGGGGGCCTTGGTAAATGAGAATGACCGGGTTGACCAACCCATGTCAAGGCCTAGATGAGATATTAGATGTCCCGTCAGATTTAGAGAAGATCTTGGGTAAATGATAAGTATAGTCTATCATCCTTGTCCAAGTTTTGCCTTGTTAGTTAACTTTTTCTGACTTTGTGAATTGAAGTAGGTATTAGTTTGTACTAAGTTGTTT
Organism: Allolobophora icterica; assembly: GCA_963556255.1. Lineage (NCBI taxonomy): Eukaryota > Metazoa > Annelida > Clitellata > Crassiclitellata > Lumbricidae > Allolobophora > Allolobophora icterica. The sequence goes on from OY744610.1 coordinate 9,223,360, forward strand.
TATTGTTTGATGATAAGCTGATTTCCTAATTGTAGTCAATGTAACTTGTTGAAGTTTTGGTTGCAATTGATGTATTTGATAAGGAGAGGTCACTCAGATGGTAACCAAAATTTGGTCACTGGTTCCCAAATTTTGTCCAGAGGGGTGATAATGTAACGATCCAGCCGTTACTACGTTTCTGTATGCACTGTTTCCCCTTACATATATGCGCTATATGAAAAGATATTACGTAATGGCTATTTTTAGCCCATCGCTGTTTCTGCGCTCTGTTTTATGACGTAAGCAGTTGTTGTGCAGAAGAGGTTTTGGTTGCTGCCGCGTGTAGAACTGGAAATTGATGTCCGTTTTCGATTTAAGTTCTTACCTTAAGATAATCGAATGTTCGTAGTGTTAGGTTGATCAATTGTCGGTTTGGTATCCTTACTACAATATGTCATATCTTTTGGCCGTAGATTATTGAGATAATTGTCCATTTGAAATGTGTAAATGAGGCCTCTGTCCCGTACTACGTATCTTGCCCATTAGAAGTAAGAGTCGCCATTTTGAGTCACTTGACGTTTTGTAAGATTTGGGTTGAATATCGATGTAAAATCCTGTTTCGGAGCATAAGAATTGTCCGCTATTTGTGATCGCTTTCGGCCTGGATAAAGTGTTACCATAAGGAGATTAGAGCTCATAGGATTTGATCTTTGTTAAGTTTTGACCTTTGACCCTTGTGTTCGATGTTAAGTCTGCCACGCTGGTAGCCTTGTGTAGCTGTATGTCGCCTTGATATAGATGTAGATAGGATTTGCTGCATAGTAGAATATGTTTAAATAGTTAATTGAACTTGATACAGGTAGTATAGAAGTTCTCAGGACAGTGAGAAGAAATTCTTTGTTTGAACTCTGAACTATACTGACACTTGTAATTTTAAGTCAAATTGACACCTTTATGTTTTATTAAATCTTATCACATGGCAAATCAACCAGATTCTTTTCTTGCTTCTCTGTTGGATAGAACTGAGTTTAGACACAGTCTGCTTCAACGTTTCCCAGAATTAGCTAGCAATAGTACGTTCCAAGACCTGGATAAAGTTGAAGAAGTGGAAGACGAAGAAGAGGCCGCCCAAAGACCAAAGGCCCATTCACTTGTTCACCATAGCCTTCCACTACCTGAAGTGAAGTTAGCCCCAGGAAATGAAGAAGTAGGTGAAGAAGAGGAGGTCGATGACGAAGAAGATGAAGAAGTAGAAGAAGAGGGTGGGGACACTATGAACCCTGAGTATAGGGGAAATCCTATGTTTGTTTCCTACTCGGAAATCACGGACACCCACAGGTCATGCCCTGGTGATGAAATAGAAATGATGACGTCATTGCCCTTAGAGGAACCGCCTAATGTCACTATGCCTAGACGTAGTAAACGCCTATCTGGCTTGCCACCCACCTATTATGGTCCTGAACACAAGGGTTCGAATCCTCAGGAAATGCACGACCGGCAGTCCTCATCCCGGCGTTTGACGACCGCCGCCGCTAGGGGTCGCCCCGCCACAGTAAGAATTACGACTGACATACACATTGACCGCATTTCCGATTTCAGATCTTGTTATTCTTGCGCACACAATAAAATTAATTGAATTATTATCATGAACTAACCAGTTCCATCTAGAGCTCTGCGAAGTTCATTTCGAAAGAAGTTGCTCGTAAGTGTGCTGCTCCAATGCGAACAGACAGATCGAAGTCTGCTTATCACGAGATCAGCTTTTTCTTTCCACGCACTTTTGGCCAGCTTCATACCCTTCACTTCCATAGCAATGGCTTTAATTAGGATAGACTCAAGTAGCTCAATTGGTAGATCATGCAGCTACAGGTTCAATGAAAAGATATCACGTCTGCTCACACATTTCTTTAGAACTCATCATAAACACAAAATCAATTAAATCAATTAAAGATCTTTCAACCGAAATATGCAGAGGGGATTCTTTTGAATAAACACATATTAGAAGATTAAGCTCAATAGAAACATGAGAACGAACTGTATGATAGTTAAGTGGCGTCTCCATAAGTTTATGACAAAGGCCAGTAGGTAATGTCGCACCTATCTTTCTGCCCGCATCCAATTCAAGGTCCTCATCATTGTCTCTAAGGCTCAACTTGGTTTCGTTCCGAAATATTTATGTGACTTAATTCATCGCCCTCACTCTGCTGCTTCTCTTCGTCCTATTCGTTCCTCTGACCGTTTGGACCTCCTCGTTCCCCGTGTCAGGACTTTCCTGGCTCAAACTAGGTCTTTTGCTTCCATTGGCCCTGCTCTTTGGAATGAGCTTCCTCCGTTCGTTCGTTCTTCTATTCTCTCAGGTAACGTCTCTTCCTCTTTTACCTTTCTTAAAACTTCCTTTTTCTCGGGGTCTCTCGCACTGGCAGCGCTTCTGAATGGCCCGCCCGCTACAAGCGCTTTATAAATATCCAAATCCAATACAATACAATATCTTTGCTGATTTGATCTTTCTTGGTATTATTAATCAGCATAAAAGTCATTCCTTTTTTCCTTTGGACGTTTTAGTTATTTTCAAGATTTTCAAAATAATTTGCCTTTTATATCAATAATTTTTAACCTGTAATCTGTCCTAGTGGTGACATAGGATGCAATATATATAGCGAGAAAGACGCTTTGCAATTTAATGTCCGAGTACAATACAATACAATTAAGATATTTGGTTCATCATGTTGAAAATGGCGATCGTAGAATTATATGACAGTAATGAATTGACGCTTAAGGAAAGAACGATTAGTCGCTAAAGTGACAGGATCGATATATATCTGTAGAATGCAGCTTCATCTTCCGTTTAGAACCAACGACGGATGTGATGCATAGATACAATTTGGTGTCTTCTTGTAAAATGTAAGTAGGCCTACTTCTAAGTGTTAGTAAGGCTATATTTACCAAAAAGCATAGAAAGTGTACACCTTTAAGCCGCATTTTCCAGCATGTTACAAAGCTTAGATCCAGACAAAGTATGACTTTCATTTAATGCTATGCAGCTCACCATTGTGTCGCTTGATGAGGTGAGTTTTGCACGTTTAGCATTGTTTTCGTGTTGCAATACTGCTGCAAAAGAAATAAATATATTTATCCCCAATACAATTCTTGGCCTCAAAAGTTGTATATCATTTAGATATGAAGCTATAATGTAGCCACGCTAACATCCGTTAGTCTCGTGTGTTTGCGCATACTTTTCTGAATACGCGTAACTAGATAAATAATAATAATAATAATAATAATAATAATAATAATAATAATAATAATAATAATAATAATAATAATAATAATAATAATAATAATAATAATAATGGAATAGGGCCATTCTGGACATTTTTTACATTAGTTAATATTGAAGTCTCTGAGGGATCCTGTATACCTCGGGGCAAAAAAATAATAATAATAATCTTCGTTTTTAATATCTTCAAACTGACAACAACGCAGTATGATTACAAATCAGTACATGTTATGCGATAAATCTTAACAACTAACAGAACAGACAGCCTGCAATACACGGCGCAAATTGCAGCCTACAAAGCATGTCCGCCTATGGGACTCGATCTCTGTACCTCTCGCACTCTACGCCAGATGTTATCCAATGCGCTATCGGGCCCACCCCCACCCCCAATGATATTTTGCTACATGATTCTGACTAGCATCACAAACTGTTCATTATGGGATACTGATTGGAGCTTTTAAAAAAACCAGAATGAACTATTAGAGACTTCCTTAGATTAACTTACAGTCTGATCCTTCGGTCTTTTGCTCTTCATTACCAATTTCAGCTGATGATCGTTTCTTTGACATGACCAAAGGGAATCACTGGGATCTGCAGATGAACAAACGTTGCGGCTCTTGCCACAATCAACATCAATATTGCAAGCCACGGCAAATGGATATACGTAAGAGCTCGAAGGAACAAACTCAGGTCTGTTTGCAAACGTATGCCGCCATGTAGATGAATTACAGGAAATAAAACAGTTAAAAATATATTTCAAATTAAAGAATCGAAGCGAGTGAATCTGTTAAATATAATTATAATGACGTCTTGAAACCATTACTGTGACGTCACGCAAAGTACACGTTTTACACTTCGTGCTTAACAATATTATAATTATAGGCATTACAATCATTGTTTTTTTATATCTAACTATCTGTAACCCGTGAAAAATCACGGTATATAAAACAATTATTATTGCAGTGATAACAATTAAGCTTACTTCCCCGTTATATTATGACGTCATATTATAGGCCTATAGCCGTCGTCAAGACAGCGTAACTCAGCTAGACAGCTAGTCTTCTCTCATCTCGACGGAGGCGTCTTGCTAAGCAATAATACTATTATTGTGTCGAAGTGTTGGATGGCTACAGAAGGCGTTTACATAGGAATGAAGATTCCTGTTTGTCTCCGAAAACTTTAGTTTAGTAAAGACTAAGCCTTTGATGAAGCTGAAGTCTTCTGGTTGGTGGACAATGTTAGTTTTGAAGGCCACTGGAACAAAGCAGTATGAAGACCATTATAGCAAGAACAATGTATGCTTCTCCTGCCTGGTGGGGCCTAGCTGACGAAAAAGACAAATCTCGCCTGGAACGCCTAATGAACAAACTTAAACGATCCGGCTATATTCAAGCTAATTCTCCCTCTATCGCAGAGCTTGCAAACAAAGCTGAAACTGCATTATTTAAAGCTGTCCTGTGTAATGGAAAACCATTCACTAAGATGCCTTTTCCCTAACCATCATTTAACTCCCTATTTTCTTAGAGACATACCTCATAACTTTAACCTCCCTGATAAAGACTCGCGAAACTTTATTTCTCGTATGTTATTCGCCAATGCATACTAGGCTATTACTTCCTCAGTTCTATTTTTCATGTACACCTACAGCGTTTGCTGCGTTTTGCCTGTTGTTATACGTAATAAACGAATATACACATACACATGGATAGACTTTCAGTATATTTTTGCCATTGTTTACGCTGCTGCGATGGGAGCATCAACCTCAAGACTTCAGCTGTTCTGCATTGGTGGCAAGATTAGTGACTACACTGTTACAGCCTAGGTCAGATATTAAATCCCCGAAATAAGCCAGCACGGATTTTGGTTATTGTTTAACGAGTCTTTCAAACAGGAGAATCCGCCAATGCAGTAAATATGGATGGATCCAGAGTTTAACGACATCTTATAGCAACAAAGGCTATTGACGTCGACAGAAATTAGTACTGTTAGGCTTATTACAGCTCTATATGAAGAGCACGAGGCATATGTAACGTCTGGAGAGTACTATAAAAAGGTGTCTTAACCGTACCTAATATTATTCGTATTGTTCACTGTTTAGCGACATCTTGTGGTTGCCAGGGCCGTTAAAAACAACGGCCACAGCAGCCATTAGATATCGTTGACAACTGGAATAGGCCTGCAGCTAAACATTTTCGAACAGATACGCTGTAATATCGTCCAGGCCCAAATTAATTGAGTTTTTCACACTCTGCAGTCGGAAAGCGATTTGCGGAATCAAACTCCGGTTTCTTATAATATCGCCTTATTTGAAACCTTGATTTAGATGGCAGACATCTTTTACTATACTTCGAAATGGGAGGCTGACAGTCCATGAAATTAATCGGAATAAGCGAGGTATCGCGGGTGTTATAAAGTTTCCAGCGCCCAACCTTGCACCCGCTGCAATCATCCAAGTTTTTGAGCACCTTATATAAAGTTAGAACAGGAAGTTTAGCGACGCTTAATGTATTCAAATCCACAGAAACCGATAACAACCCTGATTGGATCTAACTTCAGAAAGCCATGCAGTGAGATAAGGCGAAAAGTGTACCTGAAAAATCGTTATAAATACCAGAATAATTTCGATCGAAAGCCACACAGGTTGTATGTATGTCCTTGGAGTGTATGTACGTGTGTATGTATGTTCGTTTGTATGTAGGCTATCTATCAGAATACTTACTGTAGCGCCTTTTAAGTACATCACAGAGGCTCTCTACCAATGACTATCTGACAGATTTAAACAAGTGAGTTTTAAGACATTTAGCAAATGTCTGCTGCGCAGAGTCAAAGGTAACAGTAGGTAAGTCTTAAGTCAAGTGGCAGACTGTTCCAGGAGGACGGTCGACGGGATTGAAATGAAGTAAGAGGGCTTATTGTAGCTGGCCAGAATTCAAAGTTTTATCAACTATCAATCAATCAATCAATCAATCAATTTTATTTTCCTGAAACCAGCATCTGACAATTATGACAGTACCATGTAAACTACGTGTAGGGCTACCAGGAGGAAGACCCAGAAGGGATCAATGATCCCGCTACCTAGGGTCACCTATGGTACTAAATAAAAAAAAAGATATTACATGACAGCCAGTTAACATTCAATGACAGGAATTAAACACAGACCAGAGATAAACTTAATTAACTAACCACCCATAATATGGGTGTTAAGTAAACACCATAATACTGGATAACAATGGTTCAATATCCTTGTTCTATCAGACAATGTCGTAATTTATTTTTAAAAATTTGTAAGCCCGGTGATTTGCGTATCAATAAGGGTATGCTATTTCACACCTTGGCTCCTGTATATCTAATGGAAAACAAGCGGATATTTGTACGTGCAAAGGGTTGCCGATACAGATCAGTGCTTCTTGTAGGATAGGAATGAATTTCAGCGGTGGAAGAGTTGATTATATATAACAGGTAACAGATTTCGTTCATAACGATACATAAATACGCCCGCTTGTGCAATCCTAATTTGCTCCACTTTCAGTACTTTAAGTTTAATAAACAATGGATCAGTGTGTGATCCGTGTGGGGTGCCCGCGACGATTCTAATGGCTCGCTTTTGTAGGATGGTCAGTAGGGTGGTCCACAGACACATGGTAAAAAATAAAGTTCAAGCTAGAATCCAGGCCACCCTCTCAGTTTTGTAGACCTATCAATAGTATTATTGAGACAAAATTTCAGATTCCTATTCCAACTGGAAGACGATGCTCACGGACTATGTTACTTAGTCATATTCCAATAAATAGACATTAATTGTAGATATGAGTGTGTTGAGCATACAAATGCATTTTATTTCAAGACAGATTAAATATTACTGTAATTTGACAACATTATGTAATACAAGAACAGTTAGACAGATGGAACTGTAAAATTTCATCAGGTTTAATGAATTGGAAATATCCAAAAATGTCAAAAACATCGTCCAGTCCATGAATATCGGGTAACCGTTGAATTGAGCGCGCACATTTCGCCGACCTTCATCTCAGCGACCTCAATTCGCCGCCGCGAAACACAGCGCCTACACAATTCGCCGCCATCAAACACAGCGACTACACAATTCGCCGCCATTCATTTGAGCGACTCTTATGAAAACCTATATTTTATTTTCAAACACAGCGACTACATAATTCGCCGCCATTCATTTGAGCGACTCTTATGATAACCTATATTTTATTTTAATGATGAAACTTTCAAACAGTTTAAATTTAAATTTAAGGGGAAATAATTCAAATAGTTATCAAATAGTTAAAGCTTAACTCGTGAAGAAGATGGCCAATCAATTTTGCTTTGGTTTTGCTCTGAAGTTCTAGTCAAATAATAATGAATTGGGCGGCGGCAGCAATCAATCAACTTCGGCTCCGTGAAGAAGATGCCCAACCAATTTCGCTTTAATTTTGCTTTGAATTTCTAGTCTAGAACACGTGTTGTTTACGCCCGGTATTTAGCAACGCCCTTTTGAAGCAGCGCTTAAATGAATGGCGGCGAATTGTGTAGTCGCTGTGTTTGATGGCGGCGAATTGTGTAGGCGCTGTGTTTCGCGGCGGCGAATTGAGGTCGCTGAGATGAAGGTCGGCGAAATGTGCGCGCTCAATTCAACGTAAACCGAATATCGAATGTCGATTGTTCTTGTTTTATAATTTCAACACCCGTTACAGTATTTGACTCTAGAAACTGCAAGGCTTTGCAAGCACTGCGTCAACAGCAGTCTTCTTTCTTGTGTGAGTGAGAACAGCTTTCATATTTGCCTCGACCACTTGAAGAAGAAACAGCTTTTCTTCTTCATCATTGGTGATGAGTCAGTAGAATTCCTCGAACAACTTCACACTCTCTCAGCCGTGTCGTTCACCACTCTCAACTGCTGAATTATCTATCTGCCTTGCTTATAATCCTCATTCTCGATCCATTTCTGTGGTTGAAGTGTAACACAAAAACTACTCATCTTCAGGTGTCACAGTACTGTCAGTGCTCAGCGGGTTGTAAAATCACCCAAAACCCCTCTTTCAGTACCTTAGTGGCTTAGCATCACTTCTCACCTTCTTTCACTAGGCGTTGCAGTCATTCTGTAGACAATCTTCACTTATCTCTTACAGGAAGTTGGTCTTGCAGTCATTCTGTCGACAATCTTCACTTTATCTGTTACAGGAAGTTGGTCTGAGAACAGTGCCAGACCTACAGCCTCGTCTGTAAGGTACCACAAGTGGTTTTCTAGGACCGTCCTGGCAGCAACGCTAATGTCACAGTCAATAGACTCATATTGTCCTAGACCAATCCAAAGTGATAGATCTTTTTCTTGAGCTTCAGCAGCAAGTGGGGCCTTTGTCCATGCCTTTGCGTAAAACAGGTCACCAAACTTAAAAAATCAATGAATCTGATCACGAATAAGTTAGATTTTGATTGTATACAGTAACTTGGCCATCCAATGTGCATGGTGAATTGGCCCAGGGCTCTCCAGTGAATGATTGAAGACTGACTTCCAAGGACAACCACTGTCAGCTCAATGAGCTCTTGGTTGTTGTCTCTGATCTCTGAATTTCTTTCAGCAAACCCTTGAGAGAACTGACGCTGTTTCATGGGGGCTGCAGTGCCGGTTATGACTTCCAGTCCTCGGAAGTTGACACGTGTCACACCTTCCCAGCAGCTTTAAATCTCTTGAAGATTGGGATTTATGGAGAACAGGTGGACTGCAGCACAACGTGAATACTTTGGCTAAAATCAATTCCATTACATGATGACGGCAGGCCAACCACAAGAGCTCTCAGCTTATTTGTCTTCCAGCATTACACACAATCCGTTGAAATGCCCAGTGTTGACATACATTGTATCAAAGCTCAAGGCTTGAACCTTGTCAACTGTGAGTTTTCACAACTTCAGAAGAATATGAACGACCATGAATTCATTGCATCCTGTCCCAAAGGCTAATTTGGGCACAAAGAGGTGCTTATTCACACCATCACCTGAAAGCAGCACTGACAGGTGGTCGACATTTCCTGCTCCAAAGGTCTTAGGCAGGGTTTACTCAACCCAGTGTAGTACCAGTGGCTAATCTGGCACAAATTCAGATCTTACAGCTTCAGCATGCTCTATCCTGGCTTTCTTACGCACTCTGTTACGTGAAAGTGGCAGGGCAGAACGACCACAGCCAAGCGCTGCAGCAATTGTAATGTAAAAATTCACTTCTGAAAACATGTCAGCCCAAAACAGAGGAAGTAGGCACCATGACCTTCAACAAGAACTGTACACTTTTTTGTTTCAAGTACCAGTAAGTAAGTAAGTCTGATAACACAACAGAAACTATTTCAACCTCATCTCCATGATAAATGTTGACCAAGTTATAAGGCATCGAGATTTACAGCAAATACTACTATATGGTAATATTTATTTGTCATTGAGCACAATCTTCCAGTTGGAATAAGAAGCTGAAATTTTGTCTCAATAATACTATTGACAGGTGTAAAAAACTGAGAGGGTGGCCTGGTCTCTAGCTCAAACTTTATTTTTGTGGACCACCCTAATGGTCAGTCTCTGTAAACAATAAGTCCCTATTTGAAACTTTGCTGGACAGGATGCCAATGCAATGATTTAAGCACAGGGGTAAATATAACAGTCAGTCCAGTGTAATCGCTAAAAGAACAGCTAAAGATCGCTGGATGGATACGAAGTTTAAAGACATCATGTGGCAACAAAGTATCAAAAGCTATTGACATCGGTAGAACATTTTTTGAACAGTTCTTTTGACGTAATATAGTAACTTAATTTAGTATGTTAGTTCCTCAGTGTTTCTCTTCCTCTATTCCAGAAATGCCTGAAGTCCGTTCTATTGGTTAGTGACGGGTTAGGAGCGTCACTTTTTATTACTTGTAACAACACCGTCATGGCATCAGGCCAAAGTAACGATTAAACGAAAATGCGTTAAATATATTCGTTCCGAAGTAACCGATTGAAAGGTGTCTAAACTGATCTTAATATAATTAGGTGTGTTCAATGATGACGACATCTGGCAGCTACCACTACGTGTATGGTTGAGTTCGAACTTAGCTTACTTATAACGACATGAACACTTGGTTGAAGTACAGTAAAGTATAAGAGTAAGAATAAATTACGAATCATATCTGCACAATGAAAATTAGGTTAAGTTGGCGATTGGAGAAAATGTTTCTTTGCCTACAGCACTTTTTGAGATAGTCGATGACGTCACGCTGTCCTTGACGATCGGTATATATATATATATATATATATATATATATATATATATATATATATATATATATATATATATATATATATATATATAGTGTATATTATGTATAGGCCCTATATATAAGATGGTTCCAAGTTGGGAAATTAGCAAACATGCATCTTTTGTTGTCATAGACACCGTGAAATGGCTGATCCCCAGCGTAGCCGATCATTGAATCGTAGCGAAAGGTCGCTCAACACTCGATGTTGTCATGGCGTTCGCCGATCGCCAAGGACAACGTGACGTCATCGACTATCTCAACAAGTTTAGATACATTTTTAGTATACTTAGAATAATATGTAATTTCATAATGGAAGCCTCAGGATGTCGTTTAATTATGAAATTACAAACCTTCGATTAGACACCTTTCATTAGGGATGTCATATTACTATGATAAACGTTAAAATTTCATTGCATTACAGTGCTATAGCGTTAACGTTGGAGAGGTCGAATTTTGAAATAGTTGATGGCGTCACGTTGTGGAATTTTAGTTCGCTTCAGTTGGGACTTTATGACGATGACGTCACGTTTCCTAAGCGATCGGCAAGACGTGCTGAACATGAGTATATATATATATATTTATATATAGTACATATATATATATATGTTTATATCAATACATATAATATCCATAGAGCGTGTGTCTGTCGATAAACGCTATGTCACAAACGGTTTATGTTCAATTATGAAACAGAAACCGTTTGTGACGTCAGTATTGCGGTCTTGACGACGGCGATCAGAGCATTTAAACGATACATATAGGCCAATATACACTGCCGTCATACTATGACGGGCAAATACTCTAGTAAAAAATATATATATACATGCATACATATGCATATGCATATATACATAAGATGGCTTCCATTTTTGAACTATAGAAGTACAAGTCTTTCCACTACTGATGTAGCCTGGATTGTGCTGCCATTTACTTGTATTACGAAAAAAGTTAACTAGGTGGCCCTGCTAAGCGGGATCAAGATCCCTTTTGGGTCTCCTCTTGTTGCCAAAGTTCAAACTTTATGTTGTAATTTCCTTGTACTTCAAATGGCTTCAATTAAAGGATTTATTGATTGATTGATTGATTGATTGATTGATTGATTGATGCTATAGTCGATGCGTCATGAGACTATCAATGTTACAGCGTGGGGTCTGTTGGACCCCAGGTAGGCCTATGCTAAATATGCCCGAGGTGTCTATCTTATTTTTTTACCCTTGAACCAAGAACATTAATCTCTTCCAAGCTATCCACAAATGTAGGGAGATGAATATCTGAGGAATTAGAAATATATCAGAGTTTTACTATTTGTATCGACTTCGCTATCAAGGAAGTGTCATCGCTGTGATCCAGTAGACCTCAGGTGTGCGTCATAGGGTTAATATACTATCTCATTCTTTTTTTAGAGCGAAAGCAAAACTCCTCCCTGCCTTAAACTCGGGTAACGTCACTTCCTTTATTGAATTCTCCGTACTCTGGTAGTGCCAGTCCGCAACCTTGACAAAGGAGGAGGGCGATGCTAATCATAATCATACATAATCCATAATAATCTCCGGTCACGGGCTCATAATTTCACATTACCTGATAAAAACGACAAAAACTTAATCTCTCGTATACTTATTAACAATCAACTACTTTAGAACTATACTGTTTTTTCTTTATATGTATACTTTACTCTAGCATCCATTAATCTGTTCAGTCTCTTTCACCAACTGTGACCTGATTTATTTTCAAGTGCAATTATTGTCTTTGTAACACTGTAATTCCATGGCATCTGTGTCGACGGGAATCTTTCAGTAAACGAATATTTGATTAAATTTTGATTGATAATCATCTTTGTTTATTATTTTTTATTTTTTATTCCGGATATTTCTATAGCGCCTCTCGAAGTCAACTACTACTCAGAGGCGCTCCCGACCACAGCATTGATACTGAGCCGGAATTTTCACGCCGAAGCGCCACGAGCAATTGCGAGTGAAGGACTTGCCCAAGGTCCGTACGCAGCGGCTAGAGTGGGATTCGAACCTGCAACCCTCCGGTCACAAGGCGCCGAACTTACCACTGAGCCACCACGCCCCACGATGATACGGCGTCGCTAAACATTAAGAACTTCTACGTAAATCGTAATTGCGCCATTCCCTTCTACTTGGGTGGAGCCAGACCAAAGTCTGACAAAAGGAAGAGGGGACATTAGTCACCATAACTTTCCTTTCACTGCATGGGAGCGCCTCTGATTGGTGAGCACTGCGAGAGGCGCTTAATAAATGTTTCGATACGACACAGTATAATTCTACTGATAATGCATTTTAAATGTTCGATCCCATTACAACCGCGATACAAGATCAGCTTCAGTGGCTCAATAGGCATGCACGCAAGCTTAATATTCAAACATTTCATTATGGGGTATAAATGTATCAATAACTGTGAATTGTTACAACGAAATCGGACTGTGCACGTATACATACGTATACATGCGTACGTACATACATACGTACATACATAAATAAATACATGCCTACATACATATTTGCATACATACATACACACAAACGTACATAAATACACACATACATACATTCATACATGCATACATAAATACAGGGTGCATAATAATGGTAGCCACAAGAAATAAACATTAAACACGCTCCAATTAGACACCTTCAATTAAATGCGCAGAGATAATATAATAATCATCGACTTTTCGGTCGGGGTGTATAAATATGGAACCCGAAAGAAAGATGGATTAAAGATGCTCCAATTCGACACCTTCAATTAAATGTGAAGAGATAATATAATAAACATCAACTTTACAGTCAGTCGCTTAGTATTCGGTCAACGTTATATTAAGTTATGTAGCAATTATTGTTCCCAATTCTAAAACTCCTTCGATATCACAAGAATCTGATGTCGCTTAACTGTTGTAGGCTATCCAGATCATTCGTAAGATGTTATCATTGACCTCATAGCAGAGAAACGTAGTACCTCAAGCTTATTCCGAGACGCAGCCAAAGGTAGGAAGTGTTAACGACTTCATTTTCTTAGTCTCAGCATACGAGGGCAAGCGGGCAGCCTTCTACTTCGCTGTCTGGTCTCCATCGACAGCATACGGTTAGTGTACTCATCATGCTTTGTTAACATTTGCTGCTCTTGTGCGGATTTGAACGCCTAACCTCTCGAGTGATGTTCCAGCCCGCTGACTACTAGGTAGGGTGATTCAGAAAAATGGAAAATCTTATTTTTGTTGTGCTCTTGCTTTTTTCTGTTCCTTTTCGTATTGAAATAAGCCACAAATAATTTCAATCAATTTGGATGATGTTTAGTACTGCCTCAACGACTTTGAAATTAGTTAACTTTAACTCGTTTTGTCCAAAAAATAGAATTTCAGTAAACAACCAATTTTACTGAAAAGCTTAACAGTCAAAACTAAAAAACAATGTAACACTGCCTAAGAAGCCATTTCTGTAACCATAGGCATAGCCACATTGATAAATTTTATATTTTAAAAATTTTCAGTGGGTTATACCTCCGCACCCCTAGTTCCCCTGGATGTCTCCCGGTTTTGCCTCCTCTTGAATTTAAGTCTCGCTACGTCCTTGTCTATAAATTTAAATGCCAATATGTTTCTAATGAATTAAAATGAAACTCGTTAGAAAGTATACTATTATAAGTCCATAATTTCTGTACTGTATTAACTAGAAAAATTAGTGACTATGACTACATTCAGAAGAAAGTGCTTTTTGTTTGAATTTGGAAATTGTTTCCGATGGGGCGATGGTCTTCTACAATTTGAAACAAGAATTGTTTTTGATCTCGCTTTGTCGAGTTGAAGGTTAATGTTAGTGCAATCCCTCTTTCTGCACTGTCATTGACAACTGAAACATTTGCAGAACATATGAATCGATGAATCATCAGGTTCTTCTAATGCTGCTGAATGAAAGTGATTAATTGGATAACACGGATACATTATCATTGCCATGAGTTCAGTTCTTCACTGCCGCTGAGATGTAGGTCGCCTTTCTGTTGCTGACATGTGTTCATTCCAGTGCAGAAGCAAGATTTGGTGGAAAGATATTCGCAGAACTGAACTCATTTTGTCTGACTCTCATAGTCAGATGTCGATGGAATTGGAGTTTCGCACAGTGTTCCTCCACAAAATTTGAAAACTTTTCATTAGTAGGCCTACTCATCTTCTGAATCACTGTCATCTGATTCACTTTTAAAACTTGATGTAGACAACTGTTTGTGACTTAGATATTCCGCTGCTTTTTCTTTCCTTTCTTCCTCTTTTATACGCTTTAAGTTATCTTTTGGTGATTTTAATTTTGTATTTTCTTCTTTCTTGGCCAAATTTGCATGCAATGGTATATTTTCTTTCTGATCACTTATCCACAAGAAATGTTCTGTCTTCTTCAATTTCAATTCTTTCTGAGAAAGTTTATCTTTCTTGTGATGAATAAAATAAACTTTTTATACATCCAAGCTTGTAGGCAATACTCTATTTCAGAACGTTTCCTGAGGTTCTCCAATAAGATGAATGAATGTCTTTGACCTGGTTTCAGCCATAATATTATTTCCTTTATTTATTAAATAATGCTAAAAAGTATTTCTCAAAATAGTTTCCAATATTTTCTTTTTCATAAATTATAGTTATGTTTTATGTTTTTTTCAGTTCTTTATTAAGAAATAAGTAAGTAAGTATTACTGAGTAATTTAAAATGCTTTACAATAAAAATATTAAATTGAATAAAATTTATATTCCAAATAAATATTTGAGCTCTTTGAGGCAGTTCTAAATCCAAACCAATTTCAGCCATATTTCACAGTTTTGTTCTATAGACTAAAAGGAACAAAAAAAGTAAAGAGCCTCTTTTAATTGTTTACTTTTATTTTTTTCCTACAGAACTTGAATCACCCTACTACTAGGCCATAGGCACCCTTTAGTAAATGTCAAATACGTTTCTGGAGGCGTATAGATAGCTATGGTCGATCGTTTTTGTAATACTGAAATGAAGTTCTGATGGCGACTTTAAGAAATATAGGCCTAAGCACAAAAAGCCAGATTAATTGAGAATAATTCATCCTAATTATAAATTACGGTTTCAGATAAAATAATTCCCTGAACGCTACAATCTGAAATACTAGGCTTCCGTTAAACACCTTTCATTAGGTTTTTCATGCTACTAAAGTAGACAAAATTATAATTACCTTACATCGGGAATTCCGTCACTGCTCGTAAGCTGGCAGTGCCACTCCCAGGCCTGGGTTCAGGAGGAGGCGACGCTAGTGATCTTTGTTAGGCCTATGACACAGTGTCGTTAAACAGGAACTACTACTACTAGTACTATTTCGGGAAATTCCGCCACTGCTTGTACTCTGGTAGTGCCAGTCCCAAGCCTGGGTAAAGAAGGAGGGCGACGCTAATGATCTTCGTTATCACACATGTAGTGTCGTTAAACTGAAACTACTACTACTTTGTAATTTAGCCATAGTTTTTGTATTGCCATGTAAGATTGTCGGCTTAGGACTCAAAACCGAATCTGTAAATGTAAAGCCATACGTTTTCTATAGTGATCGTAGAGCCAGTGAATTGGTAGGGTGAGATCCTTAAATACCGCTGTCCGTTTGAGTGGATACCATGCCGTTGAAGGTCCCCGCTAGCCCGAGATTTAAATCTCTGAAAGTGTCAAACATTGGAAGGCGAATCGAGAACCGCATGCACAGGAGAGGTGCATGGGACGTACGCTCCATCGAATGAAGCTAACTGTGTTAACAACCTGTACACATCTGGATGCACCACGACCCATTATCATAGGCGGAAATACCATAACAAGCTCAACTCCGTTTTCTCATGGCGCAAGTCTGAAGCCTCAATTAATAAGGAGGGCGACGCTAACCATCTTTGGTATAACGCAATTAGTAGGCCCTACCTGTTCGTTTATGATGCTACACCTGAAGGAGAAATTTCAGCTACGGAGGCTGGAGACGGTCTAGGATACCGCAAGATGGCGTCTGCATTTATTCCAGTATCATCACTTGTTCCGCTGCACTTATCATTTATCATTATATAGCTCCAACATTTAACGCACAGGATCAAGTCTTTCGTTCTGTCACCATTCTTCATTCCTTTCATAGTAACCAATTAGGCGCTCTATAAATGTGTACATATATACATGTATACATACATACATACATGTATACATACATGCATACATACATACATACATACATACATACATACATACATACATACATACATACATACATACATACATACATACATACATACACACGTACATATATACATACATAGATACATGTACGTACATACACATATACATACACACATACATACATACATACATGCGTACATACATAAACCGGTACATACATACATACATAATGATCTACTTGTTTTTCGGGATAGGACTTCGGTGGCTCAGCATCGTGCTTTTGCCATCCTTGGCCCTTCCTTATGGAATAACCTCCCCCTCACTGCGCAGTAGGATATTGCTTAGGATATCACCCTCTTCTCACCGCTCCCTGAAGGCCTTCCTTTTCCCTTGGGCTGTCACGCTGGGAGTGCCTCTGAATAGTGCATACTGTGAGCGGCGCTTTATAAATAACCGCATAAGATAAGATAAGATAATGACATATTTATTATAACATCGTAATTGAAATCTCTAAACGTCTAAAACGCCACGCGTTAAATCAGAAGTTTTTTCAAAGAGCAGTCCAGGGGAAGTCCGAGTCCGGTTAGCAGGGGGGTGGGAGAGGTCAAGAGATGTGGCATGCACATAACATCCACACATTCACTGATAGAAAAAAAATACAGAGAAGGGGAAGGAGAGGAAAAGAAACACTTGGAAAAGGAAAAGATACACAGACAGACCGATATAGAAAGAAACAAATACAAAGTCATTTAGTCCCAAACCTGGAACTGACAGGACGAAAATCATCAGAATCTTAATTAATTCGCTTTTTGAAATGCGATATATATATTAGTTCTGGCGTAACCGATTTAAAGGTGTCAAAGTTGAGCTTAATATTATTCGTTGAAGTAAATTTTTACGGCATCTATCGGTTAGCAAGGTCTTTGACGTCGAACCCACGATATCAGTGTCAACCCAATCCTTCCGTTGACAATCCTTCTTGCTAAATCCTTGTTCTCTTTATACTTAACGCCTATTTAACGTTCACCTTTTGAACACTAATTCTACGTATAAGTATAACCTGAATTAATCAGCAACACAGTTTAATATCTTTTAGTTTAATAAGAAACAAACAGACAGAACTCAATTCGATTACAACTCAACTAGTCAGCCACACTACTACAGCGAACACACTCGAATTGAAACTTCTCTAGTCAGCATAATTCTTCGCGCCTCTTGACACACCTGTCTTCTGTGCGCATAAGCGAACTCTAATAATATACATATAGGCCTAGCGCGCCTCTGCCGAGATCGGCCGGCCACGCGTGTCACTAAGTACAACTAAACGTTATACATCTATCATATATACATATACACGAGAAACTAAAGTAAGCGCACTATATATATACGCTAAATATCTCGCACTGCAAAACTGTACACAAAACTCAGTTCACATTACCTCCTTCCTTTTTCTGGAATTGAGCAAATTAAATTTCAAAATTTGCGAAATTACCAAAATACATGAAACATATATATATCTAGCTAATCAATAAACAGTCTTACGATTACTTATAACCTTGACAAACAATCAGCAATAATATTCAATCTGCCCTTCTTGTACTTCACCTCAACATCAAAAGTTTGTAAGGCTAACGCCCAACGCACAAGTTTAGCAGACTTAGACATTGACTCAGTCAAATATGTAAGAGGATTGTGATCAGTAAAAATGAAAATTTTTGATCCAATTATAATTTCTTTTAACTTGTTTAGAGCCCAAACAATAGCATAGGCTTCCTTTTCCACAGTAGCCCATCTCTTCTGGGTATCAGTTAACTTCTGACTGATAAATGACACAGGGCGCTCTATTCCCTTGTCGTCCATCTGTGTTAAAACAGCACCGACTGCAAAGTCACTACTATCGCAGTACAAATTGAATGGTTTTCCCACTTCAAAAACATATAACACTACTTTGGATCGCATAGCCTCTTTAAGTAAATCAAATGCTTGCTGATGTTCAACAGTCCAATCAATCTTATCAGAAACACGTTTACTAGTTAAATCAGATAAAGGTTTCGCAATCTGTGCAAAGTCCTTAATAAACTGTCTGTAATAATTAAAAAATCCAAGCAGTTGCTTAACTTGCTTCTTAGTTTCTGGGATCTTCAAATTAGTCAAACTTTCAATTCTGTCTGGATTCATCTTTATCTTACCAGACCCAACCACATGACCGATAAACCTTACCTCACTCTTACCAAATATGCATTTTTTCAAATTCAAAGTAACGTTATGCAATCTCATTTGCATCAAAAATGCATCTAGATGCTGCAAGTGAACTTTCCAACTGTCAGAATGCACAGCAATGTCATCAACATACGGTTCTGCAAAGTCACTTATAGGCTGTAAAACTAAATTTATCGCCTTAACAAAAGTTCGTCCAGAATTTATCATTCCAAAAGGAACACGAGTAAATTCATACAGTCCATTATGTGTTACAAAAGCTGTCTTCCATTGATCAGATTGTTTTACAGGACAAGTCCAATAAGCACTTCGACAGTCCAAAATAGAAATCACATTAGACTTTCCAACTTTGTTCAAAACGTCTCTGACAATCGGCATAGGATATTTACAATCCACTGTGAATGAGTTAATGTATCTGTAGTCACAGGCAAGTCTCAAAGATCCGTCTTTCTTTTTAACAATAACCAAAGGGCTTGCCATTCTGCTCGATGATGGTTTAATAATGTTTGTTTTTAACATTTCTTTGATCTGACGTTCCACTTCTGCTCGATAAATCAAAGGAATTCGATATGCTGCAAATTCCTTTCCACGAAATCCTGGTTTTAGTTCAATTTCATGTTCAACCAATGTACATAATCCGGGTTTTTCTGAAAATCTGTCACAGTATTTGTTCAAAACTTTCAACAACTGTTCTTGCTGAGTTACTGTCAAATGGCTAATTTGTTCAGGATCGAGGTTAAGTGAATTCTTGTCATCTTGAACCTCATTCCTCATTGGTAATTCAACCACTGAACCAAAATCTTCATCTTCTTCAACGATTAGACCACAACTTAATGCTCGAGTAATATATTTTCTGATCTTGTTGGCGTGAATTATTTTTCGACCATTTTCACCCATATCGACTAAATAAGAATACTTTGATCTTCGATGTATGATCGTACATGGACCATGCCATCGAGAAATAAGTTTGTTTGTTGACGTTGGATACAAAACTATGACTTTCTCACCAGCTTCAAATTCTTTGTGCTTTGCTCTCTTGTTATACTGATTCGTGTATTGTAATTGCTTTTCTCGAGAGTAAGATTCTGCAAACAATAATGCTTTCTCCATATTTTCTTTGAGTTCTTTCAAATACTTTTCTGGTTTAACTCCAACATGAGGTGGTAAGTTTATTTCTCTAGTCCAACTCTCTTTTAATATTGCCAATGGTCCTCTCGGAATTTTTCCATAGACAAGCATATATGGTGATACTCCAGTAGTTGCATTCGGCACTTCTCGTAATGCCCACACTGTGAAAGGAATTATCTTATGCCATTTCCTCGGGTTGTCTATTATCACATGATGGATCATCTTTTTAAATGTCTGATTCCATCTTTCTACTAATCCAGCAGCTTCTGGGTGTCCTGGTGTGTCGAATCTTGGACTACAGCCCATTAAATCAAGAAATTCTCTTGTCAAACTGGCTGTGAAGTTCGTTCCTTGGTCACTTGTAATCACGGACGGCACACCAACGTTCATGAATAGTTCCATCAACGCTTCACACACAGCCTTCGCTGTCAGCGATTTCAATAAAAAGATTGTAGGCCATCTGGTGCACGAGTCCACAATGCATAAACAATACTTGTGACCTGCAGCAGATACTGGATCGATCGGGCCAACGAGGTCCATCGTCATTCTCCTGAAGGCGACTTCTTCTCTTGAGACCGGAGTGATAGGTACTCTATCCATCACCAGACTCCTTGCCTTTAGTTGACACTTCTCGCAAGACTTACAAAATTTCACAATGTCTCTTCTCATCTTTGGCCATACAAAAGACAACTTTATTCGTTCTCTTGTTTTCTCTTCTCCTAGATGTCCTCCAAATACCGATTCATGCGCCAATTCCATCACTTTTATTCGTCTCTCTTTTGGTAACACTAGTTGATATATCGTCTGGTCTAATATCTGATATTTCTTATGCAATAAACCGTTGATCACACAGAATTCAGATTCTTTCTCTTGTGCTAACTTCCACCACGGCTTCAACGATTCATCATTTCTCTGTTGCTCTTCGAACTTCTTCGAATCGGCAATCTGCACCTTTTGTTCCTCGTCCATCTCTTCATCTCTATACAAGTCTCCTATCCCCACATCACATTCATTGTCTTCTTCAGTTTCATTTAATGTGCCATTCTCGCATGCAGCCATCTCTTGCTCATTCATCTCTGCTGTTACACCATCTCGCGATAAGCTTCGTTGCTCATTACTTTCGTTTTCCTCATCACTGGAACTTTCAGTTTCACTCTTCTCATCAACATCTACCATTTCCTGTTTCCGACTCTGCGCTCTCGTCATTACATTTGCTCGTACACTCACATCTCCTTGTATCGTTTTAACTTTCATCTGTGGTACGGCTTTTAATTCGGCAATTATCTCTGGATGCAACAAGAATCTTTCTGTACTGCCCATCTTTGCAATACTAGCACACATCAAGGTGACATAAGGTGTAAGTGAACACTGGATTTTACGCGGAAATCCCTCTTCTTCCACGTCACTACCACACAATCTAACATCCACTTTAACTAACTTCGCAGGAATGGCATCTCCTGCCACACATTGCAAATTCACTTTTCCAATTTGTTCCACCTTCATGCCTTCCAGTAATTCTTCACTAATCACCGGAATCTCTGCTCCCGAGTCGCTCAGTGCTTTGACTTTCACTGGCTCTTTACCGTCTACTGCACGAATTTCAACCTCGACATATTGCAAGAACGATTTCTTCAATATTCGACTGTCATCTTTTCCTATGACTTCTCTCTGAACTTCAGCATCCAATAGAATTTCTTTTTGAATACCACATTTCATTACTGACTTTACTTCAGTCTCTTGGTTTTCTTGACTCGCGGTTTGATTATCTGTATCACTAACCACTTGAATCAAATTCACCCTTGTGTGTTCTTGATTTCTGCTAGAACTAGTTGCTGCCACTGGAACTGGACAAAATTTAACCAAATGTTTGTCTGAACCACAGTTGTGACAACGCTTCACAACCATGCCTCGTTGTTCGTTTCCTTCATTTCTCTTATACTGCGTAAACGATGTGTTGCCTTCCCTCTTGGCAAACGGCGCTGACGATTTGTTAAATCCCTGACAACCAAACGTCACTTCTCTGGTCTCATTGGGTACAGGGACACTAGCCTTGACTTCTTTACCAATAAACTGATTCCCTGTTCCTGGATTACTTTTCCATTTTCCACTCTGGCTTTGGTTTACGGAACGTTGAGAAGGATAACTGTTTATATTTGGGATCGCAAACCCAATTCGATTGTTTACATGAATGTCTGCTAAGTCTGCCACTGCACTAGCTTGGAGACAGTCAGTTCCTTCCTTCGACAATACAAACTGTAGTGGACCTGGCGGTAAACATTCTTTCAGCTTATCCGCTACCAGCAAATCAAAGAGCGTATCATACTCTCTGTTCACGTTTCGACTTCTCACGTAATAGTTTAGCAAGTTCTTCAGTCTTGCCGTAAACATCGTATAAGTCTCTTCTGTTGTCTTCTTAGCATCCACAAATCTGGCTCTGTATTCTCTCGAAGTCAACTTAAATTCTTTTAATAAGTGCTGCTTGACTCTATCATAATTGTCTAGATCATCGTATGACAATCTATTCAGAACGGTTCGAGCTTTCGGCGTCATCAATGGTAGTAATAATTTCACCCAAAACGGCTTTTCCACAGCAAAACTGCGAAACGCGTTCTCGACTGTTTCAAAATATAATGGCACCTCCATCATATCAGTTGGCATTTGAGGCAATACATGCTTCATTGCATCACCTATTTTCTTAATTTTTGACACCAAAGTTTCACTTTCTTGCTGTTTCCTTCTTTCTGCTTCTCGTTCTTCTCTCATTTGTGTTTCTTTCAATGTCAATTTTGATTTCTCCAGTTTCAGACGTTCTTGTCTTTCTGCCTCTGCCTTTTCCAAACTTTCTTTCTGAAATTTGAGTTCTTCTTGTCTGATCTGTTCGGCGCGTTCTAACTCTAACGTTCGCGCTTTTTCTTTTTCTTCTTCACGCATTCTCTTTGCTTCAATCTGTTGCTGACGAACCTCTTCATCACTTTTTCTAGCTTTTTCAAATTCAATCATCTGCTCCAGTCTTCTTCTTTCAGCATCTTCCCTATCTCTTTTCAACTGTTCTAACTGAATCTCAAACTGATTCTTTTGCAATTCAAGTTCTGCCTTACGCACTTGTTCTGCTTTATCTTCTCTCTCTCTTTGCAGACGCAATTCCTCTTGCCTTGCAAGTTCCGCTTTCTCTTCTTTCTCTCTCTGCAAGCGCAATTCTTCTTGCCTTGCAAGTTCCGCTTTTTCTTCTTTCTCTCTCTGCAGGCGTTCTGCTTTCTCTTCTTTCTCTCTCTGCAAGCGCAATTCGTCTTGTCTTACACGTTCTGCTTCTTGTCTCAGCTCTTTCTCTTCTTGTCTTCGTCTATCTTCTCTTTCTTTCTCTTCTTGTCTCAGTTCTTTCTCTTCTTGTCTCCGTTTCTCCTCTCTTTCTTTCTCTTCTTGTCTCCGTTTCTCCTCCCTATCTTCTTTCATCATCATCCACTGCATCAACATCTCCATAGACATAGGCGCAGGAGGTTTTTCAATAGCCTTTTCTACGGCACCGCCAACGGCACCTTCTTCTTCGACTTCTTCTTTAACCCACACCTCAGCGAGTTCCTGTATCATGTCACCACGTGACATACCTTCTAATTGTTCTTCCTTAAAACCGGCTTTCAACAAACGCTGTTTTAGCCTTTCCGTAGACATCTTCTTAATATCTGCTTGTCTTTCAGCACTTAGTTTCTCCATCTTACTTGTTTACTTCGGTGATTTCTCTTTTCAAAGAAGTCACGGTTTTTCTTGTTGTGTGAATCGATAAACAAACGGGATTTCTTTTATATTTGTTCGTGGAAAACAACGAAATTTTTATACCGTTTCTCGTGTTCCACCGTCGTTGATATCGTAAACTCGTCACACAGCACACAACGCGTAGATTCTTCTAACACCGTTGTAAATTCTTCAATCACCGTCGTAGATTCTTCTATCCACCGAAAGAGGTGATAACGTGAATTTTTATCCACTGTGAGTTTATATCCACCGTGAGTATTTTTTCCACCGTGAGTATTTATCCACCGTGAGTATTTATATTTCTTCCTTATTCGCTACACATATTTAAACATATACCTAAATTTGTTGCTTATTCGCTACAGGGATTGAAACTTATAACCCCGGGCAACGCCGGGTAAACCTGCTAGTATGAGCATAAAGGTACACTTTCTTCATAGCCACTTAAATAGATTTGCATATAATCTTGGACATGTCAGTGAGGAACAAGGTGAGAGGTTTCACCAAGAGATAAAGGTCATGGAAGAAAGGTATCAAGCAAATGGGACAGACACATGATGGCAGACTATTGCTGGATCCTCCAACGTGATTGTCCTGATAACCGACATAAAAGAAAATCGTACAAATGGCGTTTAACTATGCATTAATTAATTAATTAGGTAAGTAAGTAAGTATATTCTTTAATAAACGCTAGCAAACGCACAGCGCTTTACATACACAAAGGGGAAAGAAAAAATATAACAGTAATAATGACGTTAGATGATAAATGAAATAATAGAAACAGAGTCTAACTGTACGGCATCCAACACAGGAAACCTCGTTGGGTAAGGGAGTCAAATCTAGGGAGAATCAGATTATGGGAACGAGGGCGCAAATCGTACCCGGTCTTTAGAACGGGAGGTAGAAGGTCATGGAGGAGGAGAGTAGGGTTTTTGAGAATGCTATAAAAGAGACCACGATCAGCATTTTTGCAGAGTTCCTCAAAAGTAGGAAAAGAAGGAGGGAGGGAGCCAAGACGAACCAACTTACGAATAATTGCGCCCAAATGATCAAGTTCCTGCTTGTTGGCAAAGCAACCATACCTGGGAACAGCATACCATACAGTGGTAGCCCGTATCACGTCATGAAGCCTGGGGCCCGAGAGCCCATGAGAAATCAAGATACGATGAGCGTAATGGGATTGTTTAGCCTTTATGCTCTATTTTTGGATATAAGGACAGAATTCAAACTTATCGGTTATTTCAATTCCTAATATTTTTAATGAAGAGACCCTTGAGATTCCGCATATAGGTGGTGGATAGGATTTACGGATCGTCTTGGACTTGGTGAAGATAATGTCGCTGGATTTAGAATGGTTAAGATGAAGATTGCATCTCTGGGCCCAGGCATTTATGTGATCAAGTTCTGCAACAGTGGTGGAGATATTAGAAGCCAGTATGAGAAGATAGCAGTCATCTGCTTATTTGAAGATGCGATTAAAGTGGTAGAGAGGTTTTAAACCAGACATGGCTACAAAAAAATTGGTGGGACCCATGCTGAAGCCCTGTATGATACTTGCATTAATTCAGGCCAGGGACGATGTGATACCATGGAACTTAGTGCAATGGCTGCGATTACTAAAGAGGGAATGGATCCAATTATGAATATTGATGGGGATGGGTAAGAGGGCCAGTTGGTCGGCCAGGAAAGAGTGTCTGACAGTGTCAAAAGCCTTAGAAAAGTCTAAAAATTGTGATTTTTATCAATCAGCTTAACATGTTTAAATGTTATCAGACCGAAGACAATGCCGTTATGTATTTTATATGTGCACTTTGGTACAAAATTTGAGACAATTTCAATGCGATTTGTTACTGTGCTCCGTTTAACCATTATATTCTCATAATTAGTCGAATAACTCAAAAACTAGAGCCAATCTAGCAAAACCGACTCCATATTCGGAATCAGCACCACAGGTTTACCCTAAAATCGCTCTAATATAATCGGCAATAAAATCATTGTTGACCAGTGTTATTTCTTTAAAAGATGTAACAATAGTGACTATGCACGGCTCTGTTTGACACCTTTAAATGGTGTCTTTCGGACGCTATGAGTATCTCGTTTTCTGTGAACAATTGTTGCAAAATACTGTTTAAATTGCATCAAAACATTTTATCAATATGTGTATCATAAACAATATTAGAGATATTGCTTTAAATGATGTAACATGAGTGATTTTGTACGGCTACGTTTGACACCTTTAACTAATGTCTTTCGGACGCTATAAGTATCTTTTTTCTGTAAATTGCATTTATGAATTGTCGTCAACGGCCATTGATGTCATAAGACGACGTTAAACTTTGGATTAATAATAATAAGTCGCTAGTCAAATCAACTTGGAGACATTGCATTGGTTTTGACTAGAGGAAGTGGCTAAGTGATCTTAACTAAAACATTTCGGGGCCGATGCTGCATGACGTTGGGCGAATGACCACATTGTCACATGCTCTTGGCCTACCCGCTCCTTCCGGCTGAAATGGCGATCCCCTACTGCATGCTCCCACGACCGCACGACCGAATCGTCCCACGACCAGACCATTTAATGCGTAAAACGTTCATAATGAGAATGTTATATCTTATTAGATGTCGTGTTCTCCAAAGTGCGGTAAAAGCAGTTGCAGTTAGCCTAATAAAGAATGACTTCTCTATCTTAACGACATCTTATGGCAACAAAGTACCAAATGTCATTTCAACAATTCTCACCGCTCCTGTGACCTAATACAGCATGAATATTAAAATCAGTCACTTTTAATTACTTGCAATCTTTCAACAGGTTTTTGTCTTGGACCAACGATTGGACGAAAATGTGTTTTATATAGTGTCCTATGTACCTATTTAAAGGTGTCTACACCGTGCTTAAAAATAATAAGTCATTGCGATCGGCCGTGGTAACTTCGAATGCTAAGGCTAAGCGACCTTTCATAACGATTCGGTGATCGCCTGCGTTGGAGATCAGCCATTTCGGGGTTTCTGTGACAACAGAAAATACATGGATGTTTGCTAAAATTCCACATTGGAGGTCATCTCAAGTATATATAAAATATATTTAGAATAATATATATTTATTTTTATATATAAAACAGGGATATATAATAATAAAAATATTGTGATATATTAAAATTTAGGACTAACATATACTCGACGATTTTATATAGGTTAATTAAACGACTGGAAAATGTATCTTTACCAACCGCAATGTTTGAGATAGATGTTTGCTAAATTCCACAATGGAAGCCATTTCATACATATATGATGTATTAAATTAAAAATAATATATTTTTATGCATAGAAAACATGAAAGGTAATGGATATCATTTAACGATGGATGTTATATAAAATTACAACGCTCCGATTAGACACCTTTAATTAACGATCTTATATTACCATAATAACTGTTAACGTCGTTGCATTTCTAAGCTATTTCTCGTGATATAACGCTAATGTAGAAGGCGTCAAATTTGACTAACCAGAAATTGTCGTTGAACACAAAATATTAATCATAATCTCATTCATTTAAGTTGAAGAAAGTAGGAGGGCAACTCTAATCATCTTTGTTACGACAACACTCGTGAATAAGTTGGCGCCCTGCATGCGCTTGGCTTTCGAGTGGCGCTTTAGAAGTTTGGCGATTACGATTACAACGATTACGATATGACACAGTGTCGTTAATAACAACTAACCAACCAATCGCTGGATCATTTCTACGCATCTGCAAACGGTGTAGGCAAGGCAGGAGTCATTGGCAGCCATAAGATGTCTTTAAACACCGGGAATTAGAACTATGCTTATCCTTCTTACTTGTTGTGGCCTGACGAATTATCGACTTCTCCACACTTTCTTGTGTCTGGCAATTGCTGCAAAATATAGTTTAATTTGCAACAGATATCATCTTATCACAATACATGTACCATATACGTTATCAGCTGTATTTATTTATGTCGTTAACTCGTTGACCCCTGAACTTACGGCTTAAAGCAGGATTTTAAGCTAATTTACTTAGGGGGCGAACAGGCTGAAACGAACGAACGAAAATGGATTTTAAAATTGTTTCAAACCGTCTTAGGACGGGCAAAGACCTTCCCGCCTTTACGCCAGCTGTCGCCGCGCATCCGGGAACAATATTATTATTTTACTTAGATGGCAAACAGGCTGAAACAAACGAACGAAAATACACTTCAAAAATTGCTTTTAAACCATCTTAGTACGGGCAAACATCTAGAAATAAATAATAATTGATCCCGTTCACAATGGGTGTTTGTCGTTAAAGACCAGAAACTGATATAAAGTGTGTTTCTGTATTAGACACCTTTACATCGTTTCTGTGCAATTATATAAATTACTTATTTTCGTCCAAACGCTATCTCACTTGTTCTGATCGCTTGTGTTATGCTGGATTAATTGTGTTGCCCAAGGGTATAATTTTCTTCTAAGCCGTGATATATATCAACGTAGCTCCTCCAATACCCTACCAGTCAGTGGTATTGCCAATCCAAAAAATCGGTTTCGTTCAATCGCTTGGTCATATTAACACATCCGCAAAATGTACAGCAAAGGTCGGCGTCAACGGCCTTGGCAGGGTGACCCGTCAAAAGAGCCGTGGACAAAAGCGCCCCGACAATTGCGCCCCGACAAATGCGCCACAGAAAAACCCGACAATACCGCCAAAAAATCACCGACAAATGCGCCCCGACATTTGCGCCACATAATAACATTATTTGCTGTATGAACTCATTTGATGGGAAGCAGTTGAATTGATCTAAGACAGCTGAAAAGCACACGTAAGTGCATCTGAAAGTAACTTGTCGTAATTAAAGCTATATAATAAATTTGCTTATCCGTTAAAAAAAGAGAAATTTGGTGATATTTGTAAAGCCGGAATTTGATTAGAATTGTTTAAGGATTTAAAGAAGAACGACTAAAATATAACTAAAACTAGAAGCGCGATCAGCAATGCAAACATAACTAAAACTGTAAGCTGGATGAACGATTAAATATAACTAAAACTAGAAGCGGGATCAGCGATTATAATATGACTAAAACTATGAGCTGGATCAACGATTAAAACATAACTAAAACTAGAAGCTGGATCAACTATTAAAACATAACTAAAACTAGAAGCGGGATCAGCGATGCTAATATAGCTAAAGCTGGAAGCTGGATGAACGATTAAAATATAACTAAAACTGGAAGCGGGATCAGCGATGATAATATAACAACAACTATGAGCTGGATTAACGATTAAAATATAACTAAAACTCTAAGCTGGATCAACGATTAAACTATAACTAAAACTAGAAGCTGGATCAACGACTAAAATATAACTAAAACTAGAAGCGGGATCAGCGATTTAAATATAACTAAAACTAGTAGCGGAATCAGCGATTCGAATATAACTAAAACTATGAGCTAAAACTACACGTTCGTGGCGCATTTGTCGGGGCGCATTTGTCGGGCGCAAATGACGGGCGCATTTGTCGGGGCGCTTTTGTCGGGGCGCTTTTGTCCACGGCGCTTTTGACGGGGTGCCCCTTGGCAGTCATAAGATGTCGTTAAACATAACATAACATAACGTATTATTCTTATTTCTTTTTCCTGTGTCTGCAATGACCGTTGACGTCTTCTAAAATAAGAATCGTATTTCAATTAAGTTCATGAGAGTTTATTCCACAATTTTACTAATATGCAGTATTCACAACTCCAAATTTCTAAACCGCTAATAGAAAGCTAAGAGCAGGGCACCAGCTTATTAACGAGAGCTACGTCGTGTCAGAAAGGTTGTCCAGATATGTGGAGGGAAGACACGAGATCCAATTGGTACTTATACATAGCGTTGTGTTAACTCAGGTCCAAAGTTGTGTATATTTAACGATCGAATAAATAGGATTCCAACTCGGGATTGAAACTGAAAAGCAGATCGACGGGATATAAAAGATTAATAGATTGTCACCTCGACCGACAGGTCCAGATTAACATTATATTAACACTCTAACGATGAGAGTTTACTAAAAGTGACTGGCAGGGGATTTTCAAAGAAAGTTTCACTGGTGTCGGGATATTTTGAAAATTGACATTTTTGCGCGTAATTCTAACACTGTGTCATCTAATTATGTCTATTATATGTCTTTGGCTTATTCTAAGTTTTCGACCGGAGAGTGAAATGCAGATTTTATTGGTCGGCCCAATTCTTGTTCAGGCCGTAACTGCCCCCGTCCCCATCCTGGGTCCGTTGAACCCAATCGATAATCATAAACTCTCATGTTGCAACTCATTTGTGTTACCCATTCGTTCGTACGGAGCGTTTATGTCGCTTCTCTCCGCGATTATATCGATGCACAGCGCTCGAAACCACACTTACTTACTTAATATTTTGGTAAATTCACGTGAGTGGTGTAAGATTAATGGGAAGGAAGGGAGGATATGGAGGGAAGGGTGGAAGGGATGGAGCCACCAATGGGGCCCTAGAATCAAGGTCGTACACCCAGGCGGGTTCTTTGGTCGCACTGTTGCCTTTGATTCGCTGTAGGTATAAAACGTCGTTAAACATTGGAATACATACATAACTGCTCGATGTTCCTACATTTCACAAAGCAGTCCCTTAACCTTCGAGTGCTCAAGGGGTCCGACCGGACCCCTTGACCCCATATCCGCATATCCATGGATAACTTTAGAATGGCTACGAAATTGTAAAAATGGTTTCAGGACATCATAAAGCCATCAATTTGGCTTTGTATAATATATCTTGCGTGATTATTCAACCATAGCATTTACCAAGGACACCGCAAGATACGCGGCTGATGGTCATACTGGCACATGGTTTACCAGCCCAGATATAAATTGGTCAACGCAGGCTATTAGGCATCGTTGGACGGCGAATTCAACGCTGAGTGTAGTAAATTATATTTGATCTACTGTAGTGTCTGCTGCCTATTCGAGATAAAACTACACCTGTACAGTTGAATACCTGTGGAAAGTTCCGAAATTGCAAAGCAATACAAACGAGTATTAAAGTTTAAATAACGTTTTACCAGGTGGCGCTATTGTGAAATACCATACACCAGTCGATGCAAATTTTTTTGGATTATTACAAGCAGTGCGTCTGATTTGAAAACAGTAGGCGGGTTGAAAATCGATCGCGCTGGGTCGAGAAGGCGAGCGATGCTCGGTCGACCTTGTGAGCTTTTGTGTCCAGCATATTTTATTTATCGTATTCGTCCGTACAGCTGCATATAATAATCATCTAGTAGGCCTATCCCAATTCAAATTCTGTTATATGAGTAGGTCTCTTGAAGAGGCGCTATATAAATTCTCAGAATAAATGGATGAATGAACATTCACTAGAAACCTACCATTGACGTAAGATGAAGTGCTGATTTCACAAGGTTGGTTGAGCCTTCAACATACGTTGAACACTCATTTTTGGCTTGACCTTTCAGCCGGTAATCCATTCGAATTTTATCGGCGTGCTTTCTGCAGGACTTGCAGTATATTTTGTTCACAGTCCGACGGTTTTCTAATTCGACTACATCGACATCGAACGAGTCGCCTAATTTCCATGAGAGATACGTGCTCAACTGTACATTATTATTCGACTTCATCTTCGCCGCCATTGTTGTTTAAACCAATTTCCGAAATTGGTGATGTTACGTATGATGTAACGCGGTGTGAGGTGTCGGCCCTGTTGTTATGGCCTATCATATTGCACGAAATTGGAGTGATTAGTCAGCAGTAATTAGGACAGGTCACGGCACGCATTCACCGCTGCCGCAAGTAAGTAAATTAAAGATATCTCTATTAGGTAAAAAAATAATGGTCTGGCTCCAGGTTTGTCTATCGTCTTGGAGTCTAACTCAGACTCGGCGAGCGACGACCGACTGTCACCGACGGTGAGAAGCCTTCGGCTAGGCGAGCGGTAAATCGCTCGCCGGTACCTTTGCTAGGCGAGCGACCAAGGAGAGCGATCGATCGCTCGCCTTAAATCATACGCACTGATTACAAGCCAAATTCCGCTACACTATTCCAATCCGTTCTCCAGATAATACAATGAAAACACTGGAATCCGAACGGAACCCCCCCCCGGGCATACGTGTACCAAAACATACCTTGGGCACTCGAGGGTTAATATAAAGTGCGTTGCTAGTATAGACACCTTTAAATCGGTTCTATAAATGCTATAAATAACTTATTTTCGTTTAATCGCTAGTGTCTCATCAATTATAACTGGATTACGGCATAGAACCTTTATGGTAAAAAAAAGTGAAAAAAATTTAAAAGAAAAGAACTGATATGGTCAAAAAAGAGCCTTTGGGCAAAATAGAAAATGAATAGAAGCCAAATGGCCAGATGAATAATGATGCATATGTATATATGTGTGTATATAAATATATAAATTAAAATATTAATCTATATATTAAAAAGATGGACTACTACCACCTGTCAATCATCGGCATCTCAACAACCTGCCAAACAAGGAAAGAAACGATGAGACAACCAAAATAAAGAAAGAAAGGGGGAAAAGAAAGAAACTGATTACAGAAAGTTATGCGAACATGAACTGAAATATATAAAAAAAAACTTTAAAGACGTCAACGGCCTTTGCAGCCATAAGATGTCGTTAAACTTTGGAATAATAATAATACGGCATAGGTAAGCTGACCGTAAACGGCCTTGGCGACCGTAAGCTGTCACATAAGATTAAAAATAATAAGT
This sequence comes from Allolobophora icterica, assembly GCA_963556255.1. Lineage (NCBI taxonomy): Eukaryota > Metazoa > Annelida > Clitellata > Crassiclitellata > Lumbricidae > Allolobophora > Allolobophora icterica. Next base: position 9,255,897 of record OY744610.1, read on the forward strand.
GCGCTGCTGCATTAGACACCTTTAAATGAGTAATTTTTAGCCCAATAAATTGCATTTTCTGTCGATTGCTTTGCTAGGGAATATAATAATTATTATTTATGCCCGACGTTAGTGGCCTTTATACTGATAGTCATAAGATGTCGTTAAACACTGGGAAGTAGTACTATGCTATGATTCTATGTGCCAAATCCTCAGGGTATCATGGACTGCGAGGAAGACTGCAACAGATTGGAAAGCAGTCTACTCAGATTTATCAAGCGAAGGAAGCGTTCTCATTTCGGGCATAATCTATGCTGCGGAAGAGTTGAGATTGTCTGGCGGAAGGAGATTATCCCTTTCTCCAGATACTAGATGCAGTCCGTGAAAAATGAAGGTATGTAAATTTAGTTAAGAAACTTCAATGTGCTTGAGAGTACAAATGTAAAAAAAATAGTCGGCGCTATACGTTGACAATAATAGATAATCACTCTACGCAAGGTCCATGCCAAAATGATGGGAAACTGACCTCGTCGCATTGTAAATGGCAGGTTGGAATAACTGGGTTCTAAGTTCAGTCGTGGAATGAAAGCTCTTCTTGCTTACAACGTATACAGGTGCATAGCTGACTTAGCGGGAGGGAGGGAGGGAGGGAGGGAGGGGAGGGAGGGGGAGGGAGGGAGGGTCGACCCTCCCACTTATACAGGCCCTCTCTCCCTCCATTCCTCCCTCATTGACCCTAGCCGTTGGCTGGCTGGTACGAGGCGAGACCTTGGGTTGGCGATAATAAGCCCATAGTCGAAGTTACACGACCGACCGACAGACAGACGGGACAATGGAAATTTATCAAGTTATATTGTTTGATATATCTGGATACAGAGGTAATCTAATCAATGTCCATGGAAATCTGCAGTATAATAACTATCAATTGCGTTTAATGCTTTGTTGCTGTAAGATGTCGTTAAACATTGGAATACATACATAATCGCTCGATGTTCCTACATTTCAAAAGAGCAGTCCAGTAAGATACCACGTAGGGGCGGGCAGAAGTGGCCGTCACCTAACCGCTGCGCAGTCCAGAAATATAAAATGGAGATCCAAGTTCGGTTGCTAGAGAGACCCTAGAGTGGAGAAATTAATTAGGCTTAAATGTGAGCCATATTGGCCCTATTACTGGTCCCATATGGGAATAATATGGGTCCTATATCGATTCCATGTGGGCATACTGGCAGATGATGAGCTGGATGCAGGAGGATCAGATGAGTCGGGGTATTCAACGCTGAGTGTAATACAGTTTGATCTACTGTCTTCAAGAAGTGAAACTTCAGTTTTGATTGGAAATCCTGAGGGTGAGATAAACTTTCCTTTCAAATTCTGATCCATCTCTACATGTTTGCCACTCCACCCCAATGGGTTGTGCTTGAGTTAACTGATATTGAAATGCTAGATGGATTGAAGAAAATAAATCTTCAGTTCCCTTGAATATGGTATTAATCTGGTATGAAATCAGCGGCATAATAATAGATAGACCAATGATCCTGCATTGGTGTCCGCCGCGGGATGATCTTTGACGCCAAGAATTTTTTGATGCAGCCTTGAGCGAGTTGCCCAGTTGACGGAAATGGAGGAATATTTATTTTCCCAGAGTCATTTTGTAGAGCCTCAGCCAATAAGTGTGTACCATTCTCATTACAGCAGTCTTTGAATTATTTTACCCATTACTTTCTGTATTTTGTCCGGAATTAGCCTAAGTTTACTTTTCGGCTGGCATAGAAAATAGCAATAATCATCAGCAAACAACGATAACTCTAGAAAATGAATATCACTGAATTAGTGAAGCGTAATGAGTCCTTTTATAGCATTGGAAAGACAGGACTTAAAGGTGTCTAGACAATCTTATTTAAATGTCACTAGTGTCTGTGTTTCGTAATCGTAATAGTAAACTCCAAACTTCTAAAGCGCCACTCAAAAGCCTAGCGTTGGGCACAAGCTTATTAACGAATCCTTCGTCAGGTCAGAGGTGCTTTCAGAAAGTTAGTCAAAAGGAGGTCAGTGTCCGCTTTCCAGGGATCCAGATCAAAAGAGAAGGCAGAGAACTGCCGAGGCGGGTGTCACTTAGGTCGACAAGAAATTGGAAGGTGGAAGATCAGATGAGTCAGAGTATGAATTCTTCTCTGTACGAGCAGTGACGGAGTTAGAAGCTGTGTAAAAGAATCGGAGATATATAGGCCTTTTGCACGAAAGGTGAGAGAATTAAAGGTGTCGAAACTGACCCCCCTATGTTTTTGCAGTGTATATTTCAAAAACCTTATTCTTCTCTCGGGGCCTTCGCACTTGGAGCGCTGCTGAATGGCCTCAACTGGTAGCGACGCTTTGCAAATCTCCAAATACGATAAAATACAATATAATAACATGCATTAATACAAAACCTGAGAAAGAATGGTTATATAGGAGAAGAGGACCCTGTTTAAAGGTATGTATTACAGCTCAAGACTGTTGACGTCTCCAGTCTTAAATGGCTTCGTGTGCCTTCTTGACGTTGACGTAAACCTTATATTAATTTATTCATTAGCATTGTACTCATATTAACCGTCTCAAATGCTGGTTCTACAAAGTGTGCGCTTTAAATAGCAAAAGCTAAAAGCGTTTAAAAGGTGTCTTATTATAACCGCCCAATTTTGTAGTAGTTTCCGTTTTCTGAACTACATCTGGCGGCTGCTGGAATTATCCAGTCAGCAAAAGATTATCGACATTTAATAGGTCAAATATGGGTCACTAACTATCACAGCTTTTAAGAAGAAGCTAGGGAAATTGGGCTATTAAGTGTTCGAGATTAATTTGCAGTGGTTCTAACACAGACTACACGTCGTCTGAACCACTTAATACTCTTATTATGTTATGCTATGTTGTGTTAACTGTTCTATACAGGAATGCTTTGGCAAGGTTAAAGTTTACTTAACCCTGCTAGCGTGATATAAAATCTATGATTGGAACTGTTTGAAGCCCGGTATAAAAGTAATTTTTGCCTTCGTTACGTGGTAAAAACCTCCACTCTAGATCCATAAAATGCTGAATAATTGTTTACTCATCAAAGAGGAAGTGCTTTGCAACGTTGCATTCATTCGAGTATCTTACTAGTTTCCACTTTTTAGCGACTTCTTGTGGCTTGGAAGAAAAGAGAAGAAAAGCCCCTAAGCGAGACCTTACGCAGCCATGGGTGTAAAATGTTAACGACTTCATTTTCTGAGGCAGGCAGGCAGGTAGCTAGCCAGCCAGCTATAATGAGCGTCTTAGAGCCTGCACTGAACGCACAACCGATTAATCGCAATCGGTCATAACAACAGGATAACATTGAGCTGTTGCTACCAGCAGTTCAGCGAGTAGCTGTTACTGCAGTATCAGTTAGGCCACAGCAGATGGTAGCAGTTGTATAAAGTCCTAAGGGGCTTCTTTAAAAATGCACGTTGTTCTTTGCACTGATACCAAGCCACGTGCTTATAACTGGGAATGATTGCTCCATGTGATTAAACGCTGAAATTTACCAGGAAATAAAACGATTTCCAATTATTGGACACCTTTTATTAAAATTATAGTTGTTCTATAATTATCGTGAATTGAGTTCAGTAATAATTTATTGCTTTTACAATTTGAGTGTCGCCTTTGAAGTAGGCCTAAGTAAGGAACTATTATGCTTATAATTATTAAGAGAGATGTTCATGATATAGACACATGTAAGTATATCGTAGCTCTATGGCAGAAGAATATGATAGATAAATAACGAGGATTGCACTATGCTCTAATTGCGTTCCATTACTATTACATTCTTATGACGACATGATATAGATAAGTTTATCTTAGCTCTATGGCAGAAGAATATGAAGATTCCACTATAAAACTCTATTGAGCCAACGGTAAGTAATCAAATAAACGGCTAATAGGCTTAATACAGCCGCAAGATGTCGTTACAAATTGGAAATATATTATAATATATTATTCTTTATATTGTTTTATAATATTATTATAATATTCTTTATTATCTCAAACCGACAGACGCAGTAAGATTATATTGAAACATGAAAGTACAATCAATATCTTAATTAAACACACTTTTGTTTAACTTTTGTACTGTACTGTATTGAAAACAAACTATAATCGAAATATATACTATACTACAATATACTAAGCAATATTAAATCATACTATATTATATTCATGTGTACTTGTTAATGGTTATTAAGGCCTCTCTGTCTTTGTTTCATTACCTGTGTATGAGTGTCTGTGTCATTCTGTCTGTCTGTATGTCTGTTCATGATGGCTGAATGGACAATGATAGAGGATTTCACTGCCACTGCCATATGTAAATTTCTGGCTGAGAGAGAGAGAAAGAGAGAGAGAGAGAGAGAGAGAGAGAGAGAGAGAGAGAGAGAGAGAGAGAGAGAGAGAGAGAGAGAGAGAGAGAGAGAGAGACAGAGACAGAGACAGAGACAGAGACAGAGACAGAGACAGAGACAGAGACACAGACAGACAGACAGAGACAGACAGAGACAGACAGACAGAGACAGGCAGACACAGACAGACGAACATTGGACCGAATTACAACATGTACAGGTATTGATATTTGTGTTTAAACTACATCTTTCAGTGTGTCTTGCTCCTATAATGGCGATAATTTCTAGAATACTTTAGGTTTTAAAAGAAAGAGTCATAGGCCTACATCAGTAGTTTTCGCATAGTTTGACAGAAAAGTGCACAAATATTATGGTTGTGCCATTTCGCCATCCACTTGCGGATTCCTCTGAGCCTTTCGCGGCACTCTCGTTGGGAAAGACTGCTCGAATTACACACCTTTAATTGCATGCTTCGTTGCGGTATAATAATTTTCAATTGCGTTTAATCGCTTGATCCAGTCTGAGTATTTGTAACTATAAGAAGTCGTTAAACATTGGAATACAATAATTATACTAATCTCTCTATGTTCCTACATTTCAAAAGAGAAGTCCCTTCAGATATCCAGAGAAGCAGTCATGGGTATATGAAGTGCTATCGACTTTATTTTCTTAACGTCGGCATACTAAGGCGGGTGGCCAGTCTTATCCCTCGCCCTTTCCGCCGACAGTGTACGGTTAGTGTACTCATAACAGCCGAGTTGGCAAGGTGGCGCAGAAATCTCGGCCCAAATCTCTGCCATGGATTTGAGCCCCGAACTCTCGGTTTGCAGTCTACTGGACTGAGTCAAACTAACTGAGTCTAATTCTGATCCTTATAAAAAGTTCGGAGGTATGAAGCGTTGTTGCACACGGTATCCATTTAAAATCTATCCATTAAAAATAGCTTTGGGACATTGAAAAGTTCTGTGGGTGGATTCTGTCTGTCTGTGTGTCTGTCCGTCCGTCTGTCTGTCTGTCATTCTGTCTGTCTGTCTGTCTGTCTGTCTGTGATTCTGTCTGTTTGGTGTTCATGGTGGCTGAATGGCCAATGGTAGAGGATAACACTCCCACTGCCTTGCAGGGGCGGCGCCAGACACTTTTTCTAACCAGGGCATAGTAAGGGCAGTCATACAAGTAACCAGTGCAGAGGGCGAATTATGGAGAGCTACGTAGCGCGAGCTTGAATGTTAACCATATAAGATCGCGTTACGCGCTTGCCATAAATCGCCCCAAGTACCGGTACTATTATATTTGTCTATGGTCAGGAGGTCAGATGTGCTAAGCCCTCCGGAAGCTGAACGCTTTTTGATATTTGTAAAGCAAATGTTAACATTTCAGCGAATTAAATGAATTAATACTACAGGATATAACAAAGATGCCTGAACACATTCTGGACAGGGCAACAATAATTCTGGCAGGGCATCGACCAGGGCAAAGGCTTTTTTACCAGGGCATTTGTCCTGGCGCGGCCTGGTGTAGCGCCGCCTCTGCTGCCTTGTTTAAATTTCTGGAATGAGGGAGAGAGCGAGAGAGACAGAACAGAGAAACAGAGACAGAGATAGAGAAACAGAGACAGAGACAGACAGACAGACAGAGACAGAGACACACACACACACACATATATATGACGCAGTATTATCACACCCACCTATATATAGAGAGAGGCGTACATAATCGTAATCAATCGAGCGCGAAGGTGCTACAGTCACACAAACACACACACTCTGTATATCGCTTAAAAATCAGATAGTCCAACGATCAAAACTGGTTTGTCGATTCCTGTTAAAGAGCAAAAAAGATGTCCTGGGAGTCTTAGTCGTCATGCAAAGTCTTTCGACCCGTCGCAGAAAATTGTCCGCTACCGTTCCTGCCACCGGTTTACAATCGGACTTCGACGGATTAGGGGTCGTCCATTAATTGCATAGCCTATGCTTACGTAGGGAGTGGAGGGAGGTCTCGCTCGAGGGGTTAATAATGTAAATGTTTTCCTAGACTATAGAGCGACCAAATGGCCTCGACCGTGTAGGCCTACATTTTCCTCTGTATTGATCAATTGAAATCCTTCACAATCTGGTTCATTTGTATGGACGGAGATTTAATTCTCGGTTTGTTAAGTCGGCTCGTTTCTGTAAATATGTCGAATGCAAAGAAATACCACAGATATTCTATTATAATTAAATATGTTTGGAAAAACTAAATATTTAAAGAAAACGATTTAATTATATGTAGCATTTTGAAAAGCCTATAAAAGATGTATTAATAGAGCCTAATAGGCCCTATTGTAAATGTTATTTATAAATGTTCACTGTTTAGCGACATCTTGTGGTGTCCAGCGTCGTTGAATAGTCATTTGTAATGTACAACAAACGTGTTCCGTTGTTAGTACCGATTGAACGGTAGTAAATGTAAATGTAAAATGTACGGACCGAAATGTAAATCTCTAAAATAAGCCTGCATCTGAATTTTGTTAGGTTAGATATTGTTTAACGACTCTGTCAAACGGAGAAAGACCTTGAGCATCGTAAATTATATAACGATCATAAGGCATATGTGGAGACTACTATAAAAAGGTGTTTTAACCGTACCTAATATTATTCGTAATGTTCACTGTTTAGCGACATCTCGTGGTTGCGAGAGCCGTTAGAAACAACGGCCACAGCAGCCATTAGATATCGTTGACAACTCGAATACAACAAGACATTTTCGAACAGATACGCTGTAATATCGCCCAGACCCCTTTTTTAAATTGAGTTTTACACAGTCTGCAGTGGGGAAAGCTATTTACGGAATCAAACTCCGATTTCATAATCATCGGACGTTAGTTTTGTAGCGCCTGACTTGAAACTTTGATTCAGATGGTAGACATCTTTTACTTCTTCGATTTGGAAGACAAAGAGGCCATGAAATTAATCAGAATATGCGAGATATCGCGGGTGTTTTAAAGCTTCCAGCTCCCCACCCTTCCCCAGCTGCAATCATCAAAGTTTATCAGCACCTTGTATCAAGCTAGAAAAGGGAGACAGCGCAACTAACTTTATCGACGCGTAATGTATTCAAATCCACAGACACCGATTACAACCTTGGTTGGATCAAACTTCAGTAAGCCATGCAGTGAGATAAAGCGAAAAGTGGTTCACTGTACAGTACCTGGAAAATCTTTATAGGCCCCTAGGCTACATGTAAATACCAGTTGTATGTAAACATTTATCAGAACACTTATTATAGCTCATTTAAAATACCCCAAAAAGGCTCTGTACCAATGACAACCTGACAGACCTAAACAGGTGAGTTTTAAGATATTTAGCAAATGTGTGCTGCACAGAGTCAAAGGCAAGAGTACGTGAGTGCAGTTGGAGACTGTTCCAGGAGGACGGTTCAACACACAAGAAGGCGCGACGTGATCGAACTGAAGTGCGACAGAGTGGCATCTGCAAATCCCTTTTTTATGTGGAGCGCAGCGATTACCGACCTAGTATATAAATTGTCGCAGTAAATGGTAACGACCTATGTGCACTACCAATGCATTTGACACTGAATTTAGCTTATTTATAAGAATTCGCGAGAGATATAATAATAATAAAATAAAATATAATAAAATATAGGATGTTGTATGCGCATGATGTCTCTCCGATTTTATTCGACTAATTGTCATTTGCTTGCAAAACCTATCTGAAGCACAGCGAAGTACAAGATAACGAATAAATTAAGAATCATAATTAGACTGGAATAATTAGGTTAATAAGACGATTGTAAAATGATTATTTGCTTACTACCACACACTGTTTCAGTTCGTATATATATTTATATCTATACATCATTAGAAATAATATAGGGCCTATATTTTTATAAGTATATAAAAACCATATAGATATATATCAGAAATAATATATATTTTGTATGCATTTAAATCACGGAATCCGCAAGATTGCGTTTAACCATGCTACCATATGAAATTACAACGCTTCGAATAGACACCTTTTATCAAGGTCATCATATTACTATTATAAACATTAATTGCATAGCAATGTTACATTGTCTAGATTCTAAAGAGTTTCCGAAACTATGGGTCGCGACCCAAAAGTGGGTCGCGAACAGTGGCGGAGCCACGATTTGTAAAGTAGTACGGCAAATTAGGGGTACGGCAAAAAAGTGGTACGGCAAAAGTAGGTTGTTGCCATATCACCTTAAAAAGTGGTACGGCAAAAACCGTACCACAAGTAAAGGCGGCGCCGCCACTGGTCGCGAAGCTCTGGCAAGTGGTTCGTCATATGTTTTCGAGAAACTTTTAGTTTTGGAGCAACATTTTGCTATGATTGGGCGGTTTACGTTAATAACCGCGATCACAAAACCGCGATCCTCAAAAGCGCGATCTTCAAAACCGCGATCCTCAAAACCGCGACCGTCTCAAAACCGCGATCATCAAAACCGCGATTTTAAACATTTATAAATACAACAAAAGTTTAGATCTAATTTTAAATATGAGATATGATAAATGAAATTTTAATCTAAGAATAAAGTGTAAATGTCTTGTAATGTAGGCCTATGAAAATGAAATGTTTCAAAGTGTAGGCCCTATGTGAAACATTAAACTTGTATGCCTATCTCAGTGTTGCTGCGACAATCTGTACGTTCGTAGAATCCGTGCATTTCCAATGCCTTTTCCCCTTTATTGTTTTTTCGTTACGAAATGTATAACCTTGAACGAACTTAATTCTACTGGGTTATATACTGGGTTATATAAGCTTGTCTGTCTTCTTTTACAATTTGTTTACTAATCGCTCTTTTGATAATCGCGGTTTTCGCCCTTTTGATGCCGGTCGGCGTCGCTAAGCTCTTTAAAGTTAACTTTTTTCATTAAGCCCATCGGCATCAGAGGAATAATCTCGGTTTTCGCTCGTTTAAGGCAATTTGCCATTACTAATCGCGGTTTTGATGATCGCGGTTTTGAGACGGTCGCGGTTTTGAGGATCGCGGTTTTGAAGATCGCGCTTTTGAGGATCGCGGTTTTGTGATCGCGGTTATTAACGTAGACCGATTGGGCAATAACTAGCTGTCGTAATTGTGCGTGTATATATGAACAGAAAACAATTACCACGACCGTTAGCAACGCGAGATTATTAAAAACTTCTGCTATTAAAATAAACTACGTTAATTTAAATGTCACAAATTTAATGCTTTAAATATGCCAATTTTTAAACGCTGTATGTAAATCCGCATAATTCGATGCCAGTTTACGAAGCAAACTTCAGTACACAATGCTTAAATTTACGCCGTCTGATCTTCACAAGTGGGTCGCGACCCAGAGAAGTTTGAGAACCACTGGTCTAGATGAGAGAACTTGATATGATGTAGAAGGGGTACCGTACACTATCGATTATTGACTAAACCGTACCTTTGCTATTAGACTTGGGAGTGACTTTGGTCAGCCAATTTGACCCCACTTGACCCCAAAGTGACTTGAAGTCGACTTGAAGTCGACGACTTGGAGCCAAAACGACTTCATCCGACTTGGCAGAAAAACAACCAACTTCCGACTTAAAGTCGACTTCTGACATTGTAATAACGATTACGTACGGCTAATAATGCAATTGTCAAGCCAATTTTGCCTGGCAAGCTTTACTTTCATATGGGGCCTACTAATGAGTAATGAGACCTCAACACCTGATGAATAAAATTGTTAACATTTCGATTCGCCATTTTTTTATGAAACGAACGTGTGACGTTTTAATATAGAATAACAAATTATATAAATAAATCGGCACGAAACCGATAAAGAATAAGTAAGTAACTGTCTAGCCCAACCGGCGTCGATAATCTCTATAATAGTTTTCCAGATCCATGTGTCCTACGAAAATCGATTCTGGAATGTCTGGAATGTGACTGCGACCCCCTCCCTAAGACTGGCATATCACGTGGGCGAGCGAAGTTGGCCCGGCCCGCCGACATTCGATGCTGGGAGGGTGGACGTGCTGGCGCACACCTGCACGGACGGACAGACGGACGGATTGACACATGGACAAACAGCGATTACTAAGCCTGTCTGTTCCACCCTCCCTCCCGCCCTCCCTCCCGCTCTTTCTCTCCCGCCCTCTCACTCCTCCTTCCATCCCTCTGCCTCTATCACTGCGTTCGAAGACCTCCGTACTTTTCGCTCTCCCTCCCCGTCATATATGACGGGCAAGCATCTTTTCTTATAATGCTTATAATCAATTAACATAATCTGGCTACACAGGAGACCCAAAAGGGGTTGTAGACCCCGCTACCAGGGCCACCTGGGCAGTAATACAGTTTGATGGAAAACATTATACTTAACTAAAGACTCGATAGCATATCATTGGTATGTAATAGTAACACAATACTTACTAAGGACTCGAAAGCACATCTTGAGGCTATGCCTATGCACGCTCACTGAATTTCAGTTGATTGAGCTGCGGGCCGTCAATTAGTGTTCCTCGAACACGGAAGACCGTAACTTTTGCTTGAACGATCGTAGGCTGGGTAGTTGCTTGTTTATGGTGGTATTTTATTCCATATGAAGGCCCAATGTATCGTATGAAGACTAACTGGGTATTCGTATGAGCGTATGGCTGGTAACATTGTACATACATGACATTGTAATAATATCGCAGCCTAAGTATGCGGTAGAAGCTAGAACTGGTAGGTCTATGCTTAATACATTTTTGCCAAAACACTACAAAACTGCTTAAATGCTGCCATGGCCTCTCGATCATTAGTTTGGCGAGATAAATTTAGATTTGTTTGTGTCTCAAGTCAGTTTAAGTCGACTTCTGGAATAAACAACTTCAAGTCACTTTTCTTGAACAAATTCGACTTGGGGTCAGTTGCGCTAAGCAGAAACGACTCGACTCGACTTGGGATGACCAAGTCGACCCAAGTCGACTTATTGGGGTCGACTCCCAGGTCTATTTGCTATAGGCGAGCGACCAAGGAGAGCGTTTGATCGTTTGCCTCAAATGAGACGCTCCGCCGTTGACGTCGCCCTCCTCCTTTTCCCCGGCGTGAGACTGGCAGTGCCAGAGTACGGGCAGTGACGCAGTTCTTAAGACAAGAGTAGTAGTTTCCAGCGTTTAGCGACATCTCGTGGCTGCCAGGGTCGTTGATTTGTCGACCTGTACGTAGGCCTACATAGTAACAAGACACTACTCTACCAACAGTCAGATAGAAGGAAGAGCAAGACTTTTGTAGTAGTTTCCGGCTTCTGAACGACATCTAGCGGCTGCTAGAATTGTCACAGTCACCAGGAGATGATAGACATTGTGTAGGTCAAAAATGGGTCCCTATCTATACTTAAGCAGTCATGATTATGAAGTGTTAACGACCATGGGCGGCGATCCCGGGGGGGTCGAGGGGGACAAGACCCCCCACCTTTAGGAGTGGGGGGACACGCCATGCATCGGATCCCCCAAATTTTGAAGAAACCCCAAAAAAAGGTCCTAAAATTTTTTCGTGCTAGAGTTATGAAATTTGTTCGCGCGTGAGCGCGAAAAAATTTTTTGACTTTTTTTTGGACCAGCTCAGTTCAAAACTCTTTTTTGACCAGATCAGTTCAAGAATGTCCCCCCCACCTGTCAAACAAGATCGCCGCCACTGTTAACGACTTCATTTTCTTAGCATCGGCATATGAGGGCGGGTTGCCCTCCTTTTCCTCGCCGTCTGATCATCACACTGACAGTTTCCGGTCATTGTACTGTTTAAAGCTGCTTTCGCTAGTGGGCGCAGGTGGAACAGAAACCGCGATACAAATTTCTGCCGTGACAGGACCTGAACCCCGACCTTTCGGTTAACAGTCCAGCGTGCTAACCACTACATTAACGTCCAGCCAATTTGCCTTATCAATCTGAACCTAAACCAAAGTCGTTTTACAATGGAATTACTTCTAGCACGGTAGCAAATTGAATCCGTATACGAACACGAATACACCAACGGGCTGCTGCTTTCTCTAACATAAGGCAATGTAACAGTTAAAAGAGGTGTTGAATTATTTTGGACGGTTCTCACCATTCGTATTCCAAAGCATAGAGTAAAAACGTAACGATTTTCACGAAACTGAATTATATAACTTGGTTAGAATAAAAGTTAAAGGTGTCTACTGCAGCTAATAAAATATAATAGTAGGCCTAATAGTTGTGTTGGTACGAGAAATTTTAATTAGTGAATGTTTAGTGATTCTCTGTCATAAAACGTAGTCTCCAAAATGGCCGTGTAGTTTAAGAAAAAGCACGTGCACACCCTGTTTTACAAGAAACTGGATATACTTAAAACTCCATGAAAACTGTGTCAATTAGTTTTCCAAATACAGTAGATACAAAGATGGTCGCCAAGAACATGGAGCATATCTTCAGTACATTAGCACACCCCCTTTTACGTAAAATATAAACATATAAGATTTCAGTGAAACGGTATGATTGATTTCATTCGTGATTTCTTGTTTAAGCTGTAATATGCCACAGTAATTTCTGTCGACGTCAACAACTTTAAATTTTCTTTTAAAGCATAAAGACAATTTAGGGCCCGTGACTACTCTGCCTAGGGGTCGGGAATTTCTGTCGTCACCCCTGCAAGTGCATGCCCCGAAGTGACGCCTGTATTTATTCCAGCATCATTAGCCAATCGATATTTATATATCGCCAACACTTGACACGTAAATGAACTCTCATCTTCCACTCTGTTACTCCACTAGCCTATCGCAAAATAAATGCATACATAAAGAGACAAGAATTTACTGGGGTTTTGCGCAGGGCTGAGATCAGCAACCTCTTGATTGACGACCGTTTAACGTTGAGGAAGATGTGAAGGAAAATTGAACTGAAGTTCTTTAAAAGCATGCGGTCACCTCACCACTGTCTTTAACAATTACGTAGACCACTGCCCGTAAAGCACCTTCTTAAATTCGACTTACAAAAAAGGGGCACGCATTTGAATTTCATACACTGCTGCATAAGAAATCCTTCATCATTCGCTCAGTCTACAAATATACAGATTGGGATAATGGCTTAATGCTTGTTCCAATATCTAATCTGTTTCGATTTGTAAATCTGTTTCGATTTGTAGATCTGACTTGTAGCGCTCCTCTAAAGTATATAGAGGTTTAGTGCTGATATGCACCCACGTTCACTTAAAGATCAATCCACAAGGAGCCCCCCAACTTAAGATGCAAATAAGTAATGTCAAACAGCTGTGTGAAGAAAAAGATATTCATCGTATGTTTTGATATAAAATGTATATATTCAATTATATATCAATATTTTAGATAGCAAATCAATTCATGTAATTATAATGAACTACTTTAATGTCTAGTTATCAACATGAATATGTACTCTTATATTATTCCTACCTAGCCAGCACCTGACTACAAGTTTATTCTAATATTATGACCTAACTAACCACCCCATGTAGATCTACAATAAGGAAAGTTTCTCACACAATCGTCCAGTATCTTCTAAAGGAATTGATTCTACGCTTCCTCCGTTGTAGATTTCTTCTGTGATGCGACTTCTCCTTTCATCGTCCGTTTTTCTAGTATTCGAATAAATATCCGTATAGCTTTTATACTCCCCAAAACGTCTCACTTTTGAAGAAGACAGTTCTTTTCCTAAACGCACTATAATCCACAGAGTGTTCAACAGCTCGTGAAGTCACCTCTCTGACCTTGGTTCCTTCTGTTTTCGACCGTAGAGGTTCAACGTTTAACCTCTCAAAACAACTATTCGTTATTAAAACGAATTACGAGTTTGCGACGGATTATTTCATAGATGCAACCATCTCTTCGCCGTCCACCGCATAACTCCATTCAGTTCAACGGATTTTTGTACACGTCAGCAGTTTTGCACACGGCACTCCAGGTAAGCAGTTGATATTTGATTCAACCAATGAGGCGTGTCTACGTTTCTCTCTTCTTAGCCTCAAAGCCGTAATGTAACCCAAAAGTCCTAAGCTAAATTTTATAGCCCTTATAGTGCTGGCTATCAGGTGCTGTTTCTAATTAATTAACATAATAAGCTAATTATGTGTATCAAGCGGGTATTTAAATTACACCTTGACTAATACAATTCGTTTAACAATATTTACATAGATGAAATGACTTGTGTAGCATGGGAAATCGTGACAATATCTAATCTGTTTCGATTTGTAAATCTGTTTCGATTTGTAGATCTGACTACAGTTTATGTTCTTCTAGATCAGAACTTTTGAAACTATTTATAATATTGCATCTTTTTGGTTCTCCTATAATCCTATTGTGTTACTTTTCGCCACTGTTGTTGTTGTTGTTATTGTTGTTGTTGTTGTTGTTGTTGTTGTTGTTGTTGTTGTTGTTATTGTATGAGCAGGATAATCATACATAGTCACGACCTAATAAAAGGTTACTTGCTCACATGCATACCTACATAAATATATACATTAGGGTGGTCCACAAAAATAAAGTTCAAGCTAGAAGCCAGGACACCCCCTCAGTTTTTTAGACCTGTCAATAGTATTATTGAGACAAAATTTCAGCATCCTATTCCAACTGGAAGACGGTGCTCAACGACATATAAATATTGCCATATAATGTAGTAGTATTTGCTGTAAATCTTGATGCCGTATAACTTGGTCAACATTTATCATGGAGATGAGTTTGAAATAGTTTCTGTTGTGTTATCATACTTACTTACTTACTGGTACTTGGAATAAATATGTGTCCAGTTCTTGTTGAAGGTCATGGTGCCCACTTCCTGTGTTTTTGGCTGACATGTTTTCAGAAGTGAATTTTTACATTACAATTGCTGCAGTGCTTGGCTGTGATCCTTCTGCCCTGCCACTTTGAACCATCCACAGAGTGCGTAAGAAAGCCAGGACACAGCATGCTGAAGCTGTAAGATCTGAATTTGTATCAGATTAGCCACTGGTACTACACTGGGTTGAGAAAACCCTGCCTAAGGTCTTTGGAGCAGGAAATGTCGACCGCCTGCCAGTGCTGGTTTTAGGTGATGGTGTGGATAAGCTCCTCTTTGTGCCCAAATAAGCCTTTGGGACAGGATACAATGAATTCATGGTCGTTCATATTCTTCTGAAGTTGTTAAAACTCGCAGTTGACAAAGTTCAAGCCTTGAGCTTTGATACAATGTCTGTCAACACTGGGCATTTCAACGGAGTGTGTGTGTTCTGC
The DNA here is from genome assembly GCA_963556255.1 of Allolobophora icterica. Classification (NCBI taxonomy): domain Eukaryota; kingdom Metazoa; phylum Annelida; class Clitellata; order Crassiclitellata; family Lumbricidae; genus Allolobophora; species Allolobophora icterica. Next base: position 9,271,467 of record OY744610.1, read on the forward strand.
TGGAAGACAAATAGGCTGAGAGCTCCTGTGGTTGGCCTGCCGTCATCATGAAAGGGAATTGATTTTAGCCAAAGTATTCACCTTGTGCTGCAGTCCATCTGTTCACCATAAATTCCAATCTTCAAGAGATTTAAATCTGCTGGGAAGTGTGACACGTGTCAACTTCCGAGGACTGGAAGTCATATCCGGCACTGAAGCCCCATGAAACAGCGTCAGTTTTCTCAAGGAGTTTGCTGAAAGAAAGTCCGATTCAGAGATCAGAGACAACTACCAAGAGCTCAATGAGCTGACAGTGGTTGTCCTTGGAAGTCAGCCTTCAGTAATTCACTGGAGAGCCCCTGGGTCAATTGACCATGGACATTGGATGGCCAAGTTACTGTATGCAATCAAAATCTTCCTTTTTCGCGATCAACCTGATGTATTCAAGAAGAAACTCAGATTAATTGATTTTTGAACTTTGGTGTCCTGTTAACGCAAAGGCATGGACAAAGGCCCCTTGCTGCTGAAGCTCCAGAACAAGATCTGTCACTTTGGATTGGTCTAGGACAATATGAGTCTACTGACTGTGAGATCAGCATTGTTGCCAGGAAGGTCCTAGAAAACCACTTGTGGTACCTTTTAGATGAGGCTGTAGGTCTTGGACTGTTCTCAGACTAACTTCCTATAACAGATAAAATGAAGTTTGTCGACAGAATGACTGCAAAGCCTGATGAAAGGAGGTGAGAGCTGATGCTACGGTACTGAAGGAGGGGTTTTGGGGTGATTTTACAAACCAGTGAGCATTGACAATACTGTCATACCTGAAGATGAGTGATTCCTTTGTTACACTTCCACTAGAGAAATGGACCCAGAATGAGGATTACAAGCAAGGTAGAGAGATAATTCAGCATTTGAGAGTGGTGAATGACGCGGCTGAGAGGGTGTGAAGTTGTTCGATGAATTCTACCGATTCCTTGACCACTTGGAGAAGAAATTGCTTTTCTTCTTCATCATTGGTGATGAAGATGAAGAAGAAAAGCAATTTCTTCTCCAAGTGGTCAAGGCAAATATTAAAGCTGTTCTCACTCTTGTTGAGTCTGCTGTTGATGCAGTGCTTGCAAAGCCTTGCAGTTTCTAGAGTAAAAAACGGTAACGGGTGTTGAAATAATAAAACAAGAACAATCAACATTCGATATTCATGGATTGGATGATGTTTTTTGACATTTTTGGACATTTTCAATTCATTAAACCTACTGATATTTTACAGTTCCACCTGTCTAACTGTTCTTGTATCAAATATGTTGTCAAATTACAGTAATATTTTATCTATCTTGAAATAAATTGCATTTGTTTGCGCGTCACATTCATTTCTGCAATTAATGTCTATTTATCGGTATATGACAAAGTAACACTGTCCGTGAGCATCGTCTTCCAATTGGAATAAGAAGCTGAAATTTTTTCTCAATAATACTATTGATAGGTCTAAAAAACTGAGAGGGTGTCCTGGTTTCTAGCTTGAACTTTATTTTTTACCATGTATCTGTGAACCACCCTAATATACATGTATACATACACACCAAATTACTTACTTACATTGTTACATAGCGACATCTATACATCATAGCACGCACATATTCATTGACTAAAAAAATACACAGAGAGGAAAAAAATGAGGAAAAGAAACACACAGACAGACAGACGGACATACAGACCGATACAGATGGAGAGAAATAGAGTCAATCAGTCCCAACCCAATATTCCTAGATCTAACTAAAATCGATAAAGGAACAGCTAAAGATCAGTGGTTGGATACGAAGTTTAACGGCATCTTATGGCAACAAAGTATCAAACGCCATTGACGTCGGCATTTTTTAACAGTTGCTATCGTTACAATGACGTAAAATTATAGTAACGATGGCGCAGACTCAACCATGAGTGTATATTAATTAGCTCTTAAAAATTTGGTCTATATTGGTTCAGAAGTGAACGAGTTAAAGGTGTCGAAATTGAGCTTAGATTAATTCGATGAAGTGAATGGTAAGACATCTGCCGAGTGTGAAAAAGATAAAACATGCAAAACCTGGCGACGGAAAAGCGATTTAACAGTCTAAGATTATTTTTGTATGTCATAGTTTCATTTTCATCTTGTTAATAAGATTATTATTTAGTATTTAGCGACATCTGCCTTTGACTTCGAAATTGTCGCAAGGGAAGTTAAAGTAAGTAATTAAGTGAGCAGTACTTTTCTCTAAAAAAAGATTCCGGAACTGAAGAATTCTTGACGGGCTAAATCGAGGACGAAGCGCGAGAAAAACGGGGGTTGGGGGAAGCACTGTAGGTAAGTATAATATTCCTTGTATAATTTTGTAAAGTTCTCACTTTTCAATGATGCAGAACTATTCACTGATGATTAATTATAGAACAACTATCATTTGCATAAATTAACTGAACGTTTTAGCGGTTGATTAGTTGCTGTTTAACGACGCTGTGTCATAACAAATATGATTAGTGTGTGATCGTAGTAAGGAAACATAAGTATATGACTAATAGGGTATATAATAAAAGCATACTAAAATATAATAAAATATAGGTCTATGCACATGGTGTCTCTCTGATATTTTGATTGACTGATTGTATTTTGTTTGCACAACTTGATTTAAGTACAGTGATGTTTAAGATAACGAATAAATTACGTTGGAGATCAGCCACTTCATTGTTTCTATGACAACATAAGATACAAAGTTGAGGGTGGGTAGTGCATGAACTCTTACGTGGCTTCAAAGGAGTGGACTGTTTTTTTATTGAATTGATTGAATTGAATTAACCCCATTTATGGAATCAGCTTCCTTAACATGTTCGTAGCCAAATAACTATCACATGTTACAAAAGTCTGTTTATAAAATACGCACATATATAGACTATACTTCATTTTTTGAAAGAGCTTATTGTCAGGTGCTCCATCGGACCCATGGGAGCCTTTAGTTAAGTTTCTCTTAGTTAAGAGTTTATCTTATTAGGCCTATTTACTCGTTTGTATAAAATTATGTAATCCGTGAGTGGCATCCGTGCTGTTAGGCCGCCCTTATGATTCTAATTTCATGTAGGGGTCCCGGCAAGCGGGGTTTGCTTAGACCTTTATATATAACAGATGTATAAATGTGGATCCGTATAGATACATATATACAAATAAATTATATTTCTTAGCAGTAGCCATACATATCGGAGATGAAAGTCAACCATACAGAAATGCTTTTTTTCTTTTTGATGCGCTATAAAGGATTTTGGGGAACGGGTTGCTCGATAGTGTAGTGGTTAGCGTGCTAGACTGTCAATCGAGAGGTCGGGGTTCAAATCCTCGCCAGGGCATAAATTTGGTTCGAGATTTCTGCTCCATCTGAACCCCTCGCCAACTCAGCTATGATGAGTACACGATCGTACACTGTCGGTGGGAAGATGAGACGACGAGGGAGAGGACTGGCCATCCACGCTCACATGCCGAGGCTAAGAAACTGAAGTCGCTAACACTTCATAGACATAGCTGCCCTTCTTCGTTTCATCGTCTATGAAGCATATAGTACTAGGCCTACAATAATCTTATTGCATATTTTGGGGTGTAGAACAATTCTTCTTGTACTCGATGACTTCTACTTGTGTAGGCTGAATGAGATTTTGCAAAGTTGTTGTATGCTTCGTTTTATTTCATGATTGTTCCAGTAGGCCTAAAACTCATATTCAGAACTGTATATCCTGGTCATGTTTTCATCCTGTAAAATTATCTGATGTATTGCGAGCCAAAGGCAAACATTACGATGGTACAACGAGGTGGCCGTGTGATAGACCCAGATAACGATAATTCATAGCCGAGTCTTATTTCTGACATCCAGGTCTTTGTTTTTCATCACTGAACTGTTAATTGGGTGAAGTTGATTTGACATAATTGCGCTAATACTGATAAGAAAAATGGCGGGTACATTCTACAGGATGGAAAGCCGTTGCACAACAAATTCTACAATATGTCGCTTTATTATTCCACCGTTTCGGGAGACAATGATTGCGATAAACTTCTGTTTACACAAATATAGTCCATCAATAATTGGTTAGGGCGCTCGCCTTGTGACGCTGAGTGTATGGGTTCGAGACTCCTCTTCAGGCTGAGACGGTTACAGTGTAAGGACCTTGAGCAAGTCCTTCACTGACAATTCCTCACCGTTATCGATATATGTTTCGTCCTTACAAAAACACCCAACATGTATGTTGGGTGTTTTTGTGTTATAATGATTTGTATTATTTGGGTGACCGGCGAGATGAGTCCTACAAGACTTCTCCGGGAGCCTGCCACTGCAACTGTATATGTATTATTACTGTGTTTGTTTCATTTGGTGGCAAATAAATTACTTACTTACTTACTTACTTAGAATAGCATCGCTTTAAAATGCGCAACAATAATAAAGAAAATTGGATTGATTACTCTAGATTAAATTGGGTTTCATTAGAATAGATTTTAGAATAGATTATGCGAGATTAAATACTTTGAAGCCAAATTTCAGAGTCTTTCTAGTCTACGAAGCTCTAAGTCAGAGTTCGATGATGGTGGTGATGATGATGATGATGATGATGGTGGTGGTGGTGATGATGATGATGATGATGATGATGATGATGATGATGATGATGATGATGATGATGATGATGATGATGATGATGATGATGATGATGATGATGATGATGATAAAACACCATCGTAAGTTCGCAGTATAAGGCCTTGTTTTCGAAACACACGATTCCTTTTATTAAGTTCGACCAGATTCCTTTAACTTCATTCTTAGTCATGGCAGACGTCATAAACTGCAATAATTTACACCAGATTCTATATTATCATTGCAATTCAGACACATTCTGACAGCTTTTGTCTGCCATAAATGTTGACCATCCCTTGGCACACAGTCAACGTTAAACACCCACCGTTATTGTTAGAAAGGCGTCCTTAGTATTGGAACGAATTCGATCAATAAACAGCCAGCTGTAGGTTGCCTAACTTTTTCTGATTTATTATTCGACGTGTCTTCTTTCGGATGTGTTCGGATATCTGCTTAAAATAAGTTTAGCAACTCCTTTAGTAAGTATGAAGTTCCGCCCTTTATCAGCTAGAAAGAAAATTAATGTTAGGGTCATTAGTTCTTTGTTTTGGGAAAATCCACTATTCTATAAATAGTTATCATTATACGAAAGGGAAAGTAGCAGCTGGAACCTATGTGTCTGCATAGTTGTTATAATCATTTGTGAGTATAGTCATTATCATCAACTGTCGTCGTCATTATCATCACTGTCATCACTCTAATCGTCTTTAGGCCTACTGCCACCTTATTCATCATTGTCGGCACGATCTTCATTAACATTGTCATATTCACCACAACCACTATCGTTACAATTATCATTTGTGGCGTGTTATCGCCAGCCTGTCTCCTTTTCATCTTTCCAGGTCATGGCAAGTCGAGGTGAGATTGGATGGCAATCACAGAAGACTTTAGGGGAATGCATGCGTTATATGTTGGACAACGAATTAGCAACGGACGTCTGTTTCGAAGTGGGACCACCAGATGGCGCAACTGTCAACATCCGGGCTCATAAGTTGATGTTGATATCTCGCAGTCCTGTCTTCGAAGCTATGTTCTCCAGTGATATGTTCGAGACGAAGAGTATTTCAGAAGCCAAGATACGAATTGTTGATATCAAGGAAGAAGTATTTAAGCTGCTGTTGAGGTACGAGTTCATATGTTTCTGATTTAACAGATTGATTTGTTTTCCTCGTCTTATATTCACAAGATATATTTGAAGATTTTAAAGTTTTTGTACAAAGTATTTAAGTAGATAAATATATGTAGATATTATTATACGACAACACATGTATGCAATAACGGTGCAAATTCTCGTGTTATAATAGACTTACAAAATGCAAAACAATAGAGCTGAATTTCACATTGCCTTCCTTCCAACGTTCGAAATTGCAAACACTTAGCGTCGATGGTGCTGAGACACTGTGTGTGAAGGACTTGCTCAACATCTTTACACAGTAATCATCTCTATGGAAGCGATTTCTACATGTTTTTCTTTCTGGGAGAATGGAATGTTACTGCGAACAATGTGCATTTCCAGTGAATGTGTGTGTATGATGGAGTTTGCTTAGAAATAAAAAAAATAATGGACTAATTGACAGTATACTATGGCAATTTAATGGCTCTGTCTTGTGTAGACCATACGTGACAGAAAGCCATTCCTTGCTGCACGCCACCTGTTATTAGTTTGGATGATCCAGAGTTCCTCTACCGATCTGAAGCTGTTTTAATGAATAAAGTTATTTATAATTGTTGTAACATATTTATAAAGTGCCACTTCTTACTCGATAGCTACACCTAATGTGGTACATTAAAAGGCATACAGTTTATATTTGATTCGATTATGAACTGATGTATAAGTTAATGCAATGGATTCGTTGTCGAAATACTGACATATCTTTTTCAGCTTCATTTATTGCGATTCCGTCAGCGTAGAACTTGGCTCTGCACCAAAGCTTCTATATGCCGCACAGAAGTATTTACTTCCAAGGCTGACGGAATTCTGTTCAAAATATCTTCACAGTATTTTGAATACCAACAATGTGTGCGGAATATTAGAGTTGAGTCTTACTTTTGATGTCGAGGATCTGAAGATTCAGTGTCTCCGATTAATTGCCGATCACTCTGAAACAGTTCTAAATGGAAAAGAATTGCTTACTCTTTCTCGTGAGTCCTTGGAAGCCATACTAAAGGTGGATAGGATTACGTCAGGTCCAACAACGTTGTTCCACAGCTGTGTCAAATGGGCAAAGCACCGACTTCAGATAGAGCAGTCTATGGAAGCTCCAACTGACCTCCAGATCAGAAAAACTCTGGGAAGTCTTCTATACGAAATACCTTTTCCAACAATCAGTGTAACCGAGTTTGCACATCTGGTTGGAGAAAGTGACGTATTAACAGCCAAGGAAAAGTCAGCTGTCTACTATTACTTGGGGTCTAGAAAAGGAATAGATAAGCTGAAGTTCAGCACGGAGAACAGACATGAACACTTGGTTCATCGTGTCACCAAAACGACCAAAGGTTTGTGGCCTCATTCCCAATGTTCTGCGTGTGGCAATAATAAGAAAAGCACTTACGAAATCAGCTTTAAAACAGACAGAAATATTCTGTTAACTGGACTTGGTCTTTACGCAGGACACAGCGGATCTAACTACGAGGTTGACATCCAGATTAGCCAGGAAAAAGATTCTCTTCTGCAGGAAAAGCGCATAGTTCCATATACAGGAAGTTCGACAACGTTTAAATTTTCTTTTGATGAACCCGTTTCAATTGCCCAGGGAAAGCTGTATAGCATATCCGCGTTGGCATTTGAGGCCATCGGTTACTATGGTGAACTTTGCCCAGAAATACATGTCGAAAACGTCACGTTTACATTTGTCCCTGTATTGGGAAAGACGTCGGACATGTGCACTTTATATAGTTGTTCCCATTGTGGTGTTTTATCAACCACGCAGAGATGTAACAGGTGTGGTACAAACTTTGGATGTTTTGGAGGAAATGTCAGTGCAGCAACGTATGGTCAAATTCCTCAACTCTATTTTATACCTCTATGATTTTCATACGTCGCTGACTCGACATGTTTAGAGAGAAATAGCGGGTAAACAGAAGAATAATCAGTACGTACACTTTAACCGACTTTTATAGTTTCTTTATTATCATATAGGTGATTGTATTGTCCGGATAGTAATAATGTGACTTTACTTGCATGCAGTCGATCGAGAGACAGGCTGTGGCTCAATGCCATGCTACGTAATATAAGCTATGGTATATGATTTAGGTTGTAGAAGACCATTGCATCCGATTGTACTAAACTCACACAGAGTGTTAACTTTCTGAAAATATGAACACAACCATGTTCACAGTGGCTAAGATGACTTCCGATGATGTTAATAACATGAGAGTTTTGTTTTTGCCTCGGAGTTATTGGGAATACAAAAACGCCAATGCGTTGAATAGCTAAATGCCTTATTCTATTTTGAAGCACGTTCATGCTGTTTTCAAACATAAACCTATGAGGTTGTATTGTTGAAAGGACACCATGTTGTCTTTAAAATGCTTCATAAATGGGAATAAGTATGTCTACAACTTAGACTAAACTATGGACTAACAATCACACTCTCAAATGGTGAAATATAACCGCGGAATCTGTCCAATTGTTTCACTGGTGGAGTTGGCCGAGAGTCGTGGATCTTTGGGCTTCGAAAAGATAAAGATAACTTTTCCACTTTTGGATGACGCTTGACAGCAATTCCCGTAGAATCCGATGCTACCATGAGCGAAAACAATTACAGTATAAACAACTCCGGCTTTGATGCTGACCGATTGGTCCAGAGAAACTCGGAAAGGAGCCGAATCTCGTGCGTCGGGAACGGTTACCGTTTTCCTCACAAGGCACTCGGAATGTTCTAGAACTTCCACATCTGCAATGTATCCAGAAGCATTTTGCCCTGGGTAAAGGCCGAGTCCAGTCAAGAGAATGTCGTGATCGGTTTTGAAATCAATTGCATCAGCAGTCGGGGTTAGATAATACCAATTGTGTGCGATGCTTGTCAAAGCCCTATCGACCCAAAGCTCCTCCACTCGTCGTTTTTGTGTGGGGAATTGGAATCTGTCTGTCTTTTCTTTCGTTATGAAATAATAGTAAATTGACGATTTCTCATCACTGCTCAGTAGACCACTGCATCCCAGGAGCTGGGCGAATTCCTTGTCGGTCATGGTTGGAAAACGGATGAGGTACAGAAGGCTTCCGAGTGTTTCTCGAATTTGTTGGTCGGTGGGATTTTCCACGGACTCCTTAGTACGAAGCTGGAATTTTGCCCAGCTGATACAACTGTCGATAATGGAGATCTCACTTGACCACAGTTTATCCGTCCGAAGTATTGCTTCAACCACCTGTCGTGACGAACACAGTAGTTCTCTACTCATCAAAATCTGTTCTGAATTCACTGCTATTAACGTGAGACAGTTGGCTTCCAGTTCTTCGTCGTCAAACAGAAGACTCTGATCTAGAATCTGGCAGACGTTCTCCATATTCAGGTAGTCGCGGAGGCACTTTCCGCACTCCCGAACGAGTCTTGGTAGCATGTATTTCTTAGCGGAATACATCAGAGGCAGGGCGGTATCGTATGTCACCTCCACACTGTCGCAGTAAATGAAGCTGTGCATATGAATAAGTTTAAACAAGACAAAACGTGTAAGATATAATAAAAAGGTTCAAATAAATGAACAGGTTAAAAAGAAGACGAGTTTAAAACATTAAGAACACACAGTGATCAGAAAACAGCCATTCCAACCAGTAACTGTAAACAACCCATACTAACTAAACTATACTAACATTACACTTGCGTTAAGAAGAATTTTAATGCACCTTTGATAAACAACGGTTACGATACTAAGCAACTGATGCCCATTAGAGGTGTCCGATGGTGACCGATTGGTTAGTGTGCTTGGCTTGCAATGAGGGGAGTATACATGTAGCTTCGTGCATTGCCAGAGTCAGTCACTGTGTAGGGACCTTCAGCAAGGTCCTTCACTTACAACTGCTCTGTGCCATCGATGTTCTGTCGTATGGTCGTGTGTGGACTTCTCAAGTTTGAAAGGAGGGCAAAATCACATACAGTTACATTGTATTTTATTGTATGGACGCTGAGGTTTCAAATCATCTACAACATGTTTTATTATTTATAATAATAATTATCTTTTCTTTAATTAAGCGCCTGCAAACGCACTGCGCTGTACAGTGAACATACATTATATTAGAAACGGCAGCCACGCAGGGCGCCTTACGTACATGTATTAAGTAGTAGCACATGATAACAGTTTTACAGGAGTCGAATATAACTGCTTATGCGGCAGCCTAAATACGGCGCCAAATCACGGCCTACTATTCATTTAACCACCGCCGCCGCCTAGCGAGTGGAAGGCAGAATTAACCTTAAATAACGAGTGTCTTAGGGGTTCGATCTTGGTACCTTCAGCTCTTCACGCCAGTGTGTTATCCATTACTCTACGGGCCCCCCCATATGTTAAAATTAAGACAGTTAAAACAGCTTTATTGGTTGTTATAACAATGGTACATAAAATATTAAAACAATAGGCTTGATACAAATACAGACATAAAGTAAGATAGGATTATAAAATTAATATCGTGCTTACTGTAAAAAATCGTTGAAAACAAGTGGGTTGATATCTTCGATTCGTATCGTCCTCTCAGGTCCATTCCTACATTCAATCATTCCACTGGAGAACATGGCTTCGAAGACAGGACTGCGGGAGATCAACATGTACTTATGAGCCCGGATGTTGACAGTTTCGCCATCTGGTGGTCCAACTTCGAAACAGACGTCCGTTGCTATTTCGTTGTCCAACATGTAGCGGTTGCATTCCAGCAAAGTCTTCTCTGACTGCCATCCATTCTCACCTCTTGCACACATAGTGTTATGTCTGAAATACCCATCACAACTTTTAATCTGTAGCCTTTAATTTCACTTGCATGGTGCTAGTAATTGCTAATAAGTGGACTTTATGCCAAGCTTAAGATTATGGACGCACTCATTCGAACATTTCCAAAGCATTAGGTTATGTGGGAAGTATGTGCTCTACACTTAACTATTTATTTTAACTATGAACCAGGTATTTGCTCCAGATGCTTTCTTTATATATAAACTGTATAGTCTATTCTTTTACTTTTTGCTTATTTTTCACAAGCCGATCATTCATCGATTCACTCATTAACTGATTGACTGTTTAATTCATTCAGTGAATTTTAAATTAGTAAATTCACACATGACCTAGTTCATGTGTCAATTCAAAATTCCTTCCAGGCATTTCGTACATAATAATATTCCATGTCTCCAACAACATGAAGTAAATTAGACGACATTCGCATATTATAGGCTTCGTATGTGTTACGAATATTTGCATATGAACCATATGTCGAACAAATAAGCTCATATGGGACTATTATCATATGGGTGGCATGTGCTGTACATATTGCGATACTCTTTCTTGAAGATATTTACTCACTCGCTTCTAACTCCGTTCACTTGAACCTCAGGCATTCCCTTCCCTGTTTCAATTTCTTTATCGTATTCTGTATTCAGGTCAGTAGCAACACCGTATGTCTCGAAAGAAGAGACCTTCTGTTAACCCGTATCTTAGACTGGTTGTTGATAATGAATGAAGTTAAATACGCCCAGTTAAAAATAAATACTGGAAGAGTTCTCGCATATTCAATATTTAGCGTGATTTTTGATTAATTATACATACATGTAGATATACATCAATCAATCAAATCATTTTTATTGAGACCAAAATAATTCAGATTACAAACGAAGAGTATTACATAGCTAGCTGGTAACAAAGGATGGCCCTAAAGGGAAGAATTCCCGCTACCGGTACCAGGGACACCTATTTTTATGGCGCGTAAAACCAACTAGAAAGTTAAAATAGTTAATTCATCATGAGAAAAAAATAGGAGCGTCAACTTAACTAACACTGCCAACACTTGGGCCGTGGCAAATAATAACCACGAAAGCAGAAATAAGGAATGGGGATGGAGGGAGACAAGGGAGAAAAAGGAAAACCAAAGCAAATGTCGGAGAGAAAATCGAGAATTAGCGCTAGACAGAGGATCATGATTCTAAACTGGTCACCTACGTCATGAAAAAATCTGGGTTATAAATTAACGAGTGCATACATACATACATGTACATACATACATACATTCATGCATGTATACATACAATGAAATCATGCTAAAGATTCACTTACCAAGACGTTTCGTGAAGTTTATAGTAAATATGGAGATATCCTAACTAGAACGCTGTGTACTTATGCTCTGTGACCTGTATTGTTATCAGTCAGTCTTGGTCTGAGGACATTGTCCTTTGACCACAGGGCGATTTAAGACAAACCAGACATCGATCAGTCATTGCTAGACATGATGCAATGTCTAGTAGGTTAGTCGGATAACAAGTAATCGTAATCGTAAGATTTATATAGAGCCATTATTCCAATGTTTGAGAAATTCTGTAGTGGTGCTTCCGACCTCGATACACAAACCAAGCGAAGCCTAGCTAATGAATTTCAACGCCTGACTGAGTAGTTAAAATGGTGATGGCCTACCTTTCAATCCTCTGGGTATCTCATAAAAATTGTTTTACGTATTTGGTCTTACAATTGCAGTAACGGATCCAAATGGGCTGATCAAAGTGCCTATTTAGCGGTTGAATCTGCCCCAATCTCTGAGATATGGTTGCTGGTTTCACTTTCGAAATCGCTAAACAATCAACAGGGCCTATACAGTATGCAGGCAACACAAAGTTGAAAAATTGCCAATTTGCATATCCATGTGAAGATTATCCGTCACTAGCCATGGACAGATGCTACATCGAATGGCGGCGTTTATCCACAATTTGCGGATGTTTCTGAAGAAAATAATTTTACTTGTGGTTCTCAGCTATTTATACGAAAATGGTCATTGTAATCGTCATTAAAATTTTCAAATTACACTTCATATTTACCTTAGTGACTGTGGATACTATTAATAAAAGTTTATAGAAAAATATTCAGAACTCAGTAGTTCGCACCGGCTTTCAAACATTTGGATATTTAACTTACCGCTACTGACTAGATAGCTAAATAAAGTGGAAGCCATTACGCTTCTCCGTATGGTATAATGTGTCTCTAATAAGGTATAAAATGAATTTAAAATATGATTTTATTCATTCGTTCGTTCGCCATTAAAGTAAATTAATTTAATTTAATTTCGTTTGATTCCTTTAGTTTAAAGGAGCAGTGCTTCACGGTTGGCCCCTATTTTGAAATTTACTTAGAATTAAGTTTCAATCGAACGTCCATTAGAATGTTGCGATTTGTAAACAGTGACGTCATTCGTGATTAATACTCATTAGTTGGAAGCGACCAATGAGACGAGCGTAGCAAAAAAGTTCACATTACCAGGGACATTTCTCTTCTATTATATTATTAATTGTTACTCGTGGGCATGTGCCTACGGACTAGCTACTTAGGATGGGTGACATAGTACATGATAGGTCTATGAATAGGATTATGACACGCCTGTTGTATTAAGTAGGAGTGGCTACTGTCTATAAATACGGCCGTTCTACGTAGTAACATGTAGAGAGATTGATTTTGCTGGTCGACCATGTTGGGTTGACGTTTGTTTGAGATCATTTGGTTTGGTCTCCTTTTATGGATGACGTTTGTAATTTGCACTGAACTCCGCGTTATGTTAGATTTTCCACTTTTGTTGTCTTCGACGTTTGACGCTGGTTTTTTTGGCTGATACGCTTTCGTTGTTCGCCGTTTCTTCGTGTAAATAAGCATATACGCATGTACAAAGCTATTAAATAGAATTTCATAAAACCATGGTTCTTCATTTCATTATGAAGCAGTTTTTCCATAGACTAACTTGCCACAGTAAGTCTTATATATATATATATATATATATATATATATATATATATATATATATATATATATTTATTTATTTATTTATTTATTTATTTATTTATTTATTTATTTATTTATTTATTTATTTATTTATTTATTTATATATAAGCAAATGCACAATTTCTGAAACGATAACAAATGACTATAATGACTATAATTTGTACCTTGTAGCATATATAGTTTTGTTAATTTTTATTTTTCAGTTTTTGTTTAGGAGGTCATGTATATGGGCCAATTATATGTTACCAGCCTATACATTTAATAAGCAGGACAAGGTTTTCGTCGCCATCGATTCTGCTTGTAAATTGCTATAGGTGGTAAATTGGCTATAGGTGGTAAGTGGGTGGTAAATAGCTATAGGTGGTAAATACACGTAGCTATAGGTGGTCTAATTTAAGCGGGATTTTGTCCCTCTTAGGTATACCGTTTGTTCACCAGTCCCCTACTAATGTTTTATGTGAAACTGTAATTTCTTTTTACCACATCTACTGTGTTTCAATAAACGAAGAATTAGTGTATATATGTATATAAGTATTTCTGTATGTATATGTGTTTGCATATGTGTACTGTGTATGTATATATTGTGTTTATTCATGTATGTAATGGTGTAATGCAGCCTCTCAGAAATCGTTCTAGGTTTATTTGCGCTGAACAAAAGATGTTTATATCGGTGCGCATAGAAAGAATTCGCCTGACGTTTGTACAGAAGAAAAGATGTTGACACCAAGAACTTCAGCCTTGTTTTAGTTTAGCGGCGTCATTTGGTGGTAAGGAGCAGTCGAATAAGAAGCCCACAACGCAACACATCAGCCTGACATACCGCGTTGTTTGATATATATCTGCCAGTGTACAAACTATTTACGGAGATCGAGTAACGCTTCATGTCACAGTTAGTTTTAAAATTGAAGCAACGTGAGAAGGGAGGTTGCGAAACTAGATGGGGTATATATAGGCCTTATATCAGCAAGCACTGTCCCGCCTGTGTATACGTCGGAGGAGTTGCTATTTCGCTGCAGGTGTTTCCCCTTAAGTCCACGAGCAATGAATCTGTGATCGTCGTAGATAATTGTTTTCATGTGGGACATTTGAGTCTACAGTGCGTATCATACGCACTGTAGACCGGCCGCCAATAAATCGCCATTCAAATATTTATGTTTACAATACATCGCGAAGTAAGACATGAGTGCGCAAGTTTTTATGTCATGTTTTCGATACAGGCTATACTATGATTAGTAATAGTAGCCTAACTTCCTAAACATAAAATGCAAAGTCTAAAATTCGGTTTCCGATCGTCAAAATAGGCTAAAAGTACCATACGACAATATGCAATTCTCTAAAATTTCCTGGGGGAAAGGGAGAGGGGGCAGCACACTGAGCACAGTGCAGTGGGAGGGGGGGAAATGAATTAGGGAAAGAACAATTTAGGGGCATCCAATGAAGGGGTTGGCCCCGGGCATCAAAGAACCTCTGCACGCCACTGTGCGTATGCAGTTTCGTCGGTAAGCAGTTCTTGATTTTTATAATGCTACATCATTGACATGTATATGGGATATAATGATTATGTCCATTAGTATTATTATAACAGTTTTAAAAATTAACTGCCGCCACCCGCTCTTTACGTAAAGGAGTCTGTGCTGTCCCATCATCTTAGTCTTAAGCTTATGGCTCTAACAAAGGTTCCATTTACATGTACGGTACACGTAGAGTTTGAAATAAACTCGGTGAACTGTCATTAACATTGCTGAAACGTGTGGCCATAGCTATGTCCGAGTGTTGCCCAGGACTGTGTCATATTTTAACCTTGGCTAGGAACATACACGCCAGCGGTTAAACTGAAATTAAAGGTTATGGTATAAGCTTAAATCGCCTGATAGAAACGAGGGCAGAGACTGCAGAATCAATCGGCAACAAAACAGGAAACGGTGTCTTTTGACTTGGCGAATATATCAATGCATTGCATCTCTACCATAAACAGTGCTGACATAACTTTGTCATTCCTAAATGGATTCGATATCATATTTTAACTTTTAGTTTTAGAGTTCGTTCAGGTAGAAATGTTTGATTGGTTTTCTAATTGACAAATGAGATAATGTTCAGTTGAATACAAGTTTCATTTCAAATCAGTGCTTTAAGACCATTAGCCACACTTGGAAGTAACTCCATTGCCGTTGTTTTAGAGGCGATAGATCTATGAAGTGACTAACAATGTGCATGGACCGCTGACAGAAATTCCGGGCCCCTAGGCAGAGCAGGCACGGACGCCTATGCAGAGCAGTCACGGGCAGGGGCGGCGCTACACCAGGGCGCGCCAGGGCATATGCCCTGGTAAAAAAGCCTATGCCCTGGTCGATGCCCTGCCAGAATTTTTGCCCTGTCCAGAATTTCTACGGACATATTTGTTATATCCTGAGATATAAATTCACTTCACTGAAATTTTAAAATTTGCTGTGCAAATGTCAAAAAGCGTTCAGTTTCCGGGGGGTTTCGCCCATCTGACCTCCTGACTATGGACATGTATAATAGTGCTGGGGGCGATTAATGGCAAGCGCGGTAGCGCGGTCTCATATGGTCATCGTTTAAGCTCGCGCTCTCCATAAATGCACTGGTTACTTGACTGCCCTGGCTATGCCCTAGTTACAAAAAGTGTCTGGCGCCGCCACTGGACAGAGGAGCTACACTACGTTGGGTTGTCTCCGTATAAGCACAATCAGTATGCCAAACTAATCAATCGCCCGTCTCCCAAGCTTCTCCCATATTTCCACATTCATGTTTGAACATCTTCACTGACTACCTCTTCCCTGCCCGCATCCAACTAAAGGTACTTATTCATATATTTGCCGATCTTACCTGGGACTTGCTCCTAAATACCTCCGAGACTCATTACGTCTTCCTGCTTCAGCTAGCTCCCTTCGCCCTCTTCGTTCCTCTGATCGCCTTGACTTACTTGTTCCCCGAGTGAGAACGGCGATAACCCAGTCTCGTTTCTTTGTTAGAATTGGCCCTTCATTGTGGAATCAGCTTCCTCCTTCGGTCCTGGCTGCAGTACTATCTAGTGGTCCTGCCACAGCTTTTAGTTCTCTTAAAACTTGCCTTTATTCCTCAGGACTTTCGCACTGGGAGCGCCTCTGATTGGTATGCACTGGGTAGAGGCGCTTAATAAGTTTTGAAATAATACAATACAATATATAGCCGACACTTCTATCTCTAGATCTGCTAATCCTATTCATAACCCACATGTACTTCGGATTGAGGGACATCTATAAGGTAAGATATTCCATAAGATGTCGTTAAACGCTGGATAGTTCAGGCCTTATTAGAGCTGTAACGACTTCTAATTAAAGAAGATTAAGTGTACCTATGAGAGAGCGGATTCAACGCGTAACTGAGCTACGGAAGTTGTTGACCTTAGTGGCAGCAATGTTCGCATCGCTGAACGTTCGTATGCAAGATAAGATTGACTTGTCATCGGTTCCAGTAGCCACAAGGTGTTAAAAATTGGATACTTCTAATTACCACAAGCAAAAGAAGGTACGTTAAATGGCGTCCATGGCCTCAGGGCGTAACTTTGGTCTAAAAGTGGGGGTACCAATTTCTTACACACACGAAGCAAGGCTGAGACTGCGATCTCTGGGAAGGTACAGTGATAAAATATTGATTGACATGGTTTAAAAAGTGTGGGATTCGACACCCTCACTCCAAAAGGTGGCGGAATTGGTACCCCTCGTACCCCACAAACTACGCCTATGGTCTTTTCGTTTAGCCAACACTTGGCAATCCATTCTTAGTCGACAGGATTTGCAGGACTCATGTCGGATTTAGGCACAAGCTAAAATAAGCTACAGCTTAGGGCCTCATAATCCACAGAGACCTAAAAAATTCAGAATTTGGTGCGGTGTTTTTTTACAATGATAAATAAATAATCAGTAAATGCATTCATTTGAAAATATTTCGAATTTTTCACTTTAAATGCCTTGCTATTAAATAATTAAAAGGCATATATGATTCCAAGTTGTGTAGTGTTTTAACAAGCTTTCCCCAAGTCTAAATCCGCCCGTCCCCCATTATAATTTCCCATGGAGTGTAAGGCCACCCACCACTGGTTCTTTTGGGATAGAAAATACTACCTAAGCAATTTTTGTTCCTGTCCTTATTTCGTCTTCTCATTTCGGACGGGTTTAATTCCTATGCCAGCATTTATAAAACAAAATCGACTCTTCTTTCAACAACTCTTACGAGCAGATTAAGGCGTGACTTGCTTGTACTTGTCTTCATATTAGAAATCATGATTAAGAAAACCGATTAAAACGCTCAATTACCACGACACATTCACTGGCAAACACAATACGACGGTGTCTGCTTACAGGGAAAGGCGAACAGATAATATCCGTGGTTATAAATAAAAAAAATACAAGCCCCACTGACCGCTGTAGGCCCCTACTATGACCTACTTTGCCAGCGCCTAACTTACTTACTTGCATAACTTCTGCTCTAACTTTTTCATTGTGTTTGAATGACGTATGTCTTCTGAATTGAGAAGACAAACGCGAAAATCGCACCCATGGCAACGTATTGTGTTCGGAGCTGTGCTGTGATTGGCTGAGGGCGGTTTCTCTTGGGCCGAAAGTGCTTAAAAGCGGCCGATTTGGAACTTGGTTACCATAGCAACGCATTGTGTTCGAAGCTGTGCTGTGATTGGTTTCTCTTGGGCGGAAGCCCATAAAGGGGGCCGAGTCGAGTAAGTCGCTCAGTTCCATCAACGCTGCAAGGAGATCGGAAGAACAACAAGATGGAGGACTACGAAGATCTGGAACTGGTAAGTTTGACCTTATGCTGGCCGAAGACGAGCTTTCTTTGGCAAGCATAAGGGTTAAACTTACAAGAGAACAGGGCAATCATAGGCTTTAGGTTAAAATTTACATTTGATTTATATTTTAAATATTAGATTTGTAAATATCATATTAATTAGATTCGTTTAGATTTATCGGAAGATTTTCTAATCCTGTAGGCCAATGTCTCATCAGATTAGCTGAGACACTGGCCTGCAATGTTTTAGATCTGAGTGTAAGTCCCTTTATGGCATTTCTCTTAGGGAAGGGTTTTGGTTTGTTGTTGGGTGAACAGGAAGAAGAACTGGGAGATGACGTCGCAGTGAGAGGAAGGTCGAGTTCTCGCAGCGCTCGGCCGCGAGCATCGGCAGCAGCAGCGGCGACCAAGGACGATGACGAGGGAGCGACGACTCCTTCGCGACGAAGACGGAGACGCCGCGGACGAGGAAGCCGCCGCCGCCGACGCAGCCGCCGTCGACGAAGCCACGGACGCCGCCGACGACGACGACGCCACCACTAGGCCACCATCGGGGCCTCCGTCGGATCCATCCGTCCGTCCATCGTTCGGCTGGAGATAGAGAAGATCCGAGCGACCGCTACAGATGAACTTTCGTCTGCGGTCTCATAATTAGATCGATGAAGTCTATTAATGTTCGATCAATAAAAGTTGAAAAAGAAATGAATTGTCTTGTTCCTTCTAGGCTATAGAGTTTTTGTCATTTTAGGGTACCCTGGATTTTAGGCTGTCCTGTAGATTAGGCCTATAAGCTTCAGCGTTCAAGAATTGTAGGCTATTGAGCAGAGGCGGCGCTACACAGGGCGAGCCAGGGCAAATGCCCTGGTAAAAAAGCCTTTGCCCTGGTCGTTGCCCTGCTTGAATTTTTGCCCTGCCCAGAATTTGTTCGGGCAAAAATCGCACTCTGCACTGGTTACTTGAACAACTGCCCTGGCTATGCCCTGGTTACAGAAAGTGTCTGGCGCCGCCACTGTTTATATTATAATATAAATATAACTATATTCTATATAATGTTATGTATAGAAAGAAGCACTATCCGGTCTACCTATGCGTCGTCGGAGTTGCTATTTCTTTCTGAAGACGCCAATGCCTTCATTATTCCTCGGCTTAGTACAGGTGCGTTGTCTTTGGGCCACCTGCAATGAATCAGACACCGTGTTTAACCTTTGAATGCCTAGGCCTTGCGTATTATAAAATAATATACTCCTCAACTTCCTGCCCTTGCAGTAATATAGGTCGTTGTAGCCAACATCGAATTTATAGAGCGTCGAGTATTCATAATGTAGGCCTATTGAATTTTCATATTCCATGAAATAATCATTTTAATCGTAATCGTAATCTCGAAATTTCTACAGCGCCTATAAAAGCGAAGTCGCGGGAGTCAGCTTTTTCACAGGCGCTCAATCAAATCAGAATCGTTAGGCGGAATTCATGGGTCAAATCAGTTCCAGGTCAAGATCCAAAGGGTCAGTCAGACAGACAGTCAGACGGCTAAGGAGGGTGGTGCTTGGGGTAGAAACGGCGGCCTACTTGACATCTAGGTAAGGGGAAGAGGATGAATCAGGAGAAGACCTGTGAAAGAGCAATGTTTTCAGTTTTGAATGGAAGGTCTGGGGAGAGATAGCAAGAGGTGAGGTTTTGGTGAGTTCGTAGTATGGGTCTGATACAATGTCATCTACAATGTTTACACTTTCTTATAACCTACTACGATTCTGTTTCTCGAATTGTCTTTAACTCTTCTAACCGCCTTTATGTAATACTTGTTTCCTTGTTTCTTTTCCAACACAGGAATTCTGCTTATAAGCAATTAATATACATTTTGTTGCTAAATACGTGATTTAAAATCATATTATAAACATAGCCTAATTTTGCCGCATCATCTAAATTTCTAAAATAAGAATCCATTTAATAATTTGTTCATCTGCGTCCTTGCCACCTACAGTTCGAATGTTATCTTGTATTTATCACGGGCAATATCTATGTGGGATGGAGTTTGTCGAGTAATCGTATTAAAACAGTTAAACACTAATTACCGTCAAGTAGATAAACAGAGTGTGGGCAACCCAACACTTTAGCCTTAACCATATAACTCAAACATTTAGGGTTCACAAAGAAGCTCAGTGTGTCCATGTATGTCGGTGTATATCAGGGTATCAGGGTGAACCGTCCAGAACATTGCTAAGACGCGTAACGATATCCGTGACCAACTGTCGGGCAGTTCTGTGTCGTATTTCAACCTTGGCAATGTTAGGCAATTAGGCATACAACCGAATACAGTGGCCAGGCTATAATTAGCCTGATTGTAGCCAGAGCGTACAGTACAGTGTGCAGTGCAGTGACTGCAGTGTACAGGCAACACAAAACCAAGCGGCGTCTTTTGACGAAGCGCATAAACGACTAACTTAGTCATTTCTAAAACGACATTGAAGGCGGATATTAACTGTTAGTTTTAGAATGTATAAATGTACACTCGAAACCCCCACATAAGATAGCAGAAAATTGATTTCAGGTTTCACTTTTCATCAGTGTTTATAAACAATTGCGCACTGGTCAAAACAACTTCACTTAGGTCGTTTAAAAGTCGGTAGATCTATAAAGATACTTACGAAGTGTAGGTCGAGGAGTGTTGAGTTCTTTGGGTCGTTTAAAAGTCGGTAGATTCATTAAGTTACTTACGATGATTGTGCAGATCCTTGAGTGTTGTGTGCTTTGTTGACGGCGCCAAAATTAATGTGAAATTAAATCTAGTTCTTTGCAACATTCTTAATTCAAGCTTTAACTTGACTTTCTGTGTTTTGTTTCCACAGTGTAAAGACGGAAACGACGAAACTTGTCAGCAAAGGAACTGAATCAACTGAGGAAAGGAACTGAATCAAGATGACCGGTGGTAACAACGGAGGAATGGTTCTGAAGTTGGCATTCTGTGTTCTGATCTTCTCTTTATTGGAACAGGGTGAGTAGTTCTAAGGTTTCTCAATGGAAGTGAATAGTAACTATGATAGCCATTATATATGGAACATCATTCTATTCAGCCACCACGTAGGACTGCCTGACCTGCATTAAAGTGGCTATGCAAATCTGTCAATCGTATGTTGACTTCGAGATTGACATCGACTGTCGATGGAGGAATCTTCGTAGGTTAGGAACCGCACCATCTCCAATTCATGGGCTTATTCTCATTCTTTCTAGTTGATGGTTGTATAGACAGGGACTGATGCTTTTGGTGTGAAAACGAAGGAGCGGTGGTGTCCCATCACTTTATCCTGAAGTCCATGGCTCCTATAAGGGGATCTATTTAGGATTTACAACGAAGCTCACTATACCGTCATCAACATTACCAACACATTGGTCACGTCTGTGACTGAGTGCTCTATACAACTATCTAAAAGTAGAAAAGCGTGGGTCAAACAAAACTGGAGAGAAGGAGAATAGGAGACCTAATTAAAGCTTAACCGATTACCAATGAAGGTAATGAAGACGGTAAGGTACTTTGAATTAGCATCAAACAAGGCGACTGGAGATCGCACATGATATTTTAATAAACATGTTAGAAATCAAAAAGAACATCATGATATAAATCTTTCAAAGCAAGAGTTACAGATTTGCAGAATGGTTTGCATGATAGTAGTTGTCTTATTGGTCACTGTTACAGCATTTTTAAAGAAAATAGGAAGGGCAGGATATCATCATTTCAGATTAACTTTCAGTAGTTGTAATACATGTCGAATTTTTCTTAAACCTCTTTAAATCTCTGTTACGTCATGTATTTGCATCAAGATTTGGTTAATTGGTAAATTCCAGATATAATTATTCAATACTTGGTTTTAAAGCTAGGCCGATGAGAGGCATGGGAAAATGGAATTTGGCGTATCATGCAGTTACTTAGGCATAGTAAATGTTAAACAATATAACTGGTAGCAGTCGTAGTTGTTCTGGAAGAGCTCATGTCACTGACTCTTCATTCCAGGTGTTCATGGACAGTGTTCTATGCCACCAACGAATCTGGCTCTTTACGAGGAAACTGCGAATACGACAATGATGTGCAACAGTCCGACAAAAGTATCTTTTGCAATTAAACCAACTACAGACGAACCAAACACTTATAAACTCACAAACTACGACGATGTAGTTGCTCCTACATTCACGAACCTCTTTGGCGTCAACCGGAGTAGTCTGATCGTAAAGATTGCTCAAGGCAATGCAACAATACCTCCGATATCAACTGCCGGATTGTATATCATAACTCTCAATGGATCTACTACCAAGTTCGGCGCAAAGCTCGTCGTCGTTCGTAAGTAGACGTATATACTTAGCGTATATTATAATGATGAAATTAACAAGTGGACATCGTGATATTTGAGAGAGTCTGGCATAGTAGTACATAGCGTCATTCACCACTTTTTTAAGTGCGAACCTTCCAGGTTACTAAAACACAGGTATTTCGTGGTAATCTAGAATATATATATATATATATATATATATATATATATATATATATACAACCTCAGATAAGGTGCTATATTTTCCACCACAAACTCCGTCAATGCTGTTTCTTTTCATTGATGAGTGTTTATGCTGTTAGTCAAATGTTTAGACATAATATGCATGACTACTTCTACGGAAAATGTAAATCCAATATCAACTCTGGGGTTTTGTATTACTTAATTTACTCCGAACCTAACCACTCCCATGAATGATGATTGTCAGTTTTGTGACATTGTTTTCTGTATCGGTGGTTTTCAATAATTTCCGTATTTGTCTCTTTATGTCTAATATGCAAATATTTAATAGCGACCTTGCGGTCTGGTTAACATTTTAAAATTAAGACACGAAAGAAGCAAGGTTATCATTATAATATTATGGTGAACGACACAAACCTGAGGTGTCTTAGTGGAACGGTAGGCCTATTTCGTATTTCTGAGATTCATCTGTGACAATAACATGACCTGTAGCCTCACGTATGGCGACATCCTTATCCATCCGATTAATGCTAAGATGACCTGGACATTCAATGGCAATTTCTACAAAAACGATACTCAATTGAGAAGGAGAGTTAGTCCGTATTTCGTCTCAACATCAACCATCACAGTCAATGCCAGCGATCCAGCAACCTACCAATGCCTTGTAACATTTGCGAAGCCGACAAACATTCAGTACCCATGGATCGCAATGAATGCTCCCGCATTTTCCGCATCCTGCACTCCACCTAGTTGTATGTGGCAAAAATAAATCAGTCTATATCTTTAATATCTGCATGAATTAACAAAATTAAAGACTAGATTGACAAGTTATTCGCAAGGATGGAAAACATTAACAATTAATATTTTAGCAAAATGTTATGCACTTTGCAGTGGCATTTATTCTAGTTATCTCATCACTCGGTATGTTCATGAAATTTTCTTTTCAATGCACTTTATCACAACTTAGGGTAGCTTACGGTGCGAATCTTATTAGTGTTAAGTGTTGAAGAGGGGATACGAAAATTATGTGAATAATTACAATTACAATTAAACCAAAATAAGAAATAGCTAACAGTAATTAGTCCTATAAAAAAACGACGACAATGACTAGTTAACAACCTGAATTAGGTCGTTGAGTCAGCTTTTATAGGTCATAAAATTCCAAACTCACAAAATCTCGGGTAAGTTTAATACAACCACTTTTAAAATCTTCTTGCAAGGACAAACTTGTTTTGATGCCTTCATTGTTTGCGACGTAAACTGCGACGAAATCAACGAAATCCAGAACAACGATAACGAAAACAACTAAATTACATGAAAGAAACGACCGACTCCTGCCGTAATCGATCATCTACCACAAGAATCTCAACCACATCGACGACAATCATTCCTGATTCGACAACTACTAAGATCCAGAGAACTTCAAAGTCCGCAACGAACAGTGTTTAATCCAGACACCTTGGGGGGGGGAATTTCACTTCCAGGATTTGTATTCCCCCAATATTATAATGTAGAGACGTTTGGGGAGGGAAAATCCCCCCAGGCTAGATTGTCCCCCCCCCCGAGAAGGTCAGTTACCTTTTGTGAGAGAGTAATTCGTAGAAAAAGTATGAAAAGTGGGACGAATGTCTAAAAAGAAAAAACGCCATAAACTTTTTTTCGAAGATCAAATTTGAAAATGTCTGGAACTCTTTCAAGACGGATGAAATTACGAAAAAAATATCATGTGTCAATTCGTAGGTTCCCCCAGAAACTTTGTTTTCCCTCCCAGAAGAGGGGGACTAAATTAAATACTGCGCAAAGAAAACTGCTGAGCCACTTACAAGGAGAAATCAGCCACCTACAACAACATTTTGGCCACCGACAACTGCTTTTCAGATAAATGTAAAGCTACTGCTCGGCCACTTTAAACAACGATTCAGCTGTATTAAACTTCTATTCAGCCATCTACCAAAACGACTCAGAATGCGACAAGTACAGAGGGAATAGAGTAGTTGTAACACTCATGGCCAGGAGAGCATTAGATTCGCGGTTCGATAGCCGTAAACCCCCTCTATGTCGGCGCCTTGCATGGCTGCCAAACCGTGTGTTTAGCTAAGATTTGATTGTACTGTCATGTTTCAATGTAATCTTACTGCGTTTGTCAGTTTGAAATAATAAAGAAGATTATTTTTATAATTCACCTACAGTCAACATTGAATCGACAACTTATAACTATGACTCAATAAACCCAACATCCAGCTTACCGACAATTTCGTCAGTCACCAATAACTTATTTTTTTCAGTTTCCCACAAAATCGTCTCTACCACTTGCAGCTGCTCCTCGCTCAACAACATTCAGGCCTGCTTCTTAGCCACAGACAACTAATACTAAACCGCCGATAACTACTACTCAGCCACCAGCAAGAACTATTCCTCATCAACACTATTTTATGGTCACATATAATTATTAATCAGACTCTCAAAGACTCAAACACTTGCAACTACTACTCAATTAACTCATACTTTTTCGGTGACGATAGCTACAACTCAGACCACCGAGATCATCACTGTACCCCTTTTAACAACAACTCTGGCACCTTTAACTGCTACTCATCTATTAGCACCAAACACTTCTCAGCTATCGACAACTCCTCGATAACTTCCAGCTACAATTCGGCAACCGAAAATCACAACTCGTTGACCGACAACTACTAGCCACTACCTTTATAGTAACAACTCAGCTACTAACAACTACTACTGTACCACCAGCAACTACTTTTCCACAACCAACGACTATTATTCAGGCACCAACAACTACTAAGCCACCGGCAACTTCTCCAAAGACCACCTGTGCTAAACCGCGGTAGAAGAAGGTTATCGGCAAGTTCAAGGACGAGTAGGCCTATTCACACCGCTCCATGGCGGAGTTTCCAGAGCTGAAGTCCAATATGTGCTTAATCATACGATACGAGCTGTGGAAGAAATGTCTGAGTGAGAGAAAAAAGACGAAGCAAACACACTTAGTAATTCACAGTTGTGGACATCAGATGGAAAAAGGAGGACGACGACGCTAATGATCTTTGTCATCACTAAACTGAAACTAGTACTACTAAACGTTTGACGAAATCATAAACGCAAAAAATATTTTACAGACAGCTTAATTTTGAGATAATCACCATTACGTTGAAGTCGTTTAGCTCTGAAACTGATCAATGAACCTGTGTTTGATATGAATTTGTTGTTGGTATCCCCTTCCCCTATTTATGAAACATTAAACATTCCACGCGTAGCATCAGAGAACATTGGTTTCTTCCTACTGGACGATGCCGTATCATGCCAAAGATGATAAGCGTCGCCTCCTCCTTCATCCGGGATTGAGACTGGCACCACCAGAAAGCGGGTAGTGGCGCTATTATGGAGTTTGCATTTGAGTATTTTAAAGGCTAGCAATTTATACAGGCTAGAGTTTTTAACGACATCTGGTGATCGTCAGAACCATTCCTACTGCATATAACGTCACGTCAAACGCGTGAAGCGCATTACATAGCAAGAGAAGAATGTTTTTTAAGGTGTCTCGACAGTCTATCACTTTTGTAGTAGTTTTCGGTTTTTGAACGACATCATGTGACTGATGTGTTCGTTACGAGCCAGGAAGCGATGTCAGACATTTTATGGATTAAATGTGGTTCGGAAAAAAGTTCCATATGGGAACATTATGGTAGGGCTAGCGTTTACCTTACCTGAGTAATGAAACACTGTGGATTAACCGTCCTCATTAGATTTAATGGAAGTCGTTCTTAAATGATGTAGAAGTTGCAACAATAGAAGTTGCTTATTTAAAAAAAGTAAAAAAAATAACATCTAATGGATGCTCGACAACACCAACGAGTAAATGAATAGAGTTAGACGACATCTTATGGCAAGATATTAGTTGTATTATTAGTTTTTTTAAATTATCACGCATTTATTAAGCGTCAATCGATGGCACTGAACAATTGTCAGGGAAGGTCAAGGTCCCTACACAGTAACTGTCTCAGGGGACGAGACTCGAACCCATACTCACCATGTTACAAGGCGTTCACTCTAACCAATGGGAATGGATGGACGTCAACAGATATTATTTGGTATGGACCACAGCGCATCTGTCGCGCACCGTATCTCATGCCATATATAGCATTGGTTGACTGCTTTTAAAAGGTGTCTAAAGAGAGCATTCTCTCCAATCTGCCACCGTGTCCTTTGAACTTAACCCTAGCAATTCATTGGCTGCCCATTTACCAACGTTTTGAATTTATAATTTTTGAGTCTAAAGCTGACAGTTGGGAACTGTCTCTGGCTACTTACGAGAACTCTGGTGCCGCATCACAGGTGTGTTTGGTCGCCATTGATTCTTCATACACCGTTAACAAGCATTTTGAAACTGTTCACAGTCATCGGAGATAAACTTGGAGCGCCTCTGAG